>VXAY01006112.1:658027-710952 GCA_013399855.1 Oxyruncus cristatus
CGCCGCCGCGGCTCCTCATGCTGCTCCTGCTGCTGCTGCTGCTGCTGCTGCTTCAGAGGTAAATGCGCTCCCGTCCCTTCCCCGCGGGAGGCAGCGCGGTGGCCCCGCGAAGGGCGAGCGCGGAAGGTTACTGGGGATGAGCCGCCCCAGGCCGGGCGGAGGGCTGGGCCCCGCGTGCTGCTGCTGTTTTGCTGCTTGGGGTCAGTTAATGGGGTGGTGTGGGGTGTCCTGCCGCTTTTTATTTATTTATTTATTGAAATAATCTGTAAACAGCCCGGCGCCCGGACGTGTCCCTGAGCCCCAGCGCGGGGTCTCGGGGAAGCTGGGAGGGGAGGGAGCAGCTCCTCATTCCCCTCCCCACCTTCCCGGCCGTGCCCCGGCTCTCGCTCCGGGGAGTTTCGCTCATTTACGCGGTGCTGGTTTTCCTGATTTCCAGGAGGGAAGGACGGCGCTTGCAGGAAGTAGGGATGCAAATAGCTCCTAAATGAGAGGGTAGGTTGGTGCAGCGCGGCTTGAGTGTGATCTGTGCCATGAAAAAGGGGTTGGGAGAACATTGGCTGCTCTCTATACTGAATTTCTATGCTGAAGATACACTTGTGTGGTGGTATCAGGATGCAGAATTGCAGTGATGTAGCTGTTTGCTTTGCTGGAGACATAATTAGGTTGAAGTCGCCGTGACTGTTCACATTAACAGACTTAAATTAGACCTTTTGAAGTGGATGCTCTCCAACTTTGAACGTTTACAGATAAAAAGGAGCTACACTGATTCATTAGGAGATGACACTGATGTGAAATTTTAGCGGTTTGAGATTAGAGTTAAATAGCTGAAAGCTCTTTGTGGCTAAAAAGAATTGATAATACTTTTCATCTGTCTGAAACTTCCTTGGTTTCCCTTTAACAGTATATTTTGTATCATATAGATCTGATGGATTTCTTTTTTATGCCTTTTATGAGGACAGAGAACTCATAAGGAAAGTGAATTGATAGAATTCTGCAGCAGGTGAAAGGCTGAAGATGAGGAACATCGAGGAAATGTGAGACTTTGTATGTGTTTGATATGAGAAATGACTGAAACAAAGGCTTTAATATTACTTTAATCAATATTGAAAGTTGCTACTGAAAAGAGTTCAACTTTGACCTATAACATTATGGTTTGGAACTTGGAAGGAAGAATCTTGTGTGGATATAATAGCTGACATAAAAATGCTCTTGCCAGCTTGATATCCCAATGCAATCAGTGTATATGACACCTGAGCTGTCTTCGGTTGAGTCTGAGGGTAGAGAGGTACTGATGAAGGCAGAAATTGGAATTAAAAAATTATACCAATAAGTAGAGTGTGATTCGTCCAGTTGCTGTTGGCAAAGGAGTAAAACTTCCAGCTTTCACGTAACAGTGCTGATATTGCTGTAAGCATGTAGCTTTCTGGAGTCTAATCTGAATTCGAGCCTGTGGCCCTCTTCCAAAGGAGGCTGGATTCAAAGCCCAGCCATGGATTGTGTTCGTGTCCTTCTCAGGTGAAGGTTGTTCAATCCAGAATTGTTCTGTCCTTGCTGTTGTACCTCAGTGAACTCTTGGTGTATCAGGTAGTGTCTTTCTTTGCCTGGCACCAAAGTCTTGTGAAAGATATTTTCTTTGACTTTCACGTGGGGGAAAAATGTGTTATTGAAAAAATGTTCCGCTGAATGTGTCTGGTGTTACTTTGTGCTTCTGGAAGAGTGACTTGGTATCAAAAATCTGTTGGTTTTATTTCTTAAAGCAAAACTCTCTAATACTTTGTATAAATATATTTTTCTGAAGACATGCATAGTTTTTTTTTCTTTAATTTTTCATAACTTGTTTTACCCTGAATTCTCATTGTTGGTTTTTGAGGGTGTTTATAAAGATGCTGCTGGCATAAATCATAGATTGGCTTGGGTTGGAAGGGACCTTAAAGATCTTCTCATTCCAATCCCCTTGTGGGAACATCTTCAATTACATCAGGCTGCTCAGAGCTCCATCCAGCCTGGCCTTGGGCACTTCCAGGGATGGGGCGTCCACAACTTCTCTGGGCAACCTGTGCCAGGGCCTCACCACCCTCACAGGGAAGAATTTATTATCTAAACTAAATTTCCTTACTTTCAGTGTGAAAAAAGACATGAGTAATTAGATGACCAACTTCCCAGTAAGACATTCATTATTTATGCCTCAGAACTTCTATATACCCTTTTTCTGAGGTCATTTAGAAGCAGCACATCCCTTTCAAAGCTGAAAAGAAACAATTCCAGTGTTTCCCCATGGGCTGGCACTGGCTGTGTCTTAAGAGACTAACATAAGGAGAAACTTGACTGTTTAAATATGTACTTGCTGGGGATTCTGTTGAATGTGTTGCGTGTAAACAGCATCACATTAATTCCATGTTCCCACTGTAAAGTGTCCCTGTCTGCCTGCAGTAAAGCAGATATGGACCAGTACAAGGAAAGGACTAGAAGGCATAAGTGGGAAATTTAAGAGATAAAAACAGTACAAAATATATTAAATTGGAGCAAAAGCAACAAGGATTTAGAGAGATAAGGTGTGCCAGTGAGGCTATGGGATAGATTTCATAGAATCAGCAGAGTTGGAAAAGACCTCCGAGATCATCAAGTCCAACCGTTGATCCAGCCCCACTGTAGTTCCCAGACCATGGCACTGATGTGACATCCAGTCTCATCCTAAAAACCTCAAGGGATGATGAATTCAGCACTTCCTTGGGCAGCCCGTTCCAGTGTCTGTAAACAATTTCTTCCTAATATCCAACCTAAAGCTACCCTGGCAGAGTTTGGCACCGGAGTGGGGTGTCCTGGTACAGGGTTAGGGTTAGCTGTTGCTGGGGCTGAGCTAAAGGGCTTCCAGTGCATTTTCTGGGTGATGGAGCTATTGGAGTAGTTTATTTGTTTGCTGGGAGGTGTCTGCTGGACCAGTCACTGGGAAAGAATTGAAACAAGCCACAGTTTACTTGTTAAATGGCTTTGCAGCTTGGCTCCCCTGGATCTGTAGTAAAAAGGAGGTTATTCATCTAAATTAGGTGTGACTGTGTACAGTCATTATCTGATGGATATTTATCTGTCAGCAGTGAATGGTCCAAATTGCCCATGGAATTGGATGCAGTAGAAGGTTTACCTGCTTGGTTTACTTAGAATTTCTGCGGTTACTGAAGTTAATGTTTATGCTGTAATCTTTTTGTGAGTAGTGCAATTTTGATTTTTGATTTTTTACCTGTGGTTTTCAGGTAGGATTTATGTATGTAAGCAGGATTATTAGTCTACTGTGCAATATGTGTTAGTGTCCCTACAGCTATTGACTTACTGACATACAATCAGAAATGTTGAAGTAAAGGTGTTGTTGGTGAAATGTGAGGAATCTTACGAACTGTCTCTTGTGTAGCTTGAAGGAAAAGGCAACCAAAAAAGATTCAGGCTTTGGCAGCTGATGGAATTTTAGCCTGTTTATATAAATTCTTCTCTTTGTATCTGTTGAAAAAATTACAGATAAATTAGGGGTTTTTTTGTGCAACAGTCCTTTTCGTTTCTTCCTCAAAAAATAGCAGGGAAAAGGACTGTGCTTAACCCTGAAGTGCCTTTTTAAAAATTTAATTATCAGCACAGGAGCCTCGTGATGCGATTAGTTATGTTGTGCCATTTGTCTTCCTAATGCCCTTGGTAAGCTTTGAGCAAACACATTCTAGGCACAGACATTTTACAAGACCCTGTTCCGAGTGATCATTAGTTTATAATGCCACTTCTTCAAAAGTTTTTTTTTAATTCCAGTAATGTGTCTGCATTTCAGGCTTATGTTTCGTTTACAGTGAGGTGTGGGTCAGATGAGACATTCTCAACCAGAGAATTTTGGGAAACCCTTGAGAGTGGAACTGGATGGGATCAGGTTTAATATAACCATCTGTGCAAACAGATGACATTGTGCATGAGGCATTGAATAATTTAGTGTTATCTTCAAGTGCTAGATAAAGATTTTTAAAAGGTCCAATTAAAAGCTATTGCTTGGAGTATTAGGTTGAAGAGTAATGATTTGTCCTTTTGTGCTGTAAGTACACAACAAAGGCTCGGTGTAAATTTGGTTAGGACAGGGATTGAAGCAAATAAATAACAAAATAGCGAATAAATTAACAGTGGAGGAGAGCTGGGAGCATCTCAGTGGGGATGCTGAGCTCTTGGTCAAGTCTGAGTGCTTTCAAACATTGATTCTCCACCCTTGGAGGGACCAAGGTGGGGGGTTCTGGTGTAGGCAGCTGGGGAGGAGCAGGAGAGGTGGAAGGAGAGGGGAAAATCACATGAGAATGACTAAATCTATTATTCTTGCGAAAGCTGAACTGGGGTGGCACTTCCACAAAAGCAGTAAGTGGCGAGGCTGTGATAAATCCAGCTTTTGCACAGGATTGCAGTGGGGATTAAGGAACTGACTGAACAAATCACGGCCCGTTCTCGTCAATAAATTCTCTGTTTGCAATTCCAGCTGATTACTGTGACTGGAATATTTCACCTGCAGAGGCTGAGCAGTGGCATCTTCTATTACCTGTCATCTCCAGCTCAGAACGGGTGGGTGACACTGCAAATTAACGTGATACACTCACCCTGGCTGCTGCTGTGCTTCTGCTCAGCTGCCACAAAATGCCATGTCACTGACAACTTAATGGTTGGGGATTTCACAATATTGTGAAGTTTAACAAAGATATAAAAGCTTATTTGTAAAGCAAACCGGAAAGCAATCAGTAGCTTCGTGCAGTTCTATGTAATATGAAGTATTTTTAAGCTAAAAGAGGGTCAGTTTAGATATAAGGAAGAAGCTTTTTTTTTAATGAGAGTGGTGAGACCCTGGCACAGGTTGTTCTGAGAGGCTGTGGATGCCCCATCCCTGGAAATGTTCAAGACCAGCTTTTGATGGGGCTGGGAGCAACCTGTTCTAGTGGAAGCAGGATGTCCCTGCTCGTTGTGGGGGGGCTGGACTAGATGGCATTGAAAGGTCCCTTTCAACCCAAACTATTCTGTAATTCTGGTATGTGCACTTGCATTACCTTTTAGTCTTGCAATGGAATACATGAGTTTGTCTAAATAAGGCAAGAGGCTGCTCGTTTTCAGGGGAAATTTGCATTTGTATAATTCCCCTTGAATTGGGAAAATTTGAAAATGAATTCTGAGGAACTCCATCAGGAATATTGTATTTGGAGTATCTTTTTCAAACAAGCTGGTTTCAGAAGCTTTGCTTTGCAAGAAAGTGACTTTGTGTTTTCCATACGTCTTAAATGTCAGAATCCTTATGTTACCCTCAAAATATATTAATTTGAATTAACCTTCCAAGTGAGAGTGATTTCCATGTCACAAAAATTTACTTTAAACACTGGAAAATAAAACAGCTGAGGAAACAAACCTGGGTACTTCTTTAGCCAGCTTTAGTCAGACAGAAATTCAGGCCCACACCTCTTCTGTTCTCTTCCCCAAATAGAAATGTAACACAAGGTTTTGTGCTGCAGTCCTGCTCCAAATGCCATGTGGTGATTTCCAAAAGTTAAGAGCTAAAAATTTCAAGCTTTCAAGTGCCTGTTCTTTTAAATGAAATACCAACTTTTTCATTGTAGGTGCGCGCAGAGTGTTTTGAAGTCCTACGATTGGTGTCTATTATTTGTATTTAACACTGTTTTCCTGAGGAAGCTTTACTGATGAGTTTGGTGTGATGTCTTTTCAGATTACATCAGATATGACTGAATATATGAATAGCCTGGGATAGCCCAAAGGAGGGACAGGATGTCACAATAACATACAAAACATTTGGGAGGTATGTGGGGTTTGTTTTCTGTTGTGCTAAGAAATTTCTTGGTTAAACAAAATGAATACAGTTATTTTGTGCCATTCCATTCTTAAAACATTTCTCAAAAGTTGTATAAACCTATTTTTGATGAAATAACTGATTTGCCTCGTTGTCTTCTTATCCAGCTGCCAGTTAGGTAGGGTTGTGAAACTTGAATTTTCTTGACCCCAAAGGGTGGTGGATATTCCAAAGTGCTACCGAATTGTAATTTTGAACTACAAACGCTTGAAAAGATTAGGATAATTTGAAGTGGCTGAAAAGAGGACCTTATCTAGGTTAAGTCAAGCTTGAATTGCTTTCAAGTGAGGTGAAGTTTGATAGTTTTTATGGTATTTTTCTTGTGCCTGACTACCTTCATCCATGGCTTAGCAGCTGCACTGTGGCAAGAAGGGGGACTTTTGTCCATAAAAAAATCCCAGTGTGTCGACAGAAAACACAGTTTAACTATAGAAGTTGTAATAGATCCAAGCACCAGAGCTGTGCTTCAGTTGTGCTGTTTCACAACCAGGGAATGTGTCCTTCAGACACGTCGCTGTGTCCCAGGAATTTCCCGGCTATTTTCGCAGTTGCTCTCAGATCTGTGCTGCAACCTGCAGATACTTATTTTCATTTCTAGTTTCCTGGATTGTTCCTGCCTAGTTCTGACATTAAGGCTTAAGGATCAGAAGGATTTACTGGGCAGCATATGTTTCTCTGATTCCTGATACAGTTTTTTTTAAGGTTACAGGCTGACACACCTTCAAAAACGACCTCAGTGTGAGTCTCCTTACCTGGTAACAGTCGCTTGGACCATTCTAGAGGAACAAAGTGATCCCATGTTCAAGGTCTTGGGATGGAAACTGAAGTGCCATAATTCCTACCAGTCATATAATAGGCTGCCATTAATAAGGGGGAAGAACAGAGAGCTCTGCATGGCTGTCATAAATCAATATAAATGCTCTCAGGTTTCTCTCAGACGTGGCCTTTAATAGCATGAATCAATATGATTTTTAGAACACAGTATACTTTTAAAGCAGCAGGGTATTCTTGAGGCATAATGTTTAAGCTTTAATTTGTCTCCTGTTTGTTGGTAGCATTTCAGTCCTGCCATTGTCTGGAAAATAATTCTGTTTTCATGAGAACTCTTAAGGTTTCAAGTCTTGTTTTTGTTCCACGTTGGAACGACAACAAAGCCCTAAAAGAGTTTTCACAAAATTAAATTAATTAATGTGTTCTTTGAAAATCTGATTCATCTAATCCACTGCCATGCTAATTTAACCACTATTATTTGTTTCCCTTAACTTTGGTCTGATCTTAGATCATTTTGTAAGTTATCCAATAGATTTTTGTAACAGGCTTGTGGTTTTTCCAAAACAATAGCGCTCTTGTCAACAAATTTAGCTGCTTTCTAACTTGCTGCATTGTTTGTTGTGAGCAATGTATTAGAACAGCTTTATTTCCATTCTGTTTTTCCTTTCTGCTCTTCCCTCAGTTGCTGGAGCAGAATGAAAAGTCAACAGTCTGGTGCCATCATTTGCTGTTTTCAGGGAGACATGAGCTGTAATTTAATGAACTCTTTGCCATTTTAGTTCGAGATAGAAGGGAGTGGTTGTGTTTTTAACAGAAGAGGAAGAAGGGTTTATGGGCACAGCAAGGTGGAAATTAAACCGTTATAAAATCCCTCTGTCAGGCACTGAAGCTCTATGTTTGTGGAGTGACCCTGGCTGGACTCCCACCAAAGCTGGTCTGTGACTCCCCTCCTCTGCTGGACAGGGGAGAGAAAATATAACAGAAGGCTTGTGGGTAAAGATAAGGGCAGGGGGAGAGAAAATACAACAAAAGGCTCATGGATCAAGATAAGAGCAGGGAGAGCTCACTCAGCAATGACCGTCACAGGCAAAACAGGCTTGACCTGGGCAATTCAACCTAATTTATTACCAGTGAAATCAGAGTAAAATAATGAGAAATAAAACCTAAATCTTAAAAACCGAAGCCTAAGAAACTGAAAACTAAATCCCTTCTTTCATATTTCATCCTTAGGTAGCCATAGGATTGTTCAGGTTTGGATCCCAAAAAAAATCTCAGTAATCTGTTTTGAACTTGGATATGTTTTATAATCCGGAAACAACGGACGAGAGCCACCTGGATTTCAAAAATGATGATGGTGATGCTAATAGTAATAATAATAATAATAATAATAATAATAATAATAATAATAATAATAATAATAATAATGGTGTCTTTGGTTCCTGCAGGGCAAGGCCAGCAAACCATGCAGTCATCAGGGCACAGGTTCCGGGATGTCGAGCACCACCCTCTTCTTGGCGACAATGAGAGCTACGACTCCTCGTCCTCGGAGGCCGACATGGCAGAGAGGGTCTGGTTCATCAGGGATGGCTGTGGGATGGTCTGTGCCATCATGACCTGGCTCCTGGTTGTCTATGCAGACTTTGTAGTGACTTTTGTCATGTTGCTGCCTTCCAAAGACTTTTGGTACTCAGTGATCAACGGGGTTCTCTTTAACTGCTTGGCAGTGCTCGCTTTGTCGTCACATCTGAGGACTATGCTGACGGATCCAGTAAGTATCCAAGAGCTCCTTGGCATTGGATTATTCCACTTCCGTGTGAGGGGAAGAGGAGTGACAGCACTGATCTCTTCTCTGTGGGGACCAATGTCCAAGGGAATGGCCTGAAGTCATATCAGGGGAGGTTTAGGTTGGATATTAGAAAAGGTTCTTTCCCCAGAGGGTGGTTGGGCACAGAACAGGCTCCCCAGGGCAGTGGTCACAGCACCAAGGCTGACAGAGCTCAGGGAGAGTTTGGATGATACTCTGGGGCACATGGTGTGACTCTTGGGGATGGTCCTGTGTAGGGCCAGGAGCTGGACTCCATAATCCTTGTGGGTCCTTTTCAACTTGGCATATTCTGGAATTCTATGATTTGCAGAAAAGTTTGGAGAAGCCAGATCAGTCTTCTGCTGCTGGGAAAAGGAGTGTCAGATTCAAAACCCTCAAGGTTGAAGGCATAATATCTGTACCTGTCCTGTTGTTCTATTAATGAAACTGTAAAGGATGAGTCAATTTAAAATTAATTTATGAGTATTAGACTCATGAAAAATACAGTTTATTTGTAAAATATTAACTCAGGCCCTGAAAAAGCTGGGTTACAGTCATATAACTATAAGTTATAGTTATAGCTTTAGTCTTCTCTGTCCTTTTCTAGTATATTTTCATCAGGTATATTTTCAAAACTTGTGCCTTCATCCCGTTGTGCCATTTGAAATGTTTTCTCCATTTAAGGCACATGAAAGAGCTTTTAGAGGTGGACAAGCTGCAAAACCCCAGTCACACACTGGCATAAAGTAAGAACCACTGTCTTACATGATTCCTGCATTATTGTCTGTAGGTGTTTGGAGTCAGAGGAAAGAGATTTAAGTTGAACACTCATTGAAACAGTGTAGGTGTTAAGAGCTCTTGAAAGTGCTCGTTTCATAAGACTTTTACTCTCCAAGACGTTAACTAGTTCATTTTGTACTAAAATCCATTAGATTTTTAGGGAATAAATCCAGGGAAAGTTAGCTGAGGGGGAAACCCATCTGTTTTCTCCAGATTTTTAAGACAGTAACAGTGTAGAGAGGAGTTATGGGAGTGTTCAAAAAACCAGCAGGATGTTGTAGTTAATGATTTTCTAGGTCTCGGATTTACTTCTGAGCCCACATCCAGTGATGAAATATTACAACTTCTACAAACTGTGACAGTAGGAAAGTTAGTGGTTTAAGGATGGATTGCTTAAAAATATGTCCTGGTAAAACTGGCTGTCTTTGTAGACCTGTGTTGTTCCCTATGGATAAAAAATGATACAAATTGAGATGAGTCACTACTTTTTCCCTCTGTTCCTTTTCTGCTGAGTCCCAGAATGGAAGACACGACTGTGTGATAGAAGCTAAGATTGAAGGAAGAAAGGAATAAGCTGCCTCAAAACATACGTGAATTAAATTTACTCTTATAACTACAAAAAAATTGATTTTTCATGGAAAGGAATCTGTGACTGACTGAGACAGTGAAAGATGTTTTTGCTGACAAAAATGTGCTCTACTTCAAAATGCTAAAAGCGTGGTCTGAAGTTATCAGCCTTAGTGACAGGTGAACAGGGCAATGTGAGACATTGTATAAGCCTAAATTTACCTGGAGCAAGATAAATCTGTGCTTTGGGAGTTCCGTCTGAGATAACTCACCATGTTTACACCAAAGTATTCACCTCCATGAGAACATTCATATTGCAAAATACACTTCAGGAGTTCACCAAGAGTGTTTAAGGAACTCTCTCAGTTTGTACCCCTTCAAGGCCAGCTGGCTCCAGCTGGAAGCACCACTTGGCCAAAGAGTTTATCTAGGGTAGGGCTTGGGCTGTGTCTCAGATAATACAAGCACAAGTTTGTTATTCCAGGCCTTAGGCAACAAAAAATTCCTGCCTAAGCAGAGAGGTGTTTTGGAATGGGATCTGAATGCCTGCTGGCTTCTTAGTTCTGTGCCAGAACTTCCTTCAGGTGTCTGTATAAAGTGAGGATGTTCCCAATGGGGTTTTTTTTGAATGGGAGTGATCTGCAGAACTGTTGCAGTGGATTTAAGCTGACCTGGAGAAGGCTCTCCCTGGGGGAAGGAAGTGCTGACCTGGAGGGGTTGGTCCAGAGAGGCCACTGCACTTTGTCACATCCCAGTTTATTTCACGATCACTTCTTCTCCCAGATAAGCCTTTAGCTCCATAAATGAGCAAGGGGACGATGGTGCTGTCCTTTCTCTTCTTACTGATCCAAAGTTAGATTTTGAACTCGGGAGCCTCGGGGTTAATATTGTTCTCGGAAGAAGCAATTCCTGACCATCCTCTTCCTCCTTGTGTTCAAACAGCAGCTCTGTGATGAACAGCTCAGAACTAATCAATAAAAATCAATTTCTTTTCCTGGTGGGTTATTTTTCTTCTGTATCTGTTCCTTGCTCTCTTTACCATGAAGCTACACAAACTTTGCCAGCAGCAGAAGGTAGCAGGGGATACAAGATGTAGAATAAAGAAGCCAGTGGTGGTTCTTGCCAACAGCATTCAAGACAAAAGTTTAAGGAAAAAGGGATGACAGTTGGTTCTAAGAAACTTGTGTATATGGGGCAGGTGGCTGAATCCTGGTTCAGAGACTTGAAATAACATCTTTCAAGTAGTTGCTACTTTCACTTTTGTGGATGGCTTGGCCCAATAATCAAATGTCACAGCAATGTATCTGGAGGTAAAGATGCGTCTCCTCCATTTCTGTAAGCTGGTGACAGTATATTCTATGAGAATTATGCTAATACTTGGCCATAGATGAGTCTTGCTGAAATGAAGCTGAATTTGAGGTCAAGCAGAGGTAATTTATTCATTTGGAATTGATTGTGGCTTACAGCAGAACAGCTTTGAATAAATGAACTTATTTCGGCGATTTTCCTGAGGTTGCTGGGATGAAGTCTATGAAAGGTATTTTTAAATGCTCTCATGCCATTTAAGAAGCTTTCTCTCCTCTAATTGAAATGATTTCAGGGGGCTGTGCCCAAAGGAAATGCCACTAAAGAATACATGGATAATTTGCAACTGAAACCAGGAGAAGTGATCTACAAGTGTCCCAAGTGCTGTAGTATCAAACCTGAGCGTGCACACCATTGCAGGTAGGCCAGGGGGGGCTTTAAAGCAGGTCTGCATATTGAATTGTGGAATAACAACTGATATTTATGTTAATTTTTTCCCCCACAAATTTCTTTTGGTATCCAGTAAGCTTTCAAATTCATACATTGCAGAGTATTTTATAAATATGCTGTGTCTAAAAATGAATGTGAATGAGGGGAAAGGAGCAAGAGACTCAGAGTTTTAACAATAATTTTGCTCTGGTGTCTTAAATACTTTTTGATCTGTGAATATTTTTTCCTGTGCATCCTTTCAATTACTGTGCTGTACTGTGGGTAATGCAGGGCAAAGAGAAGAATCTCAATTTTCTGAGAGAAGCTGATTGAAGAAATGACTCCTGCAATCTTAAATTAACAAAATACAGAGTAATTTTAAACGATCACTTTAGTTTGTGTCATTTCTTCATATGCATCTGAGGTTATATGTGAACTGGCAGATTATTTTCCCAAGGTTGTATAAATAATTGGTTAATTTGAAAATTCATTTTAAAAAGGACAGAAGTGATGATAATTTGAACTAAACATGCTATGGAAGAGATAGTAAATGCATCCATTTTTAATTAATCCTCAAATCTTTCTGAGTTTTCAGGCACTGTGGATTTGCTTTTGTAGTGTTTATTGTGTGAGAGCTGAAAATAGAAGTGGCTGCATAATCAGGACTTACATAAATATGTAAATGTTTCTGGTGGCTCTCTCTAGGTGTGGGGAGTGCTGAGGATTGAATTGTGAGGAGCATTAAATTTTAGTGCCTGTCAAAAGAAGACAGTGAAGTCTTGTCAGGGCTCTCAGATTGTTCTGCAGGTCTGTGGTTTGTAAATGCAGAGTCTGGGGGGGTGTCACTAATCCGTGTGAACGTCACGCCTGAGGAGCTCCTTCCAGTAGGAACACTCAGCCTGGGCACTGGGAGCTTGTTCTTCCCTCGGCTGTGAGTGGGTTTTTCTATCTGGAGTGCGAAGAGAGAAGTTTTATGGATAAATAGTCAAGTATGGAATTACCTTCAGTAGGTTTATCAGGGATGCAGTGACACTCCCCTGTGCAGTGAGTCTGGTTCTTTGGCTTTATTAGCTCTGGAGTGTTCCCTGAGCACAGCTGTGCTCAGGGCTCGGGGGTGGAAGCAGCACAGCTGCTTTCTTGGGGCAGAATAGAAGCTGTAAATCCCTGGGGATCCAAAATAGCTGCGTGCAGTCTGCTCAGATGGCCTGGCATCGTGTCCAGGGGATGTGCCAAAGGGACACCTGAGAGCTCAGCTGAGCGTGGGTTGGATCTGGGATCTTGCTGATTTTTCTCCTCTCACATTTAGGCAGGTTCCCACAGAGACTTTGCAGGTAGCTGTGTAAAGCGTTTCCCACATTTTGAGTCCTGGTAGGATTTACTCATTTGGAAGGAGCCCTAAATGAAGACATCATATGTTGAACTCTCAATATGGGAGAAAAAAAAAGCTGGAGCCTCAGAGAGCCTGGGGCTCAAATCCATTGTTTATAGCGAGAATTTGAGTAACATTTATTATTAAAGCAGGGCAAGAACGGAGAGTGTCTACAATGAAGGAAATCTTTGATACTTTCAAAGGGTTTGTTTTTCCCAAGCACCTGTTTAGGGACCCAGCTTTGTGCGTCTTATGAATTGTTCTGTTTTAATCCTTGGTCAAATATTCCGTAAGATGTTCCACGGGCAAGGATGCATTTTGGTGCATGCTCAGGGAAAACTGGCTGCACAGAACATGTGAAAGGGAAAGCCAGAGGCTCACAGTGTATGTGGTATCCTTTTGAAAGGCTGCTCTCATGTTTTTCTCAGCAGTTGGATTTCTGGTTTAGTTCTGGTCTTTTGTTTCTGTTAATCTGATTCTTTGCCCTAGGTTTATCGCTGCAGAAGTTATCAAATCGAAAAAAGATTTCTTTGATTATACTGCCAATTTTTTATTGGTTTACAAACCCATTCCAAGGACATTAAAAGGATGGTCTAGTCCCAAGTATTTAAAGTGGCAATTTGCTGATAGAGGAGACTTGAAAATGGAAATTGAAGTTGGTTCCTGTTGGGAAATAGTTACACTCAAAGCCACAGTGCATGTTTTGAGTAGTAAATTATTAACAGAAGAGACTCTTATGATGTAGTTAGGAAAATTGTTGTGCAACACTGCAACAGTTCTTTTAAGGAAGAAAAATAGTTTCATAATACACATTAGTGAAGGGAAAAAGGACAAGAAACCTCTATTTACAGCTAAGTATCTATGAAATGCATTAAACTGAGCTTTTACTGGGCAGTTAACATTCTCACCGTAAGGAAGAGCCTTGTCCTGAGTGAATGGGATTTGGATTTCACTGAAGGAGCACAGCTGTCAATATTCCTGCCTGTTCTGAGCGCCTGCATTTGTGTGTGGGGAATTGTCACTGAGAGTCAAGTCACAGTCCTGCTGTGGATATCTGTTATCCAGTCCAGTTTTTAGCTGTGCCTTCCTGAATGTTGTCTTTGGCATTCAGAAGTGCAGTTGCACCTGCCTGAGTTCCTGCAGCATCAGTGCCCAGCTGGAGAAGACCTTCCTTCATCCACAGCTCCTTGTTCTCACCACCAGTTCTCCTGCCTCTTGTGGGGGGTGGGAGTGAAATGACCCAGACTTCCCCAAACTCCTGCTGCATGAACATCTGTACTTGCACTATGGAAGGAATAAAATACAAGTGATGGGGTAGGAAGAAGGCAGAACCCCTGGTTTAAGCCTTGCTGTGAGTTTGTTGGTGTGAGATTGGGAATGAAGGCAGGGTTCCAGACATCTGATGTCTTGGAGAGCTTTGTGTGGGCTTGTGAGAAATTCTGAATGAGCAGAAGTGAGTCCTGCCCACCTCACATCCTCCAGTGCTCGGCTTGATTGAGTCTGGATATGACTTTACTCAGCACTTCACATTAATATTGTTTTTAGAGCGACAGCACAGATTCTGTGTTATATCAAGAGTCTTGCATGGTTGTGGTACCTGGAGTTAACTCCCCTTCCCACAGAGCTCAGGAAAATGAGAGGCTGAACTTGCAGCAGCAGGTGGTGAAATGAAAATCTTTTGAAGAGCCTCCTGAATGTCTTCCCTTGAGTGATACTTGTTTTTTCTGTGCCAGAAAGTTGTTGCAGTGCTTAGCTCTGGTATTGGCATTTTCAGATGTAACAGGAACTGTTTAAAAAAATCATTTGCACCAGAGGATGGATTGTCTTTAATGTCCATAAAACAGGAGGCAGTGGGAATGTGGGGTTTGCTCATTCAGTACCACAAGTGTCTGAAGTGCCTGGATTTGCTTGATTGTGTATTTGGTTATGGAATGATTCTTGTATTAATACTGGGGAAGGGTTTGGGTAGAATATCTTACAGTTAGTTTTGTAGCAACCAAAATCTGAGTTGTGAGCAAGGAAGCAGTTTCTATAAAGAAATGCAAATAAAATCACTGTTCTGCAGTTTGTCAGGAAATATTTCAGCACATCATCATATGACCACTGGATACCCTTGTTTCTGCTTTAAAATGGGAAGTATAATTTCCCAACAGAAGCCTTTTTTTCCTTTCTTCCAGTATTTGCAAGCGCTGCATCCGAAAGATGGATCATCACTGCCCCTGGGTGAACAACTGTGTGGGGGAGAAAAACCAGAGGTTTTTTGTTCTGTTTACGGTGAGTGAAAATCGACATTCAGTCCGAACCAACACTCAGTCCGAATCTGCCCTAATTATAAAAATTTTGGTTGTGCTTAATACCAACTAATTGCTCAAGGGCACAATTGTGGTGTTGTTTTGGTTGGGTGTTTTTTTTCCTTCTATGCCAGATATTCTCCAAGCAGGAAGGTATTTCTCCTCATACTCATTGAAATCTTGTACAATGCTGTTATTTTGAGCGATCCCAATTTTGCTGTGTTCTCTGCAGTAACAGTCAGTGAAATGGTGCTATCTCTTGTTTGCAGATGTACATAGCCCTAATTTCAGCTCATGCTCTCGTGCTCTGTGGGTTCCAGTTCTTCTCCTGTGTCCGAGGGCAATGGACTGGTAAGTAATTCATTAACTTTCATTGTAATAATCTAGCAGGTATTAAGGAAAAGCCATAATATTCCACCTATTTCAGTCCCTCATAGGAAATATTACAGGATTTACATCTTTAAGTGAGGTCCTGAACATATTTTACATATTTCTCCTGGGTTTTTTTTGTTGTTTTTTCCCCTCATTCCCTTAGACATTCACTGTAAGAGCTGTGGCTGTCAAGGGCATTCTCACACCCTTTACACAGAGTAGTAATTTACTCCCTCTGGAATAGGAAGGAAACAGAGCTGGTCCTCAGCCACCTTAGCACCGTATCACCTAAAGCTACCAGCTGGGCTTTGTGTGTCCCACCACAGTTCTGGGAATTACATTTGAAATCTAGACAAATTTCTCCCTCATTCTGTTACTGGAGCCAAGTGTGGGGCTCCTGTAGAAAAGAAATTTCCTAAACTGTCCCAGGTTTTTTGTTTAAGACTCTTGAGTTGCATTTCCTAATGTGCCAATGTGCTCATTCTGGTTGTGTGCTTTTGGCAGAAGTGGCTGACTGTATGTTCTTCCTGGTATCTGAAGCAACAGGGAAATCCACGTGACACTCTTTTTGCTGAATATTCCATTAAATGGGTGTAATCTTAGTCCATTTTGTACCTGAAACATTCAGTCTCCTGCATATATCCCATCTCTTCCTTGTTTAAGCATAATTGAGTTAATCAGTTGATCAGAGGATCTCCAGAGATGTCACTGTCAAGTGTAAGGCAGAACCTGATTACTTTGTGTGGTGAATTAAAAAAAGAGAATAAAGCAATCACAGCCAAATGGAACATCTGTATTAACTGGCAAGTCAGAACTGACAGTGGAGATGGTTTTTTACAGCAGCTGTTGTGCCTGGAACTCCAAGCTGCTCTCACATGTGCAGTTCTGAGCACTTAAATCACTTCATGTGCAAACATCTATTTGATATCCTTGAAATACCAGCAATGCAGTAGCATGTGCTTTAGAGGAAGCCCAAAGTGTTACTTCCATGAAATTTTTTATTTCCTTGCACAGCAAATAGAGCTGCTGCAGTGCCAGAAATTAGAAGTTTGGTTTAATTGTGAAATATTGTTTCAAGTGTCAGATATTTATAACATTCTCTGTAGATTTTTTTTTTAATTGGGTTATTTATAACTACATGTATCATTTTCACAGAGTGCAGTGACTTCTCCCCACCTGTAACTGTGATCCTGATGATCTTCTTGTGCCTTGAGGGTTTTCTGTTTCTCACTTTCACTGCAGTCATGTTTGGCACCCAAATCCACTCAATATGCAACGATGAAACGGTAAAAACCCTCTGCTTTTTTGTATCCTATAACAGTAACTCTGGGGAGACGTGATTAGATATTGTTTTATTGCACGAGGAGAAAACTGCAAACCTGAAATAGCTCATTTTTATTTTCTGCAGTTGCAAGGATTGAAACGCTTTCTTGGGGGTTGCCTTCTAACAGAAGTTACTGCTCTGTTTGCTTTCCTGACACACATTTTGTAATTAGGTTTTCAATGACAAAGATTGCACAGCTTCCTGACTTCAGTTTTGACTTGCACTTCTCATCTCTCACAAACTCCTGAGACGTGTCATGGGAAGTGTCTGATTTTTCTCAGGTTTACACTTGAAGTGGCTGTTTTGTCTCAGCCCTTCACGCTTCACTTTGTTACAGGGTAAACGTAGTTTGGGCCTTAGATCTGCAGTGTTACACCTTCAGAGCGTGTTTTGGGATGGGCAATTAACTGGAAACATAGGGAATTTAAATCCTGTGACTGTTCAGTATTTTCTCCTGTGAGGCTGTTTAAAAGTGTATTTCTGTACTGAGGAGTAACTGTGAAAAACAACTGGTAAATATTGAGCCTTCATTAGGGGGAAGTACAAAAAATGATCATCAAAATAATGCATTTGGGAGAGTGATCCTGGCTCCAGTAATTGCAGTGCAGGAGCCTTATTGTCTGGTTTCATTAACTGAAAACTTGTAGCGTAGGTTTATTACATGTGGACTCTCTACTGTAACATCAGCTTTTCTGGTCATTTTACCTTTTAGCTTGAGGGTGAAAGAAATAGTGGTAGACAAACCTTCTTGTACACATTTAGTATTCTAAGTCCTCTGGCCTGTACCCACAGGGCTAAAAAAGTTTCTAATTTCTTCCTTACTGAATAAATAAAAGAATAAGGAACTAATCAGTGCAGTAACTCTACAATAAAAATGCAAAATGAGTTTTGATGACAGATATTAGATTTTACTAAACTTTGGGCTCACCAGTACATGTTTATATACAGGAGATTGAAAGACTGAAGAGTGAAAAGCCAACATGGGAGAGGAGACTCCGCTGGGAAGGGATGAAATCCGTTTTTGGGGGTCAGCCTTCACTCCTGTGGATCAATCCCTTTGCAGGATTTCGGATCAGGCGACTTCTACTGAGAGGCAAAAAAGGAGGACCCGAGTTTTCTGTTTGAGCCTAAATATGCTGGAACTTGCAAGAATTCTATATAATATTTATTTTGGGGCCAGAGAAGGCTGTCTACATATAATCTGTGACCAGGTGAAACTGATATCAGACATTTGCTTGTAGCAAGCAGAGTTTTCTACGTTTATTGTCACAGACATCTCATTAATTCAGAGGCAGGAACTGGATCTGCAATGGTCTGAACAGCAAGATACCAGAGGAAAAGCACGTGGTCACACTAAAGAAGCCAAATGTTGTCATGCTACTGTAATTTATTTTACGAGATTACTTACCCATTTTTTGTTAAACCCTTTTTATTTGATAAATGTTTGGGGAATTACCTGTGTGTTTTTATAAGAAGTATATCCTTAGGTGCAGTTGTCAATCAGAGGGAGGAGCATTAGGGTGGAAGTTGATCTCCAATGAGACTTAGCCTTCTCAACCCAGAGTTCAGGGAATAGTGCTTTGTTCAGTTCTCATTTTTCAGCTTGTCCTAATCAACAGAGCTGTACTCCCGTGTCCCACTCCAGGCACACGTTCCTCATATGCAAGTGACTCCAGGGACTGGTGCCCGGCACAGCCCTGCACAGCAGAGGCACTGTCACCCCCTGCCCAATGTCTTCCCAGGCTCACTGAAGTGTGGCTGTGTTTGGCACTGTTCATCTCCTCTGGCACTTGGGGAAATGCTAAATCTTCACCGAACACGCTTGTAACTCCTGGCTGTGGGCCAAACCCTGCCCAAATCCTTAATGTATTGATTCCAGGGGAACTGGATGTGGATAGTTTGTGTCTAGGCCTGTGCGGGGAGGAGTGGGACCAGTGACTGTATCCTGCTGTGTGAGATTAAAAGAATGTACTGCAGATGGAGGGAATTCACTGAAAACAGTTGTCTTTGTATGGTCTTGCTCTGCCCCTTTTTTATTGTACAGACTTTTCCTAGAAGGAAAGCTGTTAATGATCCCTTGAACAAAGATCAGGGGAATGAGGGGAATTGCCTTTCTTTCTCAAGTTCAACACATCTTAAATGTAGAAACATCTGCAATAGAACGAATTATTTTGAATTTAACCATTTCCAGCCAAAACTACTCTGAGGAAATGAGAGCAATATAGATCTAGAACTGCTTTATGTGGGCCTGACAAACAACAGTAGTGCTAAGAAATGTTCATAAATCTGCAAGTAATGAAATACAAGCTGCAAGTAATGAAATTCAGCTAAAAGTGGATTCTTTGAAAATTACATTTAGACTATTTTTTTGTATTACTGTTAATCTATAAATCACTGACAATATAAAGGATAAAGCAGGAGCCTTGATGCATAGCTTGAAATCGTGCCTAGAAAGTAAATAGCTCCCTGTTTTGGGACTTGCCTTAAAATTGTCCTGTTCTTGCTTTTGCTCAGCCAGTAGCACTGATGACCTGTCCCACCTCCAGCAGTTCCACGTGCTGAAGAATGTTGCATTACAATGTTTATGCACTGCACAAAGCTGTACTTCCTTTTTTCAGTGACCTGCTTCTCCATCTCCTTGTAACGGTTTGTGGTATCTTGATTCGGCTTCATCAGGTTTTGTACTACTGGGTGGGTGAAATCCCTGAGGCATCCATGGATTATCTACGGCCCTGTGAACAAAACTGTGCAATACTATGGAATATGTTCACTTTGGCGGGGGGAGGATGGTGTGTGATGCTGGAGAATTCCTAGGTGGAAATCCACTGAAGTTGCAGTCAAACGAACAAAAGTGTCTCGTGTAGCTGAGGGGAAAGCTGGAAGTGCCACAAAAATCTGTGCATATTCAGTTGCACACCTTAAAAGTTTGGGGGGGGGGGAGGGGAAATGTCTGGCTTTATCATGGGGCTCTTAATGTGTATATTGTTTAATGATGGAAATCAGAAAATATCACTCCAAGCGGTTAAACCCTGTGACTTAGCAAGTGCGTGTGTGTGCGTGTGTGTATGAAATCTGGGTTACTTGGCTTTTCAAACCCTTCTGTTGTAATTTTTTTAATGTAAAAAAAAAAAAAATAATAAACTAATGAATTGAAGTCTTAGTTGATTAACTTCTCTATATGTCACATTTTTTTGCACATCTGTGTTCATATTCCCATGTATTTAGGCTGAACAACTTCAGGGTAATCTTATTGCATCTTTTGGCTCGTGATTTGTATTTATTTATATCAAGTGACAGGTGATATTTCTCCAAATTAAAGATGCTCCTCTCCTTATTAAGAGGATTAAGCTGCACTACCTACTTAGCTCTTGGGCATTTCCTTTCCTGCATCCTTGTTACAGAACCATGGAATGGTTTGGGTTGGAAGGGACCTTAAAGATCATGTTGTTGCATCCCTGTTTGTCTGAGGAGAGTGGGAAAACATGTGAAAACTTAGCATGGTGTTTCAGGCTGTGCACTTCCAAGGTCTTTGTGTAAAATACAGGTTTGGGTTCCTCAGTTGCTCAGTGCAAATAATTGGCTTTTTCCACTGTTCTGAAGCTTCAGGTGCAGGTTAGAGAGGAGCAGCTCACAAGTGTCCACTCCAACAAGGGTGAGGGGGAAGGAGGTTTCCAACAGGGAAGGATGGAGAGACTGGAAACAGTTTATTTCCCCTCTGCAATAATTCTAAAAAATACTTGGATATGGTTTGGGGTCTTATATCACACTTTTCTACACTGCTGTTTCTATGGAGAAAAGAGCTCCGGAGACATGAGCACAGACTTTGTGCCAGTGCTGCTTGTGTTTATAAGCAGGTTAATGATTTGATGATGTTTGTGTGCCACAACAGTCGGGCTGTGCTGTGTTTACATATATTTTAGGGAAGAGCTTGTTTACTCTCCAAAGGGAACAGACGTCTCTGCAGATGGATCCTGCCAATTTATCTCCTCTTTATTTTCTTGTTTAATTTCTAGTAGTAATGTCAATATTGCTTCGTGAACCCTGGGCAAGCAGCAATTCATTTGTGGGCTGTTTTATGCCCTGCTGTGCACAAATGTTGTGTTTCTACAATTGTTCTCACTTCTTTCTGTTGGTAGCATGGTCCTATGTGAATGTATTCAATGCTACTGGAGAAGGAAAGTGGCTTAAGGGGTTTTGAAATACAGAAACTGGACTGTAAAATGATGATGGAATATGTTAATAACACTAAATTGAAGTGCACCAGCATTGGTTCTGGATATTTTTTAAGTGTTACTCTTCTGAACAGAGTTACAGGTCAGTTCATGTGATGCACTTTGTGGTTTAATGTGGGTTGGTGCTTCTTCATTGATGGGATTAATTTTTTATTTTGCTTCTTTCACTTTTGTGTGTGTGTGTGTTCTGAATGTCTTGATTTATTTTAGCCTTTCCTGACTGTGTTCTAGTGGCACATGTGCTACTGTAAAGCACATCA
Organism: Oxyruncus cristatus; assembly: GCA_013399855.1. NCBI lineage: Eukaryota > Metazoa > Chordata > Aves > Passeriformes > Cotingidae > Oxyruncus > Oxyruncus cristatus. The sequence goes on from VXAY01006112.1 coordinate 679,389, forward strand.
CTCTTGTCATACCCAACTGGAGCTCTGGAAAACAGCCAAGAGGCATCAAAGCAATCACAGGCTCAGTGTCTTAATAACGTAAGTGAAACTTTGCACCTCCAAAATACTGCTGCAATTTCTCATTAATACAAGATAGTGCAAGATAAAGTTAATGTAAGACCTAAATTCAGTGTTAATGAAGCTCAATATTATAATCGGCAAGGAAACAGATAACTTAGAGAGAAATAGGTCAGGCTTTACTACCTGACACACACCATTCTCATAAGCAGTGGCATCTTGCCCTGCCACTGGAATATTTTTAAATAATGGCTTGGAACCTCTTTTGGGAACAAAATCATGATTCCAATAAATCTTATGAAACAGTCACTTCCAAAGTATGTTTGCATAGGAATATTGGTTGGATTTGGAGTGGGGTTTGACATAGGGAAGCCAAAAAGGGTGTTTTGCTGTGAATCTGTTTTGGGCCTTAACAGAGTAAATTATTCTTGCTGCAACCAACTTAACAGTGGGGGCTGAATCTGATATCCCCTGGTACCTGGGCAAATTTATTTTCTTCTTTGATATCTTAGATTGTTAAATCCATCAGTCTCAAGTGAAAGCCGGGCTTTGCAGCCAGAGATGATTCTTTTTTACGAAAAATAATTCCCAAAGCTATTTGCTTTGGAGAAATCAGTAGAGAACCTTGGTAAGGGTTTTGAATGAAAGACAAAAGGCAAACTGTCCATATGAAATGTGAGAATATGGAATTTATTTCCCCCCTGGATTTATTTTCTTACCATTAACGAGTATAAATGTACATTTAATGTCTTGAAAAGGAATGTAATCGACCTGCTGGAGGAACTGGGAGCAATGTTGGCTCGGTGCAGTTGCATCTGTCGTGCAGCAGGAATGCTTCCAGGGGAACCTGCTTTCCAGATAGAGCTGTTTCAAGTGAAAGTTATCAGCATATAATGTCAGATCAAATTCATCACAGGCAGCAGAAAAATAAACCATTGTGATCCAGGTGAAATTCAACCCAGTCTGATGGTTTTCAGATCTCTCTGGTGCTGTAGAATAGCAACACTGAATATCTCCCCGAGGAATGAATACTGAGTGTTCCCCTTCTGGTGGAAGTTCAGATGCTCCTCCCAACTTCTCTGTCAGTTGATAATATCACATTTCCACAGTGTCCTCACCCAAGGAGCTCCAAGTGCTTCAAAAAGCCACCACTGGGCACCATCATCTCAGTTTTGCCGTGAACAAGGCCATGCGTGGTTTGGGATTTTATCCGGTGGAACAGAACTAAGAGTTTTCCATCATGTCCTAATGTTCAGTGTGGCTGCTCCTGCTCCCTCCAGAGCTGTCTGACAGAGGTCATTGTACAAATGAGCGTAAGTTTTGTATAATTCTGATACTCTGCTGTCTAATGAAGTTGAGAGTCATTGAAATCCACTCCATAACACAAATACCACGCTTTAGGAACACTTGAGGCTGTACAGTCAGGGTTGGACTTATTTAACCAGTTGTAACATGGTTAGTGGTTGGTCACCTACCATTGATTAAGTTTTACATTAAATTGCAGAAACACTTTATGTTTTAAATGTAAACAGTTTTTTCGAAGTGGCTCATGGAAGATCTGCCTCTTCCTTTTTTGGCTAATTTTGAGCTCTGAACTTTAGGTTGCAGATACCACAAAGAAACACAAAACCACAGCAAAATTATATCTGTGAACTGGGAAAAGGGATTTGGGAGTATTTTTTTGTTATGTGTGTTGCACAAAGCAAGGCTTGGGTAAGTCAACAGCTCCTTGAGCTGAGGGTTTCCCAGACCAGCAGCCACAGAGTGGGGCAGAGGTCCTTGCTGCCCTCTTGGAGCTGTGTTAGAAGTGCTCACAAAGTAGAAGGTCCATCAAGTTACTTACAACTGGGCTCCACATATACTGAAAATGATGGAAAATGACAAAAATGTTGGCATTCCTGATCAAAAATAGTAACTAACCAGCATTAAATGTTGAATGGCCTGTGTGGAACAAGGCACCTCTGCGTGGAATAAGAAACGTTTGGCCTGCTAAAGGTTATGAAGATATTCCTAAAGCTTAAAGGCGCAGCAGGAGAAATGGGAGTGTAATTAAATTTTTGCTGGGATTAGACCTTTCCATACCAATTCAGGACACACTGTACATGTTAGTGATTACCAGGAGCTGTGTGAGGCACTTGGTTGGATGAAGTGGCTGAAGGCTTTAAAAGGGTCGTGATCGCACCAAGCAAGGCGATAACAAACACAAATCAGAAACCCTGCTCCAAAGAGCTTGCAGTCTTGGTCCTGCTGGGAAGAGCATGAACCCCAATCCCTTGTGCAAAGGTGGTGGGAATTCCCAAGGTGAGGATCCTGCTGCAGGCTGTGACCTGGTGCTTGGGTCACGGCCGGGACAGGGTGTGAGCGACGGGTCCGGCTGCGGGCAGGGGGTTGCTGTGCTTTGCCTCTGCGAAGAGAAAGGGCCTGTTTCACTGTCAGCACAGTTCCCACATTGCTCCCAGCTTCTCCTTCCACCTCTCCCTATAAAATTTCCTGCTTGGGCATCACTGTCTGAGGCAAGAGCTGTGCTACGACACTGGGTCCTGCGCTATGGCCTAATTTATAGTCTTCACTGCCTGTGCTCGTAGAAGGAGATGGAAGGGATGTTTCAGGAGATGCTGTGAGAGAGAAAAGAAACAGAATTAACATGGGCTTGGATGCTGTTCAATAGAGCAGAGCCCAAATGAAGTCAGCAAACTGTACTATGAACCAAGGAGCAGGAGTTTGGGGGATGGAGCAGGGGGATTCATCCCAAATTCAGTCATGTTCTAGCACATTCTTCCTGGTTTGTGAGGAGGCACGGTGTGGACTGATAAGCACGTGCCAGCTCTTCTCAGTATTTTCCACTTGGGAAATGTCTGCAACTGCTTTTCAGTCCTTCCTCTCCTCATCAGAGGAGAGCTAGCTCAACCTGCAGGCCACTGTACAGCATTTCCAAACACAGCATCTCCCTAACGTGTGCTGTAAGGTGGCTTAAAAAACCAAATGAAAACAACCTAAAATACATGATGCCAACATTTATATGGCAGAGAAACAAAATGCACTACAAGAAACAAGAGACAAAAATACACCACAAGAGAAAAAAAATACACCACTAGAGGTATATGATTGTAACTGGCAGAAGGAGACTGCGTGCAAGATGTTGTGATTACATGGCGGGAGTTGTTAAATTACAACTCCTGTTCTACTTTCTTTTTTTTTTAACAGCACGGGCCTACAGTAGGTAAATGCCTCAACCAACAGCCACGGCCTGGCAGCAGTGCCCAGGGTGGTTGATGATAGTCTTGTATTCAGTTTGACAGCAACCAGCTTTACACAGGGAACTCCTGCCACTAATAACGCACTGTCCCCAGTCTTGATTTCTTTTTTTTTTTTTTTTCCAAGCTTGTGATGCTTTAGTGACATATCAAAATCCCTCTGGATCATGTTACCATGTGAAAATCCCAGTTTCTCTTAGGGAGCATGCAAAGCCTTCAGCCAGAGGGGCTGTGAACTTTTTTTCATATAAATAAATATCTTTTCCCTAACTCTTTCTCCTGCCCAGCCCCTTTGTTATACTGACAGTAACAATGTGAAGATGGACACCTACGGTCTGGAGCTGTGTGAATCACAGAGCTCATGTTGCTTTGGAGGACGTGTCCTGGCAGCGGTTCCAGGTTGAGGTTGGGAGGTCCTGACTGGTACTGGAGATCAGCGGTGGTTCCTGCAGAGAAAGTGGGGAAAAGACATTATTCTTTGCATAGTTACTGAGAAACCAGATGCTCTGGGCTAAATCTTCTTTACTGAGAGGATGTGGAAGACCTCTGTGGGTGAAGGTTAATGGCTCATCTTTGCTTCCTTCCTGCTCTGCTGCCCTCTTTGCTCTCAGCCTCTCACTGTCTAGGAACAACCTCCTGGGATGTCTGGGCTTTCAACTAATATCCAGCCACATTGTTCTTCTGTCTGTGTGTGGGCCCCAACTGCTGCTCTTACCAGGGTTTCCCACGTAGTTATAACTTCTACATGTTGCTAACAAAAAGTGTGTTGTCTTCTTGCAAACTGCCTCAGTTTGCAAGAGTAGAGGGCCTAAAACTCAAGTGCCCCACTGGTGACACACCACAGAGAGTACCCACTGCTATAAAACTTGTCAGATTTTTAGAGCTAGACTGGAAAGAAAGGGCTCTGGGGTTGGACTGGAGTGAGAGGGACCCGTGTTTAAGCTACAATTCATAGAGTCATAGCATGTTTTGGGTTGGAAGGGACCTTAGAGATCATCTAGTTTCAACTGCCATGGGCCGGGATGCCACGCACTAGATCAGGTTGCTCAGGGCCCAACCCAACCTGGCCTTGGACACTTCCAGGGATGGGGCAGCCACAGTTTCTCTGGGCAACCTGTTCCAATGCCTCTCCACCCTCACAGGAATTTATTCCTAATTGCAAATCTAAACCAACTCTTAGTTTAAAACCATCCCTGTTCTCCCTACCACACATCCTCCAGAAGACACAAATCCAGACACAAAGCCCTGTAAATAAAAGCTTATGAAAGATAATCCAGCTGTGGTGTCCTTCCTCAGCACTGTTCATACCTCCCAGCAGCATCTCCTGCAGCAAACTGTCAATCCTGGCCACTCCAAAGAGCTTCATGAACTGGACCTGCTCTATCATCTGCCAGGTGATGCTCTGCAGGGGGGGCAGCAGGAGCAGGATGTCGCTGAAGCGACCGCGGGAGTCGTACTGGCGGTCGTTGATATAATCCTCGAGGTTCACCTGCACCTGGAAGCGCATGTTCTTCACCTTCCCTGGCTCGCTCAGGCCTTTGCAGTCTGGGGAGGGGGAAAATGAAGTTAATTGCTGGCCTGTGTAACCAGAGAAATGTTGCCCTGTCAGTCAGGCTCTGTACAGGGAAAAGGATGAGGTGCCAGTCATCCTCTGACAGAGTCCGAGATAAGGTGGTAGATTAGCATCGGGATGCCACTACTTCATATCTCACGTGGAACAGGGAAGCAGTAAGGGGAATTTTAGGGGAAACAGTAATTTGGGGGGGAACAATAATTTGAGGAGATTTTGAAGGGAAACAGTAAGAAAATAGAAGCTTGGTTCAGGTGGATATGTCTGCCTACTGCCATCAGTGAAGGGGAAAGATTTAGAAGTTAAACCACATTTATTCTTCCAACCAAACAACTGACAAGAGGGAAAAATGATATGAAGTTAAATTTTTTGGGGGCCCAGAATTTTCCCCTGGAAACTTTGAGTCCCAGCTACTAACACTAAATCCACTCAGTTTTAGTGCCTGTATATGTTGCAATTACGCCTCGTGCAGCAACAGGTTCTTGTCTTCCTCTCCCGTCTTTGACCTGTGGTCAATCCTATTTTTTATGGGCCACTGGTCCAGCTTTGCTCAAGCAAGTAAATGTGACTTTGGGTAGGGTGGGATTTACAGCTTTCCACTGCTGTCTCTGCTGGTATCTAAAACTCAGATTTCTGGATCACTGCACCATTTTCTTCACTGTCTACAAAGAAACCACAGGCACCGCATTTTAGGGATCACGGTGCCAAGAGATGAGATAAAGTGGTTAACAAAGGATTGTATGTCAGCATGCAGCTCTGAGGACGTGCCTGCTCGTTAGCATGAATGCACCTCACTTCTGTAGAGGTTCACAGTGTTTCCTTTCGGCTGAAAACTCAGCTCCTCGCTGTCACATTGATCTAAAGGTGCACAGAGACACTGATCAGCTGAGAAAGTGGTTTGTCAAACTCAATTTGCTAATACCACCCTCACTCTGTTCACTCTTTGGAGAGCTGAAGTTTGTGGTGTTTCTAAAACTCCTGGATCTTGCTTTTGACTCAGCAAACGCAGCAGAAAACAACAATTACTGGAAGATACTCTAATTTCTCCATGCTAATAGATGCCAAGGATAAAAGGGCTTTGTTCTGCGCTTGGGGTTGTTCCTCTATCTCTTCCCTGAGCTCCAGGGCACATGAAGGGGCATGCACTGAAGGGATCCCCGTGCTGTAGCAAGAAGAGGTAGTTTGTGTGCTGTAGAAGCAGGAGTGCCTGGGGGGATCCTGGGCTGAGACAGAACCCCCCAGGCCTCTGGAATGAGGATACAGCAAAGCTTCAAAACAAGCTGTTGTTTGCCTCTGTGTTTCCCTGTTCTCCATCCTGTGAGGATCAGCCCTGCCCTGGGCCAGTGCTGGCTGCCAGCAACATCCATTAGCAGATCCCTGATACTTCTGGGTGCCCTGGCCAGCCCAGCTCTCTGTGGTTTTTAATGCTGCTTTCTGGACCCTGACAGAGCTCCACTGCTGCTCTGCTGACTCACTTTGCTTATACATAATTCACTACAGGCATATATGACCTTAATAGTCATCTCCTGCGTTTCAGGCTGATGGGCTTTCCCAAAGCCAAGCTACTGAAGCAGCCAAACTGCTCCAGGGCCTGCAGAGTCTTGCACATCAGCCTGGCTGGAGTTCTGACTTGCTGAACTGAGCAAAATACTCAGGAATGGGTCACTTCCAACTGCACTGCTGGGCACTGGCCATTGCAGCACAGGCGGGGTGAAAGGCAGAGCTGCTACCAAGGGCTTTTCCTGGTTATGGGAGGGCCCCCAACTCCTTTCCAAGCCCATCTTGGCAATCAGGAGGAAGCTCACCCGGGTCAAAGAAGATGATGGCTTTCAGGCAGGCGTACTCGTTGTCATCGATCTGGATGTCCCGCAAGGGCTTCACCAACTCGTCCAGGATTCTGGTGGCCACACGAGCGATTTCCAGTTCTGGGCAGTGCATTGGGATGATGAAATCATTCCCTGGGCAGACAAGAGAAATTCACCATCAGGTGTTGGTTCTAGCTCTGCAGACACAGTCTCATCCAGCAGTTACCCCAAGGCCTGTTTGCCAGGTAGTCCCAGTGCCCATTTGCAGCAGATTTCCAGTCTGCAGCTTCCTACCCTGATCCCCCATTGAGAAGCAAGCCATGGATCTCATTCTTTGGTCCTTAATTATCTCATTAGCACATGTCAGGGCACCCACACTGTATACAAAGCCTGCTCCACGTTCTGCTCTGCTTTACCCTCTCTTATATCAAGCACCTGTTTGTTACCAGTGTTGCATCTTTATTTTTGGTGTGGGGGTTTTTTTGAACAAATATATCCCTCCCTCTTTTCTTTAGTGTGTGGCTTTCAAGGTCACATTCTCGTTTTTCCAGGAACAATCCCACCTGTGGTTTTGGTGACGGAGAGCTGCATGAAAAGGCAATACCTACGTGCACTATAATTTTTAATAGACCTTTCTGCTAAGCCTTTAAGGACTGATATCCAAATACCTCATTGCTTGTGTCTTAGCAATTTCAGTTACAAAAATAAGGCAACACAGTCTGAGATGCCAGTTAAATACTGGGGGGGGGTTCTCATCCACAATTTCAAAGCAGCAAGGGAAGAGTTATAAAAATCCCATTGAATTTACTTGCTCCTTTTTATGCTTCTACAGACACTTCCCAAGCACTGAGTCTCATCCCAGGTGTGGAGACCATGCCCAGGAGAGGGGATTTCGGGTAGGCAGAATACTTGGCAATGACTTGGGGGAGTGAACTACAAAAGCAGGAGTGGATTTCACTGCCTTACCTAATAACAGAAAATCAGTGTATGGTATGGACCTCTTGGCCACCCCAAGGAGCAAGTGCTCCCCTGCGTGGGCTCTGAGCAAGGCAACCTGGAGAGGGCACAGAAGAAAGACATAATATTATATTTAAAAAGCAGGGAAAGGAGTGGTGAGATGTTGCTGGTTTTTTATTAAGTCAAATTTGGTGTTTGCTTAGATCTGTCAGATCTACAGATAAAGTACTATTAAGAGCTAGAAAATATTAGAATATGTTCACTTTGAGAAGAGCTACATTCACAGCAAACTAAATAAGAAGTTGTGTTCAGCTAAAAGGGGCTTGAGTTAGTTGAGTTCTTTGGAATTAAACAGCTTTTACATTCAACTGCCAGGTAGCAGTAAAGGGAAAATCAGTCTCTTTTGACTTGGCCCTTTTGCAGACTGGACTGACCAACTCTATTTTATTTAGGGGACTTTGGCTACTCAAGTTATTTTTAATTGATCCCTTGGCCTTTATTACTCTTCCTCCCCTGATAGTTTATTGCTCTGCATAGGGTGATCCGCATGTTAATGTCTGATTCTCCTGTTGAAAGGTATGGCTGGGAATTCCTGTCCAAGGCTGGGAATTCCTATCAAAGGCAGTGGGTTTGCAGGGAAAAGGCTTTTGCATTTTACCTGGTCATCAAGTGGGAGCTCACAGAACGCTGGGATGTATTTTGCCCATTCCACCAGCACCAGAAGCTGCTGTTTCATGGATTCACACACATCATTGATGGTTGCAACCTTCTTCATGGCAATGTCCGTGCTGTGCGCTGGGCTCAGGGATAAATACTGGAAGAGGAACAACCCGGCTGCGTTGGGACCGGATCAAAGCTGTTTTCCCACCCTCCAGAGCAGCAATTCATCCTCATGAGGCCCTTTGCAAGTCGTTTCCCGTTGTGGTTTCACACTCATCTGCTCAGCAGCGTGTCCTGTCCAAGCACAGCCCCTGGTGCAGCCTCCACGAGGTGGTGCTCAGTACCAACACACTCCCCTCCCTCCTCCGCCTCCTTCCCCACTCTCCAGGCTGGCTCAGGACAAAATCTGATTAATATTCCCATTCCTAGCAGCATCAAGGCTCAGCTTCCTATCAATCTCTTAACCCAGCCAAAGGTATAAAATGCATCCAGCCTTTCTCCTCCAAGTTACTGTCTGGGACACAAAACACCCTTTTTGGTCTCTGAAGGGCTGCGTGGTGGGGAGAGGGTTAAAACATCGTCATTTTTGAAAAGGAAGTGTACTCATTGCTGCATGTAATATGCAACATCTGGACCATATGTTTCAGTGGAAAAAGGGTATTTGCATAAGAGTTTAAAGGACACTCAGGGTGAAATTCCTGGTGGAACGTGAAATGAAAAAAGCAATCGGCATTAGCTGAAGGCCCGGTGATTTTACTCACATTATTTTTCCACCCTAAAACTGTTACCCTGATAAAAAAGTTATAAGAGAAGATACAATCAACCATGAGGGAAACATCATGTTTGGAGCAGGACAGAGTGTGCAGCAAGGAGGGAGGGATAAACCTCCAGTGAATGCCGGGAGTTTTTAGGGTTGCAATTTTGGGATGAGGGAATAGGGGATCCAGCATCTGCAACATCCCTAAGCCCTGGAATTTCAGCTTTGTACCTCACACCTCAAAGGCAACAGGGTATATTGCCTTGATAACGCTCCAAGGATTTTTTCCTGTCTGTGGGTATCTCTAAAGCATTTCCTTCCCTGTGGGTTTGTACAAGAGCCATCCAAGGGCAGAAAGAAGATCCAAGGCCAGTTTTGGCTCATTTTTACCTTGATTCCTCAATCTCAGGATTACCTATTCCTCTATCATAGAATATGAGTAATTGTGACAACTACAACATTAGCTGTTTTGGCTTTCCTTAGACTTTTTCCTCCTTTTCTGTTCTTCAAAGACCTTGATAAGGATTTTTAATTGTTTTCTTTCCTTTTTAATTTAGAATCATACTAAGAGGATTCTCTTTTTTCTCTGCAGCAGTTTAACCTGCACTTCACTTTTTGAATTGTAAAACTAAAAAAAAAAAAAAAAAAAAATAGAGACCCTTTCCTTCAACAACTTAAAATACGACTTCCTTTGTTCTTCAACTGCCTTTCTCTTGCAATGAATGACTACTGATAAAGAACACACTGCCAAACCACAGCAAAGGCTGAACGCACACAGGCAGGACAAAAACTGCGTTAGAAATTCCACCTCAGAAGGTGGAAAACCTGGACGGTGTAGTGGGTTTGGAATGGCTGAAGGCCACGTTTGGAGGGCTGTCTCCACGTGTCATACCTGCTGTGCCATGGCCTCAGCCTGGGTGAGCACGTGGATGGAGAGGGAGCCGTTGTCCTCGTAGCTGCTCCTGCGGATGCTGATCCTGTCGCGCTCGTTCTGCACGGCTGGGAGGAGAGTGAACAGTGGCTGTGAGAAAATTCCCCCCCAGCCCACGGCTGCTGCTCCCTGCGGTGCCTAAGCAGGAGTGGATAAGGCTTTAGCACCTGCAAGACACTCCACTCTTGTTGGATGCTGGAAAAAGGCTGAACAGGCTCTGAGAGAGGGGGAAGAACAACACCTGGAGGGAGATAAGGCCATTTGGGAGTCGGAGCAACACCTGTGGGATGTTAGCTGCTCCCACTGAGTTTAATGCAGCTCAGGGGGAGTTAAGGGATTTAGTGTCAACCCTTTTCACTTGGCAATGCACCCACAGTGCTGGAGCCCTGGCCTTTGATAGCCTTCCTGCCATGTCTGCACTGAGAACTCCCTCTCCTGAGCTCCCAGCACAGCAGGATGCTCCTGAGGCCGCTGCTCATCTTAGGGCAGCACCGGAAAACTCACCCTCTAATCCCCTTGAAATGTCCCCTGCCCCTGAGGCATCACAGGTGATGGTCCCAGGGGACATCTCCACCCCTCATGGGCAGCAGGAAAAGTGACTCATTGAGGAAGGTCCAAAGAAAGGAAACTTAAATTTTCTGATTCCTCCTCAAAACCATTCCCTCAGCCTTTCCCTTCATGCTGCTGATTCCAGTGAGCATGAAAGCCCGACAGCAATGCTGGCACACAGCTGGGGAACAGACCAAGCCAGGGTTTGTCCCCAGCCCAGCTGCCACCCTCTGCAAATCCCTGGAAAATGAGCTGGAAATCAGCTCAGAGTGTCCCAAACTATTAATAACAGTGATACCACAGACCCTGGCTCACTATAGGGACCACAGCAGAGTGAACATCAGCCCAGGCTCTTTGCAGAACGTTGAATGCCATGGTGAATTTGAAAAAAACACTGATTTCTGAGACCTATCCCACCCTTTAAACCCTCCTTTTCCCCGAAGCACAAAGCCCATCCAGCCCCTTCTCCATCAGCCCTGCACACTGAACATAAGGCATGGATTGCACTTCAGCAGCTTATTTTTGCAACACGGGCTCCAAGAGCTGACTCGCCTCCACAGCAGCCATCAGGTAACACAGCAGCAGAGAAAAAAGGAGTATTTAGACACAGTCCAACCTGTTTTCAGTGCTGGTTTCTCCCCCAGGCCCTGTTGCCTCTGTCCCGCAGCACACAGGGCTGGGGAAAGGAGCTCAAACACAGACTTGGTGTTTTCCTGAAAGCTCAGACATCTTGCTACAGCTCAGAGAGGCAGTTGTCAGGTCCTTAAAGCAGAGGGAGCGGGAAGATTTAGCATGTGGTGATAGTGCAACACATCCCTCCTCCTTCATCCAGCAATTCCAGACTCCCTTGGTTTTATTTAGGAGGAATGACTCAGACAAAGCTGTCAAAGCACAACTCACTCTGTGCTTTAACCCCTTGGGTGTAAAACAGTGTGGTTTTGTCTCAAAAGTGGCCACTGCAGAAGATTTTTCCGGAAATGATTTTTTTTTTCAGAGTCAACAAAATCATTTTGCCATCATTATTTTGGGACTTTGCCTCGCTGATGGGTGTTGTTTTAGAGCATCGCTCTGCACAGGACTCACTTCTGGGAATTCATGCACAGGAGGAACATGGGCACCATTTTGCCCAAGGAGGGGGAAGGTGAGTTTTTGTCAGCTCATGTCCAGCTGCTGCTCTGTTTTCCTAACCAGCCCCTGATGAAAGGCCAACAAAGTGAAAGGGCAGAAAACAAGCAGCAGTGACAGAAATCAATATTCCCCTTATCGGCAGGAGTATTTATTTTCCAAGATTTGGGGCTCGGCCTTGCTGTTGGACCGGACCTGGCTGTGCCCTGGCTGGGCTCCTGCCACCAAAAACCTCTCTGTACCTCAGAACCAACCTTGCCTGCAAAGGGCTGGATGGGCACACTGATTTGTGACAGATACAACACACAAACATATTCCTGGAGCCTTTACAGGCAATTAGTCATCAGTTTAGGGAACAAACAACTACAGCCCTTGGAAAGCTCCACTAACCCACCTTAGCACCTCCCTGTGCATGGGGGGTGTTCGGCCAGGGACCCTCACCAGCCTGAAGGTTAGGGTGGTTGTAGGAATCATAAGCTATGATTAATCTTTGGAATGGATTAACCCTTCATGGCTTTTACTGGGACACCAGGAAGATGGGCAGCAGCATCCAGCACTGAGCCTGACCAAATCTGTGTCGTCACTGACTTTTTGGAAAGTCCCCACCCAAAGTTCTACGCCCGGTTCCATATCAGATGCTCCCCCACCTAGCTCCCAGGGGCTGATGGGGCTCTTTTTGCCCACTTTCGAGAAAAGGTACGAATTTTGCCTTTCCAACTGAGTTACACATGTTATTTTACATAAGCCCAACAGACCCAGGCAGACCTGGTCCCCAGGGACAGACTCCTTTAAGGAGCCTCAGCCTGTTTTTCTCCCAGATCTTTTTATGGCACATATTTCAGTGCTTCCCTCATGCTCTGATAAGCTCAATCTTCAAGTGTAAGTGGATGGTACAGAGTGACTTTCTCAAGGTGATTGGGGTGTTATCTCTGAAAGTACCCAAGATGTGATGGAATTAGGTACAAACGGGAGTTAATGTTTTACCTGTCACAAAAATTAATCTATTACTGTGTGGTAATTATATTGCTATATTTATTGTATTTGTAAAATGGAAGGGATAGGTCACTCGTGGTGAGGCAGTGGGAGGGCTCAAGGGACATGCTGGCCCTGGGGGTGCTGGGCTTAGGTGTGATCTTGGCTTTACATCAATAAAACTCAGCAAACTTACACGGAAGACTAAAATTCTAGTGCTGACTGACCCCCGGGAGCTGCTGTTTCCAGTATGTTTCTGGCTAAAGCTTTGCTCCCGGTTTTTGTTTCCCTCTAATCTTGTCCTCTGCACGTTCCCAAAGCAAATAAACACCATGAAGGGCCACTGCAGCCCCACAAGAGGGGACGTCAGTGGTTGTGACTCCCCACCATGTTCTGGGCAGGGACACTGTGGCCCCAAGCTGGGCTTTCCCCTGGGGGAGGGAAGAGAGGGTGAGATGATGCCCTTGTCTCCCTCCAGGGAATTGTCATTCCTACAGCATGTCCTGACTGTGGGAAGCAGATGGGAAAACAACCATATTCTCCCTGTGACATAGAAGAGCCCTTGGAGGGGGTTTGTTGTCCGGAGCAAGGCTGGACCCTCGTGCCAGGAGCACACGAAGGATTGGGGAGCGGCTGCGGGACACGCGGGCGGCTCTGAGCAAACAGCGGCGTGTTTGTGGCATTGCAACAAACTCCTGTGCCCCAAACAATGTGTCCTTGCTGCTTTGCCCCACAGGTCCAGAGCCTGGGATGAGGAACCTCCAGGCAGTCCAATAAATACGGGCACAGGCACTGGCTGGAAGGGGAGAGCAGCAAACCAGTAACTTTCCACAGCAACTGCAGAGGTTAAAGCCCTGCCTATATGGGAATTACTGTTTCCATTATTATTCCACTAAAACCCTCCTCGTTTAATGCTGGGGGAGTTGGGAATGTATTAATAAATGGCACAGAGAGAGAGCAGCAGGAGGGAGGTGCGAGTGCCCTGTGCAGTGCTGGCATTCATTGGTGCTCACAGTGTTTCTGTGTCCACCAACAGATTTACTCCTCGTGCTGCCTGATTAATTTATATCCACAAATAATATTTTTTCCCCAAGCTGCCTCAGATTTTATAGGTGTGGTATGTTTTATTTGCAAATAAATCCCAGTGGTACACACACATTTAATCCTTTCACGGGTTTTTTGGGGTGATTTATGACTATTGCAGGTGGAGAAGATCCTTTATCTTTTCCATCCTTCGTTGCAATGAACTGCAGTCCCAGTTTCTGAAAGCTGGCAGAAGAGGTGTGCAAACAAAAGGTATGAAACAAGACAGAGGTCCTTCAAAACACTAATAAAACTGTCTTATAAACCTGTCCAATTTCACAAAGATAAATAAAAAATAGCCCCAAACCCTCCCACTGTGTTGTGGCAGTAAGTGATACAATAATTCTTTTTACATCTGCATGAAACTAAAGCAGTTCATGTACGTTCATAAATTACTTTGAAGGAGATGAGAGGTTAAATATTAACCCCTCTTTCCTTTTTTTTTTTTTTTTCCCACCAGGAAAGTGAATCCTGACAGTGCAGTGCTGGCATTTCAAAGGGCTTCCAGGTTTTCACTCAGCTCCATGTGAGGAGATGACCTGGCTCCCTTGAGAGTGAACTAATTTATTCGAGGTTAAACATGATCTCAGTGGGATGCTAAAAATAGTATCCTGGTGTTTCCTTTGTGTGTTTAAGTACCTGGTGTTGTAGTGACCACAAACCTGTCCGGTGGCATTGAGCAAGACAATGGAAATCGAACCTTCCGTGCAAAGAGAGAAAACCAGGGAGAACAGCCAGAAAATCCCCCAGACACCCAGACCTCCCTGTGGCACAGTCCTGGTCCTAACCACAAAACCAGGATAAAGGAGGGGATCTCTGTAAAAATCTTAAACCCTGATCTTAGAGGTGTTTCAGGAGACCAGAAGGGGTTTGTGTTCAGGCAAGCCTTTTGCTCTCCCCTCATCCCAACTCTGACAATTGTTATTAAAGTGAATTCCTGGCACCAAAAAAGTAATTGGGATAGGACTGTTCTGGAATGAGCTAATTCCCAAGGAGCCTGGGCACTGGACTTTCCACAAGACTCAAGTTTAGGCCCTATCCTGGTCTTGCTGGCACTGATGGAACCTGGGTCCCATCTCAATGCACAAGATTGAAGGTGTGGGTCTCACGTTGGGGCAGTCTTGGTCCTTTCCTAAGGTAGGATCAAACTGAGAGTGTACAAACCAGGCAATCTAAAGATCCTGTGGGTAATTAACAACATCTGCCCAGCTGCCCCAAATGGCAAACCTCTCCTGACACGGTTTAAAGCTAGCTCAGGGATTTGCATCACAGGGATTTTTCTTCAGGCAGGAATTTCCCTTCTACCAGGTTACATAGAACCCTGAAAAATCTTATCCACTAGAATTGTTTCCAAAATGGAAATTAAAAAAAAAAACAGAGACAAAAAGAAAGATCCAAAAGTGTCACATCACGTCTTACAACACAGGAAGACTGGAAAAAAAAGATCACTCTAGATCCCCAAATTCCAGTTTATCAGTAAGTTTTGCTGGGGAACAGCAAGTTCTCTAACACTGCACACACAGACACTGAGCAGTGGGTCAGTGGGGCACCCTCAGTGTGAGGGTGACACAGTCCTGGCTCACCCCACCCCGGGTGTATTGTCCCCGGGAAAAGGATCATTTCCAGCTTCTTCCCCTCTGCTGTGGGCAAACAGTGCTATTACCACACCCTGGAAAGTCTGATTGCTGTTATAGGGGCTGGCTCTGAAAGGATGTGCCAGGGAAAGAGTGTCAAGCTCTTGAGACACAGAGCATGGCGAGTCTGGATGTCCCCAGTGCCATCTCCCAGCACAGATCAGTGCACACTGCCAAAAGCTTTTGTACAAATATCTGTATCCTCCTAACAGAGCCCTATCCAAGACATGGCTCCTCTTTTTCCCTAAAGCTTCGCAATTCTGTTTAATATTAATCTAGAACCCACCCCAAGGCAAACAGCTGTGTTCCTCTTGTGCACACAATTGTGCAAGAAAATTTCTTTCACAGCCCTGCACACGTGCTTGGGATATAGCTCTGGTCAGCTAAGCTGATTTCTGCAAAGCACTTGCTCAAGGTGCTTTAAAATCCTCCTTCCCAAACACATGAGCAGCCTGTGAGCACACAACCTGACTGTGCACTCATAAAAGAGTCTCAAAGAATGTGACCATGTGGAACTTGAAATGAGTCATCTTCCATCAAGCTGCAATCAGTGATGAAGGCCTGAGCCAAGGTTTTATAACTTTTACCATAAAACCCAATAAAAATCATGCTTCAGCTCGAAGAATGGATAACCAGCTTTCAGCCTTTCCAATCACTGGAGCTGCATCAGCAATTAGCTCTATCCCCATCTAGAACTGACTAGATCAGCTTTGTTTTGGCCTTAATTCATTTAAACTCTAATTATTTTCCCCTCTGCTGTATTTACTCCATTTCTCCAGAATTAAACCAGTAGGCATTTTTGCTACATCCATAGCTTATGCCAAATTTCAAGACACTCTTCTCCGGGAAAACATATGGCCTGAACATTGGAAAGATTGTTTCATCACCAGCGAAATCTTACAAATTACCAGAAATGAGTGGCAAATTTCCCCTTGGTTTCAGTGGGACCACAGTTTCACCCCTTGGGTAAACTTGGAAAGAAACTCTCAAGCTCCTTTCTACTTCCCTCGTCTTTCAACTGTCAGTGGGTGGGAAAACAGCACAAATGAAGGCTGGAGAGTGTTGAAACCATCACCCAACCACCGACACATCACAGGGTGTACCACCAATTTTGGGTTGGGCCCCCACTTTCCTGAGCACTCAGTGGACAAGCCCAAAAAGCTTGGAATCAGTAAAACAGCATCATCCACGCTCTCCCACTATGAAGACGCTGCATGAGCAGAGATCAGAAATGCTGGGATAGGTCCCAGACTTTCCCAGGGAAGCCAGATGTAGGCACGGGTTAACAGAGTGGGTTTTCTCATGCTTAGCATTAGTCCCTGTGACACTCAGTGTTTCCTTCAGCGTGTTGAAAGGTCACTTGATGGTCACTGGTACCCAAACCTACAAAGCTCCACGTCCTTCCTAATGCAGCCAGTGGGAAGTGCAGCAAAAGGCGTTGGCCAGGTTTGGATTGGCCCTTCAGTACTGGTGCTGCTGGTAGCTCATGGTCGTGCTGTAACCACCACGAGGACAGGACAGCTGAAGGGCTGGGCTCTGACTCACGTCCCTGCTCGGGGGACACCTGAGTCATCTCCTCCAGGAGCGCCTCCCATGTGCCCTGTGCCACCAAGGACCAGCTCTGGCACTGAAAGGATCGTGCCCAGGCTGTACCTTGCCCTGAGGGTTGCATGAAGCTACACAAGCATCAGCTAAGTCAACCACACCATCTGAGGTAGTCAACTGATGGCATTTATGAGAATGGTGGGTCCTCACTGAGACTGGCACAGCTGGGATTAAGAGTCACACTGGCAGGTACGGAGAGAGAAAATTGTTGCTGTAGAACCAAACAAACCCTGAGGAAACTCATCCCTTTCCCCGTACTAAAATATCCCAAAAAGAACAGCCTCCCAGGAGGGGCGAATAATGTCACCAGGCTCCCACTGAAATTGAGATAAAATGAGAAATGGGGCTTTCAGGCACGACAAAAAGGTCTCTCACTGCTACACAAAAGCATCATCTCTCCAGCCAGGGCTGCTGCTGTTCTCCACAATGCTCTGCAGTGGGAGCAGGGCCTGAGACAGCAGCAGGCAGTTTGGAAATGTCTCTTAGCACCTACCTTCTTTCTTCATGCCAGCTCTGAAGCACTTCTTCAGCCTGCAGTACCTGCACTGGTTCCTCTTGTCTTTGTCTATCACACACTGTCGGCTGAACCTGGGTGGAGATGGGAAAGAAAACTTGGAGCAACCAGCCTGGCATCTGCAACCCCCTCACTCTGAGCAGCCCCAAATACAGCCCCAAATACAGCCCCAAGTACAGCCCCAAGTACAGCCCCAGACCTCCCTGATCTTCTTCATGAACCTAGAGAAGAGCTAAAGATTTGCAAGAAATGGATTGAATCAACATTGTCTTGGCCCAGCTCCTCATCTTCCCCAGCGCTGCTCCTGCCAGATGGGTGCGGAACGACTTCAGACCACCCACCCTGCAGGGACTGGGACAGTTTGAGCTGTGAAAGCATGACTGTGACTCGAGTTGTGCTGCTGTAGGAGCTCCATCTCCCATTTTCAGGCAGTTTTTGGGTGTTTGGCGTCAGGGTTTGTCTGACTTCCGTGCTACCTGTCCCATTTCATGTACGATAACTGCATTACGGACCACAAGCTCTTTGTGTCTGTGGCCTTGTTTTGAGGCACGGGGCCACCTAATCCCTCCTTGTTTCAATGGGGATTTAGAAACCTCTGTGCTGTTCAAGGGGTGGCCCAGCAGACTTGGCAGCTCTTGCCATGCTGGGTGAAGCCATGGAAGAAGAATCTGCCGTGCAGAGAGGGGATGACGTGGGTTGCTCCGGGACCATCACCAGGTTGCAAATGCTGGGGCAGTTTCCCAGACTAGTTAAAAGCCAAAGGTACAAAGGCCCAAAGACTTTTCAAGTACTTCATGTACCAGAGCTCAGAGCTGGGCTGAATGCAGCACAGCTCACCAAATAAGGACTCGCAGACAAGCTTGGCCGTTTCCTTGGCTTCAACGCTGTGGATCTTCCCTGAGCTGCCAAATATCACAGAGATTCATGGATTCCTGGGAAGGGGCAGCAACTCCACTCCCAGGAGACTGATAGCTGAAATTCCAAAGAAACCAGTAGTAGTTGCAGTCTCCTCAGTCAGGAATCCCAAGGTTCATGGGATGGGCACCATGTGGGTGGACACTGCTGTCACCCCAGGGGTCTTTCATAGCTGGTGTGCCCTGGAGTGATAAGGACATCAAGAAGATTTTGAACAGATAGGGTGACTCACACTGGAAAAATCTGGAATGTCCTTAGAGGAGGAAGAGCTTTGGAACAGAAAGGAAACTTCCAGGTTTTAATTAGAAGTGAAGGATTTGAGTGTATTCTGGTTTGGGGTTTTTTCCCCTCTTCTCCTGTGCTAAAATAAACACAATTTTCCTAAGGTCATCCAAGATAGCAGATTTATAATTTATAGCCTCCTCCTGGTCAAAAAATCCTCTCAGATGTATACCTGTGCCAAAGTGGATGTGAATCATCTCTGGTCCATGCTCATTTCTCAGAATGATCATAAAATCATCAGTGATATGTCAGTGTACATCATTTGTTTTATTTCAAAACAGAAATGGAGAAGCAGTGAGGGGAGGGGTGTGCAGAGGCTTTGGAGGTGACAGACTCTTGGATGCTTGTTGTTTTTTAAAGGGAAAATCAAGAAAAACTGTGTTTGAGGTGAAATCTCTGGAGCTTTGGTCGTTTGGCACTTTGGCTTTCCCTTGCTGGGCTATGACAAGGTCATGGTGTCACCCCACACTGAGGGCCTGTATTTATGTGTTTTACACACCAGTCAAACCTCAGGTCTGTGATTTTCCATTGATTTACTCCATGGGGAAAGCAGTGATGCTGAATTCACCAAAGGGATTTCTCAGTGCCACAGGAGGTCTCAGGGTTCAAGACGAGGTAGAGCTGAGTTTACTCCTCATCTCCCTGTCCTCCAGACATAAACCAAACCACAGCCCTACTGCCGGCACCCATGGCGTGGCAATTTGGCATTTGACACAGTGGCCCCTTCTCCCAACCTGATCTCCACCCCAAACCATTCGCAGCTCCCATGAATTGCACTTTAATGGCAGCAGGGGCAGGTACCTGCAGGAGTAGACGTGGTTCTTGCGGACGCTCCTCCTGAAGAAGCCCTTGCAGCCGTCACAGCTGGAGGCCCCGTAGTGTTTGCCGGTGGCGCGGTCCCCGCAGATGGAGCACAGGGAGCTGACGCCGTTGGGGAGCAGGTTGGTGTTTGCTGACTCAGCTGCAATGGCCTCTGTGGGCAGAGAAGGGGGACCATTAGACCCCCGCCTGTGATGGACACCAGAGCCAAGCTGCCTTGTGCAAGCACACCGCACTGAGCCAGCCCCACACACGCCAGAAAAGCCTCCAAACTGATGGTCGTGCTCCTCCCGACCTCAGTTGAGGGTAGCTCAGCTGCTTTGCTTCTGCCATCCATGTTCTCCTTTGCTTCAGTGAACAGAGACATTTCGAGCGGCATAACCCAAACTGCTCGTGAGAATTTATCAATTATCACTGCTTTTTTCTGATAGATTTAGAGAAACCTCGGCTGGCTGTGAGACACAGGTTTTTGAGGGATGGAGAGCCATCTCCTCAGTTGGAGGACGTGGTTCAAAGCTGGCATCCACAGAAGATGATGGACAAAAACTCCTTAACTTGCTTAAATACAAAACAGAGAAGAGGTAGCAGAGGCACAAAGAATGAACTGCTTCATGCCCATGACAGAGGTGTTGGAGATAAAAGGCTGCTCTTGAGAGCTCCTCTGCAGCTGAAAGGCAGAGACAGCAGCTCCCAGAGGGATCAGTTTAGTTCTAGGTCTGGTTCCTGCTCTGAAATTCCCCCTGAAGAGCTCATTGCTTTCCACTGGAAAGCAACAGAGGTGTGCAGGAAGATCAACTTTCTAAATTAGGGACCTAAAATTAGGTCATATGAATGCCCTCTGTCATGTCCTCCTTTTGCACCCCCTCATTTGGGGCAGGAATAGCTCTGCCCCTGCCTGCCCTGGGCTGTGTGTACACACTGCTGAAGGCTCCCCTTTGAACCTCTCCCTTGGCTTTCACCACCACACTCGCTGCCCTCTTAATCCTCCTAATTTGAGGCACAACTTGGGGAAGGAAAAATAAGGAGACACTTGCGAAGACACAGATGAGTGTTTACCTCTCAGCAAGAGGAGGAATATTTGTGGAGTCTGTCCTGACCTGGGCACTCACTGCAGGATGCTTTCATGAATTTATCATGCCTCTGAGAGCATGTTCTGCGCTCCAGGGGAGCTGATCTCATGCTACAGTGACCTTGGAAAAGTCTCGGGGACAAAGACATCCTGACGTGTCTCTGGGATGAGACAGAAAAGATGGGCAAGGATGAGGAAAACTCAGCTGATGTTGTGTTGAGCAATGAGAAATCCTTGAGAAAATTACTCAAAGGGGAGGAATTGTCATCTGATCTGGACAGCCCAGAGGGAGACTTCTAATCCATAAGGCATAAAAATAGCCCTGGGTAATCCACACAAAACATGTGTATGCACAGAGAGTGAGAGAAGGCTATTTTTGTGTATGAATACACATCAAAAATTTATAGTGAAAATATTTGCTATGCAATGAAAATTGTAATCAAAAGCCCCCCCCCCCCCAAAATAATCCAGCCAATAAAGCTTTAGTTTTTAAAAAACTGGAAAGTTTTTTATCTAAGGCTGAGACTAAGACAGTTTTAGCTAAGACTTCACAAATGCAAAGGTCAGAATTCCCTTTGCTCCCTAAAAAAAAAAACCCTTTTGGTCTTTATTGCCCTTCTGATGTATGGATGAATAAACAAGTAGGTTGTAGCATTATGGGAGTAACATGACAAGAAAGAATGACAGCATTAAAAATCATTCTTAGGTCATAGTGACAGAAATGGTGATCAGACTGTACCCAAAATCTGTGTAAGATGGTCCCAGCTCTGACATTTGTCAGTGAGTGACACTTGGGTCCTTTGGGAACATTGGGAACAAACGTCAGAGCTGTTTAATGGTAATTCACATTGATTTTTAGCGGGTTTTTTTTGCAATGATTCTTCATTTTATTTTGCTTAATAACTCAGTATTAAATGAGCTGTACTAGAATATTCCCTCGAGAATAACTGTACTGCTAAACATTTGTGCATCTGTTGCTCCATCTATTTTTTGAAGGAGCATATGACCATAAAACAAACGTGCTGAGTGTGCTGGATTCCATTAAAAAAATTGCACAACAAAAATAAAGATAAGAAGGCCAATTTCCTCTTTCTTCCACTCGTGCTTTCTCTAGTGACTTAAGAGGATTCAAGCCAAGGTCATCCAGTTTGGGTCTCCAATGGACCTTCGGTTAGGTCTGGACTGCAAAATATTCCTGATGGTGGAAAGGATTTACTCACAAGAAGAGGCTTTTATTCCTTTATGTGAGTAGGACATGTGAGGAGCTGCTGGCTGATAGAAGAAGGAAATTAAAAATCTGGCCTTAAACCAAGTATTACTGGAGGAAGGACCATCAGCACTGTGTGTGTGAGGGCCAATGGAAATTAGTAAACCAAATTTTGCCCTCACTTGTACCCATGGAAACACAGACAAACTACGAGTGAGTTGGGTGTTACACAGCTAAAAGTTCAGTCCCTGCTCAGGAGCCACATGTCCTTTCCAGCTTGGCTGAAAGTGAAGAGAAATAAAAATAAAATAAAATAAAATAAAATAAAATAAAATAAAATAAAATAAAATAAAATAAAATAAAATAAAATAAAATAAAATAATAAAATAAAATTGAAAAACCCCCACACCAAAACAATAAAGGAAAGGAAAGCCCTAAACCAGAATGCACATGTTAATTATGATGATACATTTTAATTACAAAATCCTGTCACCAACTAATGATGAGTTCCAAGTGAGAATTAGCTCAGAGAAGAGCAAAGGCACAACTGGTATCGCACACACCAGAAGAATATTTTGATGCAGCTTTTAAACCTGCCTGGTGTTTGGGGAATTCTGGGTTTTCCCTGGTTTGACCACTGAGAGGAAAGGCAGAGGAAGGCCAGGATCCCTGCCAGCACAGCCCCCTGCCCGGGAAACCCGCTGCCTCTACTCCCTCCCTGCCTGACACCAGGGGATAACCTGCTCAGGGCTTCACTTCCCACACTGTGCCTCTTTGCTACCTGGAGCTCAGCACCACCCAGAGCTGGGCTTGAGGGCTACTAGGATGGATCTGGCCAGGATCCAGCTGTCTCACAACAACTGTGCCAAGCTCAGAACTGTCCTCACCCCCCTAGAAATGGATGCTGAGAGTTATGCATTGGTTATAGATGCTCATCATCACGGTAAACAGAACAGTTCCTAAGCTGTGCCACAATGCCTCTGGAATTTCCACTGGAGAGATGCAAGTGATTATGTTCTCCATGAAGAGGCCATAACTCCTCTTGACCTTGTGTGGGCCCCAGGCTGAGCTGAGGACCAATGGTTGTGTCCAGACTTCTCACTAGGACTGTTCCCAGGGGTCACTGGCAGAAAAATCTGAGTTTCAACATTTTTTTGTGGGTTACGTATGATCAGTGTGCAGGTTGGGAGTTACATCCCTAATACTGATGAGAGTATCCCAGTGGCTTTACCAGCTTTGGGATCAGCCAAGCTCACAACTGAAAGAGATCCCAATGTTTGGTCCCTACTGGCTTTGTAAGTAAGTCATTACCCAACCAGGGCTGAAATGGTGATGCCAGTTTTGCAATGACAGGAAATGACAGTGGGGATCCCAGCCAAGAACCCGATCATTTCCTGCTTTTCCTTCCAGCTGTATTACTGGTCACATCTCTTCTAGATGCACGTTGTATAGAAGAGAATGTTCTCCCAATACTTTCCAGAATGTTTTTTGCTTTGATCCACCCAGGAGTCCAAGCCAGCCTTGGTGCACACAATTTGCAGCTAAGAAATCCCTGAATTCCACGTGCTGAGCCAGAATGTGAAGAGGTCACCAACGTGGGTTTGCACACACAGTCAAGGCTGGTGGTCAAAGCCAGCATTGCAAAACCTGTGCACACAGATGTGGGGCAGGATGGGGGTTAGTGCTGAAACCCAGGCCACAGGCAGGTCAGCGGCTTTCTACAGCAGCTTTTAGCAAACACAAGGGGCTTTTGAGTTCTAAAACATAGCTTTGATTTAATGTTCCCAAATCCTACAGGAACAATGATGAAGAGGCCAGCCAGAAAAGCCAGAGTTCCTCCCAGGCACAACCTGCAGCTTGAGGGATGGCCAAGCGCTGCCAAAACATCTCTGGTGGCTTTTTCTGGTGGTCTGAATTGGGTCAGCAGCGGGGCTGGGAAAGGTGTTTCACCAACCTTGTGCCAAAGTCCCAAGGATCAATGTGGTGTTTAAGTGCTGAGACAGGAGAACGAGCACCACTGTGGGAGAAAACACTCCCTCAGCTGAAGAATTAGTGCAGAATTGCAATAATGCTTCATATTTTAAGCAAAATGAGACAACTCTGACAAGAGCATGAGGAAAGGGGTATTAACAGCACATAAAAACAAAGTGAGAATACGGCTTGTAACACCAGCCAAGGTAAAGGAAAGAAGTTTGTACAGAATGGGAAAATTTCTGCTGGTACAACACACATTTTATGAAGGAAAGAGGGAATTAGCGTTGATTTTTGTTCATTTCCTTCCGCTGTTCTTTCTATTTAAACCAGACAATTTGTTATATTCCTCCCATAATGGGTTCTATTCTTTATTTTGAATTAGTCTCAAAATATTTGGCAAATTATGGGCTACTTAAAGGTGGAAAATCCAAAATACATATCTAGGCAAGTCTCAGACCAACAGCAGCTTCCTGAAGCAGAAAGCTCAGCACCCAAAGTGCTCCACAGCACTAATCAACCCAAATCTTAGATGAAATAATGTTCTGAAGAAGGAAAGAGTTGGTTCCAAGAAAGCATGACCTTAGTTGAAACTATTCTAATTTTCACTTTTGAAATTGTTCAGAGTGTAAGAAACCGCCCTGACTCCATTAAAATAAATATTACATCCCTTCCTGTTCGTGTTTATAGAGGGCAAAGCTACCATTAGATTCAGAAGGGGAAAAAATACACACAAGTGTTGGGAAAAATATGGCTTGAAACAATACAGTATAACTAAAAGTACCTAAAATTGGATTATTTCTTGATTCTAACAAATTTTAAGTTATTTCTGAAGCTACAGAGGGAAGTGTGATTTTGAGTTACCTCTGGGAACTGAATTCAGCTGGTTGGAAATATATTTCCATGCATGGCCATTTGCAGGTCTTTTTTGAAGTTATTTTTACAA
This sequence comes from Oxyruncus cristatus, assembly GCA_013399855.1. Classification (NCBI taxonomy): domain Eukaryota; kingdom Metazoa; phylum Chordata; class Aves; order Passeriformes; family Cotingidae; genus Oxyruncus; species Oxyruncus cristatus. Next base: position 704,071 of record VXAY01006112.1, read on the forward strand.
ACTGTAGAAGAGGACACTTACCCAAGACAAACAAGCTAATTTCAAAACAGCTCGTTCCCGAGAGAACCAGTTACTCATTAACAGCTCAACAAATAACACAATCCCCATCTCGATAAAGTTCAGAAAAGACTCAACCTGTCAGTTCCACTGCATGAATCACCAGAGAGCCCCAAACAGGCTTTCGTGGTTCATTTGCAAAACAATTTTGAATTTTGAGGAAACCTGTACCACTTCAAAAAGTGAACAGTATCTTGGTTTTGGGCAGCAAGCGACAAAGAGAAACATATGTGTTAAATAACATTTCTGGAGTGGGATAGGAGGTGGAAAAGTAAGAAATAAGAGCCAGTCTATCTTCAGCTGACAAAAAAATATAAATATTTAGTTGGGGACAGCCAGAGCTCTATTGAAGTCAGCCTTAAATTCAAATTTCTATGGGCCTTTTAACTTTACTATCCCTCCATGTCCCTCAGTAATAAGTCTAATCATTTTATGTTGTGGACAATAGCCCTACTGAAACTCTGATTTCTTTTGACAAGCCAGCTAAGGAGCAAACATGAAAATCCCATCTTAATTTCACTAAGCTCCTTAACAAATTAAATGAAATGCAGCCAAAACTCTCCAAAGGCTTCGCTAATGTTGGGATCTCATTCAGTTACATCATGGTTTCATGCAGTATGACCAAAATGCCCTTTATTTTTACACAGTGAGCGGTTAATTTCGCAGAACAGCATTCACTTTATGTCAGAGCAGTTTTGGCAGCTCAAAAACTAAACAACAAAAACTAAACACCACACAATGAGCTTTATTTCTGTGAACGAAGCGGAAGTCTCTGCCTATAAACACTCCCGCCTCGCAGCCAAGTTCTTTTGTGCCGTAAAAACTGTTGGACCATCTTGGCAACCCTTAAAAAATATCAGGAAAGTAATGATTTGGATGTTGTTTCTCGGACCAAGTCCTTAGGAACAACTTGAACGGGACACACGGTCACAGACAAATGTCATTTGAGACGACGTGTTCTCCCGAGGATTGAGTGTCGACCCAAGTCATAGATGGGAACGAAACACGCATTTTAAGGAAGAAATATTGGTATTAACTCCTCTCATAAGCCATACAGGGAGATGGACCTAAGGAGTGCCATGAAAACCTCTACCAGCATTTGCCAAAGTCTTCAGGACATGGCGCTCAGCCCACCAAGGAAAAGAACAACTCAGAACGGGACCAGCAAGCAAAAGAGTCGCATTTCAGCCCAAACATAACCACAGATGCTACAGGTTGGCAGATCAGTTGCTTAAATATTACCCCTTCCACCCTTTGCCCCATACCTCCCACCTGTCTTTCCCAGGATCTCAGCTTTGTGGTGGAGGTTATTCAAGAGGAAACGAATAAAAATCTCACCGGTGTTATTGGGGAGCACCCGGAGGTTGTCGAATTCCAGCATGGTGTAAGAGGAGTCCAAGGAGTCGACATAATCTGGCATATCCATGTCCATGATGGACTGACAAAGCTTCATTATTACTTGACAACAGCGAGGGAAGCGGCAAAAAACCAGCCCTGCTGTCAATCACGGCCAAGGTTTCCTCTGCAAAGAGAGACACCCCGGCCCTTGCGATGACAAATCATTACCCAGCTCTGCCCACAGTCCCCTCCCCGTGCCAGGGGAGAAGGGACGAGGCCGTTCCCTCCGGTGTGCACAGTCCCCTCCCTTCCCGGGGTGCATCGGTGCTCCCTCCTCCTGATAAGGTGATGCAGATAAGGCCTAGACTCAAACACTTGGATTGCATCTTGGGCTCAACACAGCCCCGTTTATGGCTCTTCCCACACAAACATTTGGAGAAGGGCCGTGCAGAGGTGTTCACACACCTGTGTCGCTCTCCCAGCGCAGAGCAGTGGTCACGTCAAATCACACCCGTGCCGATGGCACCTCGCTCGGCTCCCAGCCCCGGGGGAAAGGGCAAGTGATGTCACTTGAGGCTTGTGAGGACAGTAAGTCAATGTCACCACTGGCTGAAGGCCGTCAAGACAGGTCAGCGTTGAGAACCTGAGGCATTGCCCTAAGATCCCAACAGTACTGCACGTGGATCACACCCTGAGTTGCTGCTGGAAGGGAAAAATGAGGCTTCACTCCAGCTGTACACGTTGTTTCACAGAGGGGAGGTGGAGGAGGTGACTTCTCTTACCCGTCACCCACTGCCCCTGCCACCTGTGTCTTGTCCCTCCCAGCTCCGGGCAGCCCCAGTGTCCCAGAGCCCCAGCACGGAGTAGGAGCTGGGTTGTGGCTGTGAGTTGTCGCAGTGGAAGGTTTCAAGCGATGGCAAATGATGAAAATGGAAAAGGCTGGGAGGAACTGGGCTCAGTCCTTTGCGAATGTGTGGTGTTGCATTCCACGCTGACCCACGCCTGGCTTTTCTGGGAAAGGTCTGTATTGCGGAAATACGATTCCAGTTTTTCCCCGCAGAACTGTGGTGGTTTTATTTGGGTTTTTTTTTTTGGATTTTCTGAATTCTACACAGAAGTTTTTTTCCCTGTTGAGACTCATCAGCTGTACTGAAAATGACTGGAAACAAAACTCAGCCATGCAAAGTGATGTAGCTTGGAGTGATTGGTTTATTCCCGGATTCATCCTCCAGATGCCTTCCCTGACACTACAGTTCCCCCTCCAGTGACGTTGATTTGTGTCAGAGGGTCTTTCCTTTCCGTGAGCTGTTGTGTGAGATCCAGGTCAAGCTCCTGTTGAATCTGGAGGAAAAGAAGAGTCTTGAGAAACAGGGGAATGTGTTGCCAGAAAAGGAGCCTTGGCCAAAAGAAGAGCATTGCCAGACTGCCTGAACTCTCACTGAACCGAGGAGCAGCCTGGCCCCATGTATCCTACAAAGCTCCAAACAGCAAGAAATATGCCTAAACTGAGTTTCTGAGAGCCTTATTTATACTAATTTCAATTTAATCCCCAATTCACTTCTAGTTTTTATGTATTTTTGCACATACCGGGGATTCACAGTGGACATTGCAATGGGTTAACTCGAGATAGGCTTTTCCTCTATAAAGGCTGGTTACAGGAACATTCAGCTTTGCCTTCTTATCATTTCTGGGGCATAAAATAATTTCATGCACCACCAGATATTTTCTTTTTCCTCCTTTCCTTTTTTAAGGACGTGCTGTAACTGGTGGTGCACAAATGACTCCTTGGTTAGATAAGATGTTATGTTTTTATCCTTGGACTGTGCCCCCAGGCCCTCAGTAGTGCCAGCATCAGCTAAGTTCGCATCTGATTAGTCGTTCTTGTCTCTTACTCAATGCCAGCCTTGATTATGCCCATTAATCTGGCACTTTTTTGGTTTTTTTTTTTTACACTGAGCTATGGGCACAATCCTGCCTGACCCCCAGCTCTCTGCTACTACTGCAGCTGAGTTTTCACGTTGCCACAATTCCACGGGTTTTTCAATTGATTTCTCACCGTTCAAATCGCCACATATTGGTATTTACCAGGTTTTGGGGCAGTTGTGGCCCAGAGAGAAGAAATCTGGGCTCCTGCCCTGATATTGCTGGCTTGGGAGATCCCTCCGTGTTTTCAACCCCTCAGTACAATCGGAGGGTTAAGGCTCGTTTCCAAGGAAATCTGGGTGACGAGGCTGTGCTTGGACAAGTTTCCTCCTGGGAATGAGAAAAGGTTATGGAGCAAATTTCACATTTCAGGACCAGATTTCAGCACCACATTCCCACTGCTAATCAGGACTGATTTTCTGTGGAAGGTGGTGTTGGAGTGATACCACATGGCATTTGTGTTTCAAACAGATGTCAGCGCCCTGTTCCAAACCACTCCAGCACAAAATCATCCCTGGGGAGTGACAAAGCTTTGCTGAGGGTTGAACAGTTTCTTCTTTTTCCTCTCCCTGCTTTCTTACATCACTTTCTGAGTGACAGCTGCAGTTTGATAAGGCTGGGGCTGAGTCTTGTGAACATCAGGAGAAATCCGGCTCCCTCAGAGGTACCCTCACATCTACTCCCCACTGCTCATTGCCACAAAGGAGGGACACACGTCCCAGCCAAGAACCAGGAATCTCTAGAGGCCTTCTTCACTGCCTTGTGAAGATTGAGCCTGACAGAGCAGACTGGGGAGAGAGATCTCTCTGGTTGACCTCAAGCAAGTTTTAGATATAAAAATCTGCCCTTGCAAATCTCCCTTCGATGTGGGAAACAGGCTGGTGGCAGGAGGGAGGGGGCTGGGGTTTGGCTCTCAGTGCTTTGGCATCACCCTGAAGGACAGACAGTACCTGCAGTCTCTTGGTTCTTCTCATCAGCACCAGGACGTGGATCAGCCTCTGTTGGTCTGTGGTGGAAACACGACAGGCACAGGAGGCACTTTGAGGACAGGGGGAATCTCAAATCCTTCACACCCTACGGACAGATTTAAAGGTAAGGATCTGTGAGGCTGACCAACAGCTCTCTGCTGGAACACTTTCCCCAGATTTGAGCTCTCCGTGGGGCGCAGACACAGCAGTCCTTGAGGACCTACCTCAGCTCCATCTGAGTGCACAAGCTCTGGCCATCGCTGCAATGTGCCAGTGCTGAGAAGAGCCAACCAAGTCAAACAAGGATTTCTAAAATAAACATATGAGGCTCTGGGAGAAAATCCTGGCTCCTGGGGTGAGAGGAGACCTGGTAGACCCAAAGCCAGGATCTGAACTTTCTCCATCACCCATGTTTAACCTTCTCTCTGAGTGCAGAAAAGAGACGGGACCACTCAAGTCCTTTCATAAGCCAAGCACTGGCCACGGGCAAAGTCCAACAGGATTCCGAGATATTAACCCCAGTATGGGTTTCCAGGGCTTTCACCACAATAAATCAGGAAAGCAAAAAACGCTCTTTCTGTCTCATATTTCCCTTTTTTCTCACCCAGAGGAGGAGCAGGGGGAGAGGGGGGAGCATGTGCTCAGCATAGATGCTGATGCTGCTACTGGAGCTGCATGGGGGGAAAGCTCAGCAGATCGATAAACCCCACTGAGAGGAGAAAACCCACTGGCAACAGCAGCAAACATTCCCCCACAGGGTCCCACACCCCAGCCTTACCAAACAGCCTTACAGGAGGGGATGAACTTTTCTGGAAGAGCTCCCTCTGAGCTGCAGAACTGATGCTTTCGAAGGTGAGTTGAGCACAGTTCATTGCAAAGAGACAGAGCTGCACATTTTTTTTCAAAACACCTTGTTGGTTTCCAGTGAGGGGACAGGACTGAGGGTGTCTCTCCCTCCCTTGTTTGTTCAGTCGTTGACTCACCTGCACAGGCACCTGAGGTGTGTGGATGACCAAAGGTAAAACTGGAAGGTATAACACAGTCTTCCCAGTGTGCCAATGGATGTCAACTCTCCTCCATATGGGCATAATCCTCTTTTTAATGTGTTTTCCATTTATTCCTGTTTTGACTCAGCGAGGCTGGATATTGCTGGAGGGTACAGGTGAAAGGGGAGAAAGGAGGGGGAAAAAAAGCAGAGTTATGTTTAATAAAAATAGCATGAATGTTCGAAGTTTGTGCCCTGGGAATGAATCAATATGGTTTCTCAGACGTGCTGCAGAGAGGACACGGGGCAGGCTCTGACAGACACATGGTCCCAGTAACACAATGCACTTATTCCTAGAAATAAAATTCGGCTGGAATTTGGGAATGCCTGTTGGACAAGATGAAGTGCAGATAAGATAAGAACGCTTTGATTAATTAAGAGAGAACACAAAGTACTGTGGGCAAGGCATCAGAAACAACATTTCTTTGGCAAGGTAAGTGGCAGGAGAAGATGTCTGCAAGCCGTGGAAGCTGCACATCCAGCTCTGGAGGCTGGAAAGGTTTTTAAAGGAAAGTAACTCAGTGCTGCATGTGGGGAGAGGTGTCTGAGACACTAAAACTTAGGGAAGACTTGTTGTTATGCAAAATGAAGAGGCAGACTTAAGCATCTAACTGTATTTTTGGCACAGAAGTTTTCTTCTTTTATTCATGGGAGCACATTTAAAAGCCCTACCACTGTTCTGAAGGTTTTCTCTGGCTGAAATGCAGCAACAATTATACTTTTTCCTGAACTTGCAGGGTTCAGAAAATGGATTTTTGTTCAATTAGCATATATCCATCAATGTTCAGTTGGTTCTCAGGTACCAGAAGCAACAGTAGCCATAGAATTACCTACTTGGAGAGATGGTGTCTGGATAAAAACAATAATTTAAAGACAGAAGGCAGCAAGGCCCTTTTTCTGGGTAATGTATAATTAGAAACAGTTTGCTTCTGAGATTATAAGCAGTGTGAAATCATATCATTAGCATGTAATTACAGTGGCAGATATTTCAAAGTTATCAAGACCAGATGTTACTAAATCAGTTCCCTCCTTTCCTGGGTGCAGTTTGATATTCGTGACACAGCAACAAAACCCCTCTTTACATTTTCAGGTATTTCTTATCACAGTAAACATTTCCACATGCTGTGACTTTCACAGCACAGTAATAAGGGGCTCCTTCTTCTTATTATTCTGTTGTCTCCACCAAACACTTTGTCTGTGTGGTGATTATTCAGAAAATAAAAATAGTGTAAGAGATTCCTCAAGTCCCCATTGTGGTGGACAACGAAGTGATGGACTTGGGAGGACATCACCCATCATACAGGGGGATGGAGAGGAGAAAAACAAAAGATTAGACTTTCACCTCCTTTCTCTCCAAACTTATTTCACTTTACCACTGCCAAACATGTTCAGTTATCATTTCCTCATTTGGCTTTAGAGCAATTAGGTTCAATCTTCCACAACAACCCTTTGGAGTAAATAGAAAGTTAAACAAGTTCCAGTCACTATGCTGAAAAAGATGTTCCTTTAGGTTGATTTAAAAAGTAACAACCAAAAAAAAAAAAAAAAAAA
>VXAY01006112.1:710987-772545 GCA_013399855.1 Oxyruncus cristatus
AAAAGCAACCCTCCTCCCCCCGCCCCAAACCAACCAACCAAAAAACAAAAAAGACACCAAAAAGCTTTTTTCACCATGTTGGAATGATGGATTCTGGTCTTTACAAATTGTCAAGTACAGATCACACGAAGACCCGACTGCACACAGTGACTTCAGGTTGGCTAATTTGTGAAATTCCCAGTTATTTCACTGGTGTGCTGACTGTTCAGCACAGACAAAACCTGAATTGGATTTGGGGGAATAAATCTGAGATGTTTCACATTCTTCTGATGACCAAAGGGCAGCCTGATGACTTGTTCTTTCTGAGTTCTCATAACTTTTGTTCTTGGCTGCAGCGTTTGGCCGAGGCCAGAATTTCAGAAGCTCCAAGAGCTCCTTTTGATTTCAGATCTGTTGAGAAACAGGAGCTCCCGCTGGGAATAGCAACTGGATTTGCAAAGACACCTTCACGTGGCCACTGGTAATTTAGAAATAAATCCCCTTTTTTTTTTTGGACACCTGAGTGCAAAATCTCATTTCTCCCCACACAGGGTCCAATCCCCCTTGCAAACCTGTTCCTGGCTGGCAAACACCCGATGCCTCCGTGCACCACTCGGAATTTCTCTTCTTTTCCTTAAGCAGGAATAAGAAATGCCTGCAATATTTTTGAAACAGCATATTTTTCCTCACATCAACAAATACCTCTATCAGTGGGTATTCCCTGGGGATATGTCAGAGGACTTCTTGTCTGTTTTCCTTTCTTGAAAGGGATGAGTTGATCAACACTTGAAATGATTATGGAAAAAGAAGAAAAGGAATAAGCTTCATTTAATACTTCTTTGGAAAAAAAAATATTTGTTGGTTTCAAAACTATTTCTCATTTGTAATTGAACTTTGAAAGTCACCAAAGAGAAAAAAGTTGAAACATTTCATCATGAACAAAATTTTAAATACCAAAAGGACAGAAACAAAACATTTTGGCCCTTATTTTTGTTGGCAAACCTTAGTCGTGGTACCAGCTTCTGACTTAAATTTGAGACCCCTGGCAACTTGCTTTCTGCTCAGTGTGTGTGGCTGAGATTTTGAAAGTCCTAATCAGCTGTGTTTTACCTTCTGGAACTAAGAGGAAAGTTATATCCCAGGCAACAAAACTGGCAAATTTGGGGAAGCAACGCATTTTGTCTCAAAATATAAGAATTTCGGGGGAGGTCACATCTGGCACCATCAACTTGTGAAAGCATCAGCACGTTTGTGAAGCTCCACCTCACTCGCCAAAGTTAAGATGTGATTTGTTTCAATGAACTTGTTTTACTTTTTCACAGGTGGGACTTTTGCAATGTTTCACTCTCTGGTGGGAAAATGCTCTGTTTCCACTAATTCCCTACAAAGATGACATCTACTTCTTTTCCATGCGAGTTTTTCCTAGGCCAGGCTTACACGGGAAAATCCAGACTCAAATAATTGCAAGGGTTTGGGCTGGGTGTTACTTTGTCTTAGAGCAATCCAGCCCAAATTCCTCCAAACTGTCAATACATTCAACACTCAACAGAAAGTGGAAAACACACACTGGAGTGTGCTGTCCAGAGAACCAAAACAAGGGGAGAAAACCAACGGAGAAAATCCAGTTCTTCCCTCACCCTCCCATCTCCTATTGCCCTCAGGTTGAGAGGTTCTCCACATATTAGTCCAGATTTACGCCAGTCAGAGAAATGTGGTTTTGCACCAGATCACCCATTGTCTGCCACACTGGGCAACTCAGTTCTCCTAATTTTCACCAACCCAAACTAAAACTTCATATATGGATTGGAAAGGTCAGTATCTCTGCAACCACTAAAGAAAAACTGGCATGGCATAGAATTATAGAATCATTAAGATTGGAAAAGACCTCTAAGATCAAGTCCAACCATTAAACCAGCACTGCCAAGCCCACCACTAAACCACGTCCCCAAGTGCCACATCTACATATTTTTTAAAATTCTCCAGGGATGATGACTTCACCACTTCCCTGGGCAGCCTGTTCCAGTGCTTGATAACCCTTTCCATGAAGAAATTTTTCCTACTATCCAATCTAAACCTCCCCTGGCTTAACTTGAGGCCGTTTCCTCTCATGCTGTGTCCAGAGGGTGATTCATCCCAGACTCAGACAGGTGTCCAAGAGACCAGGGAGGAACTGCAGAGCAGTGCCAGTCTCTCTAAACAGAGCTCATGGGCAGTGTAGGTGAGTTACCCTCCACCTGCAAATTTTATGGCAGGTGAGGTCACATAAGACAAATTCCCCCTGCCAAGAACGAAAATGACACACAGAGCCAGCAGGAATTAGGTTGGATTTCTTGCCCCTGACTAAAACAAATTCCCCAGCCTGAACCAGGGCTGGCAGCGGGAGAGCAGAGAGGAGCCAGGGAGAGGGGAGCAGCATTACCTCACCCACTGCTGCCCAGAGGAGACCTGGGGCTCATCTGGAACCCTCCACTGCCTGTGGGCAAGTTTTTGGCTTTTCTTGCTGAAAACGAGATGCTGTTTAGTCAGGAGTCACCAGCCCTGGAAGGAGTGTTTGCTGTGACTCCCCTCTGCCCTGAACAACGTTCCTGCCACCCCGAGCTTTTTCGGTGGCAGTGTTGACACTTGTGCAGATCTGTCATTAGCTCGGCTGAGGAGGAAACAGAAAAGCTATTCAAGAGCCAGCTCCTACGTGGGAGGTTGAGAGTGCAAACTCTCACTTCGCACTGAAAGCACGATGAGCGTTTTATGTGGATGCTGGGCTTTCTATTTTAGGGAATGCTTTTGTTACACACAAGCCCTTTTCTATCATATAAAACACCACTTTTAAAGGGATTCCATCAAATCCATGCTCTTATACCTTAAAAAATATATATATCTCCCACATTCCCAAAAATTAACCCAGGACTTAGATTTTTATCTGTTTCTTACAAATTCCTAGTTCTGGGTCTAAAAGCGTTTACCTTTTTCCTTGGGGATTTTTCTGTGGTTGAACCAAGATCCAGCTTTACCACTGTGAAGATTCGAATTTCACCTAAATCCACCTTTTCTCGTTGTAAGCTTTTGTAAGGCTTTCTCCTCTGTATCTTCACACCATAATTTTGTTATATGAGATAAACCAACAGATTTTATCTCAGTTTCAGAGAAGCACTGAGAATGAGTTGACCTTTGACTGTCATCATACGAATCATCATCTGCTTTACAGTAAAGTGAGAAGATGAAGGCAGTGTTCCTACCAGGAAAATAATGCAGCATTTCCTTTGGTAGTTTTGGTTTCTGTTTTTGTCCCCGAGGTTTTCCAGCTCTGCCATTCTCCAGATAAATAGGACGAAATTACTCCTTCAAATTACTCCTTTCAGTGTTGTCTTCTAAGCAAACCAAGGGCAAATATAAAAAGCTCAGAAGGAAGACACTTCAAAAAAAAAATCTCAGGTCAAGTCCAGTTTAGCTGCAGTTAATCCATTATAGATTTGCACATCTGACCTTGCAGCTCTTGCACACACACACACACACACACACACACACACAAAAGAAGGAAATATCTTCACCAACATGTGTTGAGTGCTCTGGAGAAATATCTTCCATTTATGCAGGGGGCTGGAAAGCTGAAACAAGCACAAACTTAAAGAAATATTGATTTTTAAATTTTTCTTTTAAATGATGGATTATCTGAAATGTTTATTGTGTTGAAATGGATGAGGCTTTGGGGAAAATGTCTGTGAGTCATAATAACATCAAAGGAGTAAAGTCAAAAAGAAAAATGAGAAAATCAATAGGAAAAGATCATAAAATCATAGAATAAAGAATAACAGAACATCCTGAATTGGAAAGGACCCACAAAGATCATTGAGTCCAGTAGTTTAGCCTCGAGAACTGAGGACCAGAAGCAGCCCCCATTTTATCTGTTTTTGAAACAGGAGATGAGAAAACCCAGTAATTTGGGGAATTCCTGCTTATCTACGCTCTACAGCTCTGTACCCAGAAGTAATTATTAAAAAATATCCATCTCAGCTGGACATTGAAAGATGGAAAATGAGAATCATCTGCAAATAATTAATCCAGCACTGTTGTTCAGTAACTTCTCCCAATGTTCCTTCATAAAGCAAAGCTCTGAGGAACATTAATGGCACCCCCATCTCTGTTAATATGGGAAAGAAATGTCAGTGTTTTTGGGATGCATATTTGTACCCTTACAGTGTTCAGCACACTCCAGTGTAATTCCCATCTCTAACAAGCTGTCAGTCCCATATCCCATGGGGAATTTTAATTTTTTTTTTCTTAATCCTGGTAGGGATATCTTTTAAACATACCGAAGTGACCATAAAGAAATCATGGAATCATAGATACAACACAGTGATTCGACAACGTCCATAAAGCAAGTGGTGGTTGTTCATCAATAAGATGCCTCTGACTCAAGTCCCGGAGCTTCAGGACTACTGAGTTCATCTATTGGAGAAGGCATGTGGTGATAGGACAAGGGGCAATGGCAAAAGTGTAGGTTTAAATTGGATATTAGGAAGAAATCCTTCCCTGTGAGGGTGGGGAGGCCCTGGCACAGGTTGCCCAGAGAAGCTGTGGCTGCCCCATCCCTGGGAGTGTCCAAGGCCAGGTTGGACGGGGCTTGGAGCAACCTGGGATGGTGGAAGGTGTCCCTGCCCATGGCAGGGGGTGGAACTGGATGAGCTTTAAAGTCCCTTCCAACCCAAACCATCCTTCATCATCCAAAATGACAAGCTATTTTTAAAGTATTTGGGGCAAATTCAGACAGATTTTCCTTTTTTAAAAGATTCTCCCACCAAAAAAAAAAAAAAAGAAAAGAAAAGAAAAAAAAAAGCGTTAAGTTGGGTTATTGACACGTGGAAAGATGCTTTTTATTACTTTAAATTGGAGAAATTATTGTAAACATCAAGCTATATTTTCCTCATAATATCCATTTTTGAACACTTCAGTCTCTTCCAGACTGCCCTCCTCATAATTGCTGCTCTCTTAGTGGGTATAGGAAAAGTAAGTGACTGTTTGCCAAGTGCCAAATATGCACACATACAAACCTCTGGGTTCCACAGATGTTTTCAGGAAGCTGAAACCCCTGATAAATCCTTGCAGACCACTGAGATGAATAATATTTGTGGATACATTTTTGAGGCTACCATACTGGAGAGGTATTTGTGGGTATTTGGGCTTTGCCACTCACATGGAAAAGTATGTTTTCCTTATATCCATCATATAGGCTGTATTTTGCACGTCTGGCTTTAATTAGAACTGTTTCATATCTTAGAGAGTATGTGACATCAAATGAGTCATTGAGAAATTGGAGTTAACCAGCAGACTGCAAACTTCATTTTTCTCATTCATGGGTTGCCACAGTGCCAAAATTCCCTCAGGGCAGAGTTTTTAGCAAATCAGCTGAACCCAAATGTGTAGTAAATGTCACAGTCTCAGGGACAGACTTGACATGCATTTTTACACCACATACCAATTTAAATGACCTGAGGTCACACTACACCAGTCCTTTTATTTAGGTAATGGGAAGGTTTTCAAGGTCATAATCCGATCCACTTATTTCAGTAAGATTATATGGATTCAAAATGTATTAGGATCTGGCCTGCATCTAGCTGGCAAGTTGCACAAAAACATTCATTTTATCAAAATGCCCTCATGGATGTGAACCAAGTATCTCTCCATCATTCACATCTCCGCCCTGTACCCTCCTCTGATACACAAAATCCTTCCTAACCTGGAGACCTGAGCCCATCCAGAGCTCCATATTTACCCTAATGTCTCCCAGAGCTTTGGGAAGCAGTTTGAGAAGGGGGTAACAAAGGAGGAAGCTCATCTCTGTTCTTCACAGACCTATTTGGAAAGGGATTTTTATTTTATTATGGCAATTAATACAACCACAGTGATTAACTAAATGAAATATGGAACATCCTGCAGCCCCCTCCTGCCAGATCTCTGCTCAAAAATAACCATCTGCAAGTGTCCAGATGCCAAAGCCACTCTCAAACTGAGTCACAGAATCACAGAAAGGTTTGGGTTGAAAAGGGCCTTAAACATTATCCAGTCCCATCCCCTGCCATGGGCAGGAACACCTTCCACTGTCCCAGGTTGCTCCAAGCCCCATCCAACCTGGCCTTGGACACTTCCAGGGATGGGGCTGCCACAGCTTCTGTGGGCAACCTGTGCCAGGGCCTCCCCACCCTCACAGGGAGGAATTTCTTCTGTAAATCATTTCATTATCATTTGCCTTTGGCCAAGAGTAACAGGAGGATTTAAAAATTATGTCTCAGGCCAAACTTCGATTTCTGAACACCAATAATGTTCTGGAAAATGTCTCTGACAACGCTGCAGTTGATGCTGCTAAACAGTGAATAGCAAGATACAAAACACCCTCATTTTTTCTGCTTTCCTCTTTTCCCCAACACCCTCATTTTTTCTGCTTTCCTCTTTTCCCCTCCCCAGCTTTGGTCCTGCACTCACCTACTTTCAGGAAAATATCCTAGAAAGCTTGACTTGTTTACCTGGATAGTCAGGGTGGCCACACTTCAGCTGGTAATTCTGCTTGTGCAAATAAAATTCCATTGGAAAAATTCCATTGTTTTTCCATTGAAAAACAACCAATTCCATTGGTTGTCTCTGCCAACCTCACAGAGACAGTGTCACTGCTTTACCTGCTGTAAATCTGAAGGGAAAAAAACTGAAACTAGAAATGAAAAAAGGCAATGGCATTTATAACATATTTTTAGAGAGAAAAGAACACATACTAGGTTAGGGAATTGGGATTTTACAATGCTTTGAGAATTAGCTATGGGCTTATATGGATGTTTGAATATATTTTATAGAATATATACTGTGTGTATGTATTGTACATAGACTTAATACAAAATTGCTTGGGTTTCTATCTAACCTGCCTCCTCAGGTTACACCAGATTTTGAAAGAGTGAAGGGAAGATTTAACAGAGGAAAAAGAAATGAGAGACAAATGGAAGGTTTTTCCCATCACTAATAATTATTACTTTCAGGAGAGAGGGAGGGGCAGCGTCTTTGTTAAGAGAATGATCTGTGGGGGCACAGCTAAAGTGCAATATGAGATAATATGCTCAAACTAGAGCTATTTTTCTGCTGCCATATGGAATAACCTAATCTCTGTCCTCCTGTTTGTTTGGGTTTTTTTTTCCCCCCTGATATTTCAGGGAGGGAATGGGGAAACCAGCCTTAAATCCTGGAGGAGCCCTCAAACCCAAGCTGTGTTTCTGATTTCAGTTCTGTTTAGAGCACAACATGGGTTTGTTATTCTGTGGCCTCTTGCTGAAATGGGTCACTGTGGCCTCCCCTGTTAAAAGCTGCCAATTATATTTTGCTCCAGGCCAGAATTCTGCATAAAAACACCAGTGAAATATTAGCAGAGGGAAAAGGCTCTTTATTGCTCATGTTTATGCTCAGCAGCACTTAGGGGGTGGATGCTCCTAGACCAGGTGCTGTTCAGAAATGCAGTAAGAACCATCCCTGCTGATAATAAACGCAGTAGAAAAGAGGTAAGGGATGCCCATGAGGAGGGAAAAACAGATCTGCTCAATCCCAGATGCACATCTTTCCCACCAGATCAAGTCACTGCATTGTGAGATGCACCCAAATCCAATCTCACTGCGTGGGAGAGACTTTAATTATGCATCTAATTGGTTTGATTTCAAGAGGCACCAAGGAGCTGATCCACAGAACAGATTCCTCTATGCAAAAGAAGAAAGAATGTGGCAATTACTGAAAGTTATTTAGCCAAGAGATTGTCCATGAATTTAGGGTGAAACACCATCCCCAGGGACTGGAATCAGTCCAGTTTGGCCTGAATTTCATTGATGTGTGTACCAGGCATATGTAAAATAAATTGTCAGTCTACGACTCCGCTTTCCCAATTTTATACAACAGGTCATCACATCTTTCTCGAGGACATCTCCAGCCCCACTGCTTGATTCCATCTAGGACCTTCCAACTTGCACTGGCCCCTAGGAATGACCAGCCTAAGAGCCATAAACATTTTACATTCCATAGTTGCAATATTCTCTTTATGCATTTAGTTTCTGGCCCATTTTTCTCCTTAGAAGATTATGCAACACTAATTATATTCATTTTTTATCCAGGAGAGTGGATAGAAACACATCCAAAGGCATATTTCCTTAGGCAACAGCCTGCTTTAATAAATTCTTGCTGCACTGGAAATATTTGTATTTGAATTATAAAACAGAGATTAGGCAAAAGTTTCTAGTATTGTTTAAGCACTTCATGCCAAGCAACAATTTCACTGCACTGTAAATTAAAGAAAACATGTGATTTGTTAGTAAAGGAGGGTGGATTCATTTCTTCACCAAATGTATATTCCAGTTGCATATTAATGAGTTTAGATCAAGGTATTAAGAAACCACCCCCCATTTGCTGTGTGCCCACTAAATGTCCCTCATGCATGGCTAAACCCCACACTTCTGATCAAATCTTTTTACAGAATTTTATTCTAATCCCTGCTTGAAAACTAAATCCCAGACAAGAGCAGTAAGGAAAGAGGCTCTCAGAGAAAGCAATACTTGCTCAGGCAAGATGGATAAATCAAAGACAAGATGGATAAATTAAATAATGAAGTCCACACCATCAAACATTACTTTTTTGTCTATCTTCTCTTATCAGTCAGATCCCTGTACATTGTCATAATCTACAGACAACCAGATTCAGCTACTGGCTGACTTACCCCAGTGAGAAACACCCAAAACCAGGGGGGAAATCATTCTCTTACCTATATATATGTAGATTTACACCAGCAGTGTTATAACCAGCTCACCTAAAGCTGCGTTATTCCGGCTTTACCCCCCTTTTGAACAGAATCCTACCCAATTAAATCCACCCAGAGCATAAAGAAACCATGCTGGTAACCCAAACCCCGTTTCATTTCATTTGCTGTCAGCTTTGACGAGCACAAGGATGCTCAGGATCAGCCACAGATACCCCGGAGCACTGCTGAGCATGGAAACCTTTCCTGGGGCAAACAGAGCCTTTCCAACACATTGCACACCAGATATCAGCCTGGCCTGGCTAATTGAACTAAATCCACTCTAAGCAACTTGATCAAACAGGAAAAGGTCGATCTGATGCTCAAACTTTCCTCTTACTCAAGATGGCAGCAGAGATATTATGAGTCACTGAGCAGTGCTGGCTCCTGGGTGTATTTTCTGCACCTCTAATAGGACTGTTCTCAGTCCCTGGAAACAGTTGCATTTTGGGTTGGAAGGAGGCAGAACCGAATAGAAAATAAAACAAGAGAGTCAGGAGATGATTCCGGATGTTACTTACTGCGTCCTGTTGCTCCTGGCGTCTCCCCTTCTTTCCACAGAGGAACACATGATGTTTGCACAGCCTCGTTAGAGAAATGACTTGTCTCCAGGTTGCATTATCAGAGAGACAAACTGGAGGAGTATCCTGGAAAAGAAGAAATGGATGATGTGAAACAGATGTTTCCCTTTAATTGCCTGTTGCAGATGCAGCCCGGTAACTAATCCACCTGCTGTCTTCCACAGGGATAATTACTCACCCCCTGATCCCAGCCAACTGGATTTATGTTTTCCATGCCTCATTATACCCAGCTCTGCTCTGCCCAACAATAGGCCCCAAAGTGCTGCACAAGTGCAATGCTTCTATAAATCCCTGTGTCTTTCTTTCCCAGAGAAAACTGGGGATGCCCCATCCCTGGAAGAGTTCCAGGACAGGTTGGATGGG
This sequence comes from Oxyruncus cristatus, assembly GCA_013399855.1. NCBI lineage: Eukaryota > Metazoa > Chordata > Aves > Passeriformes > Cotingidae > Oxyruncus > Oxyruncus cristatus. The sequence continues at coordinate 720,717 of VXAY01006112.1, forward strand.
GCTTGGAGCAACTTGGTCTAGTGGAAGGTGGAATGGAACAAGATGATTTTTGAGGTGCCTTCCAACCCAAACCATTTTATGATTCTGCACCTCTAGGCACAGTCAGGAAGTTTTCCCAGCTTTCTTCATTCCATCCCTCAGAACTAAAGCCTCTCACACAGCTCTTCCCCCAAGGCAACCCCCTGGTTGGACACTTTCTGGGCTCATGAATCTTTCAGAGAAAAAAAACCAAAGAGGTTTCTAATCGTAAGGGAAGTAACAGTAAATTGGTAACAGTAAACACAGGTAATTTCAAAGTGGTTGCTCAGATACAAAGATTCATATGGCAAGCAGGGTTTTCCAGAGAATCTAGAGATCTTAATCCAAAAAAATAGTGGCATCAGTATGGTACATGTGAGAGCAGAGCTTATAAGTCACAGCAGTAAATAGTTCATTTCTGAAATCCCCATTTCACTTTTGTCATAAGAACTGATCAGAAAGACACGGTGAAGGTTTCTGAATATCCAGGTTATGCTAATGCTGATTTTTAATTTGCTATTCTGAGCCACATTTAGCACAGGGCAGTGGTCCACGTTTACTCATCATTTTCCCTAAACATTTAAGGGCTTGCAGTCAGTGGTGCTGGTCAGTGAGGACAGAAGCACTTGGTAGCGAGTTCTGATCGTGATTAACATGCAATTAACAGTTCTAACCAGCTAATTGAATCGAGAACAACAGAAGTTCCAAGGCATCTCTGCTTGTCACCTGCACTGAGCAACCCTTGGAAGCAGGGGCAGCTCGTGTCTCCGATGCTCCAGCAGTGGGACTGGTTGTCTACCTCACTGCCAAAGGACTTTGGTTTTGGTGGAGGGACTGGTGGGAAAATGATGGGAGATGAGAAATTGTCATTCACTGATCTTGATAGGACTGAAAACAGAATGTGACCTGAGGTCCAAGCTTTGTTATTGTCCTCATTAGCACAGCCTTCATCTTTTCTTCTTTTCAAGGGAGCTACTTATTTCTGGGCCTCAGGCGAGAGCCAGCACCAGCTGGAGATAATTTAGTCCTACTTCACTAATGTTGATGCCTCTGGAGTTAATACTGGCTTTTCTGGCACCCTACTGAGACTCTTTGGCTTGGCAAGGTGGCTCAGGTAGTTATCCTGAGCATAATATTTTGTTAACCAACCCAGTGCAGATCTATTTCAAAAATGAAACAGGAATCTGGTCATCCAGGACTAACAAACCTCCTCAAGCTCTTTCACTGCTCGATGCTCAGTAGCCCTCAGCTCTGGGGAACATCTTCAAAAACCTTTCAGGCTTAACTACGGCCTGCTGGAGAAACACTCAAAAGCAAAATGAAGTCTTCAGAGGGAAAATCCAGCGGCTGGAGAGATGTGTGGGTGCTGCCGGGAATGCAGAGAGCAGGAGTGTGAGCTGAGTGTTATCACTGGTTGTCACCAAGGGCTTTGCATCTGGATGCAGCCAGCCCAAACCCCCCTGCTGTCCCAGAGCTCTGGGGGCCTGTGAATACCTGATCCAAACAGCCTAAGCAATGGCCTAAGGAGAAGCTGGGAGAGAGCCCAGATACAGCAAGTCTTAAGAAGGACAGACAATAAAAAGCTGAGACACATCACCACAGCCTTTGTTCACATTGCTGTGCCTGGGGACAGGCATGAAACCACGAGTGGAAGTCCCTGCCAAACCAGAGAGACAGAGTGAGATTAAAAAACTGTCCCATGCAAGACTGCTCAAGGAATACTTGCTCCTGAACACTGCCCAGGGATGGTCTCAGCCTTGTGCTGCCTCCTGCTCCTCATGTGCAGGATGGTTTGGTCCAGAAGGACATCAGTGTTGGAAAGGAGACTCTAAGTGTGTCCTGGTCAGTGTTGTACAGAGCATGGGTGTTGTCAGAGGACCAGGCCAAAGCAGGAGCACACAGAGACACGGTGAGTCAGAGCCTGTGCACACCTGTAAGCTCGCAGGAACCTTAGTTTGACCCCTCAGCAGCTACACTTCCCTCAGCTGTGTTCAACACACAGGCAGATTTATATCTTCTTGTTTCATCTCAGACAGTTCGGGTCCAGGCTCCTGATTTGCCCACAGGCCTGGTGAGAAATGTTGGTGTGACATATGTAACAAACAGATTTTTTTCCTCCAAGCTCCTCAAAGTCTCACCTGTTGTATCAGTGGCTGCGTTACACCCATGCGGGTAAGTGCAGTCCCACTACTTGCCCATGGCATGGAAAAGCCCTGGAATTAACCCAGCAGTTTCGATGTCTGTAGTAACTGTACTCTGCCTTCTCTTTCACAAAGAAATTGCTATAATACTCAAAATAAAATAAACCCAATATGAAATCCCAACTAATTGAATTAGATGGAAGTAGCCTCTCAGACTGCCTGTTCTGTGAATCGCATTATCTTTGTGTTTACTGACTATTTGACAGACGTCTAAATGATCCCAATTTTATTAGAACAAATCAACTAAACAAAAAAAAAAATTCCCTTCTTAAAAGGAAAGGACAGACTTTCTTAATAGCCATCTGGAAAAGATTATTCCTCTCCAAGTAGCATTGTTGACACTGAAAGTGTTGTAAGAATATCCTTTTCTAATGTGATTCTGCTGTGGCTCCATCCATAATAAAACCAGCTACTGCCAAAGAACCCACTTAGCGTGATAAGATCCCCAAAAACCTGGATTATTTGGGTAAGACTCTCCTTTGACAGCCTGAGTTTCATGGTCTGATGAAATTTCTTTTAATATTTTTAAAAGAGACCAAAGAATGAGCATCACTTAAATCAGGGGAAGTGCTTTTGCTGAACTATACACCCTCCAAGTTCTTGTAAATCCTAAACCCCACTGAGGAGAAATGGAGACTGAAAATAAAGACAACTTTCCCTGTTTTCTGCCTTGTAAAGCCTAAAATAGCTGTACCACTTTTATTTTCTTGAATATATGTTGTCAGCTCTGCAGTATGACTGCATTCAAAGTTTACTACTGAAAAAGCAGAATATACATCATTTTCAGAAATGATGGGAAAATGTAATTCAAAGCACAACACCTTTACACCAAAATACTCAGAAAAATCTAATAATATTGGGCTCAAATAGAGGAAACTGAGACAAAACTACCCAGCAGAAAGAACTCAGCTCAAATAAATCAAAGAGTAGCCTGCCAGATTCCCCAGTAAAGACATTTCTACCACACTAACAGTAGTCAGTACTGGGAAGGTGTTGTTTTTCCTAAGAAACATCTCCACTTCTGCCACCTTGCAGCTATTTGTTTGTAGCTGTGTCTCATTTCCCAGCAGACAGGGGGACTGTAAAAACAATTTCCCTGGGAAATTGCACTTAAAATTATAGAAGTTCCATGCTTTTCACACTATTTTTTTCCTTCTCCTATTGCCCACTTGCTGATGCACTATCTCATCCTGTCCTACTTGTATAACCTCAGTTTCTCCAGCTGTACAGGCTCACGATTATGCAAAGAATAGTCATTCTTTGTAAAAGCTTTTCAGAACTTCATGGGGAAAACCAAGGAAAACAACATCCTAACAGAGCCTGTTAGATGCTGGACATTACCAGTTCCAGCTGTTCTATCAGCCAAACACTTCCAAGCAATTTAGCCCACAGCAGCAAATCTCAGTGAGAAGCTGATCAAAAAAGAAGGGATGAGAAGAGTCAGAGCCATTTCAGAACTTCTTTGAAGTCTCAGTCTTTGCCATCAGTCTGCTCTTCCCCGAGGTCACTCTGCTGTGCCTCAGCCCAAATGCCATCCCCTCACAGAGAACTAAAGAGCCCTGGGTGCAGCTCTGCATTGTTGCTCCCGCAGTCTGAGAAACGAAGCCCGTGATTCGTGAGAAGACACAAAACCAGCAAGAAAACTTTGTCTGTGTGGTTGTTGGCAGCTGCTGGGACAAAATATGGCTTGAAGTCATAACAGGACCTGGGGTCCCCTCCCTCCAGCCCTGCCACCCGAGCTCAGATCCAGCTGCGAGCCTTTCTTCTTCTTCTCTTTATTCTCTGTGTTGCCTGATAGCAGAGGTCCTGCCAACCTACAACTGGAAACAAGAGAGCTGTGCCTTTGTGCTCTGCCTGCCCAGAGATAGGGCAGTAATTTATGTAGCCACATGCCAAGGACTTGCCAACAGTGTTGAAAGCAAGCTCATAATAAATTACTCTTCTTGAGGCACTTCCCTCTTGTGCCAGTGGAGGAAAAGCAAAGGAAAATGACAAAGAGCCCCCGCTCGTTTTCTTCAGACAACTGTGATTTATTACAGGTGAAACAAGGAGGATTCCAAAAACATTATTCCTATAAGGGAAGGTAACCCAGTCTCCAGCAAAAATAAACAGCCACGTTTAAATAAACCTTCTGAGAGTTGCTACTACCCTTTTCTCTAGAAGCATTTCTCTGTCCTGGTACTGTGCTGCTGCACGAGAGGCTGCTCTGAAGACCCAGGGACCTCCTCTGGTTTGGGTGGCCTGGTAAGTCATCAAAGGATAAAAGGCAGAGAACAAAGGGAAAAATAAAAATATTATGAGCTGCAGTTGAAGTGCCTGACAGATGTTGGTTTTTTGCTCATGGGAGCTGCCTTGCAGCTTCAGAGCAGAGGTTCACCCAGCTCAGTGCTCGGGCTCCCACCCCTGGTAGGGGAGGGGTGGGACGTGCAGGGTCTTTCCCCAGTACACCCTCCCACTGGTCAGTGGTTTAGGGACTTCCCACAGCTATTCCATGAACAGAGAAGTCAATAAATCACAGCAACTTTAAGGCCACATAGCCTGCAAAATTCTGAGGACTTCACAGCAGTGAATGGTGTCTCTGATGGAAGCCTGGGAGAAAAACTCAAGCCAGTGAAATAGAAATGTCAATACAAGTCTCTCAATTCATTTCATGGATGCAGAGGGTTCCAGCCCACTTCCCAAGTGCACGTAATGGAAGTGACAGCAAGCCCTACACAGTGTCCTTCCTGACTCGCTCAGGAAACTGAGCACCTTCTGTTAGCCCTCTCCACAGCCAGCAAAGAGGCACCACTTTCTGCCCACAGGAGCATCACAGCATTTTCTGTGCTCTGGGCTCTTCCCACTGACACCGTGTAGAAAAAAAAAAAAATCAATCTACACAAGGCCAGAAAAAAGACCATTAACAAGGGCCCAACTGCATATTTTCAACTGAGGGGGTCACTGGGGTGTCCTCATTTCAGTCACCACTCCTCATACCCTGTATTTCATATTGCTGCTTAGTCAAAATTCACAAAAGGAAAGGAAGCATCCGCATTTCCTTTTCTCTACAGAAGGATAGTACTTCAGGCATTGCTGCAGTGACACATCTCACAGTTTGGGACCCACCGCCCTTAATGTAAGTCCCTTCAAAATATCGGGGTCCTCACAGACTTCAGAGTTTCAACAGTACCAAGAAAACCAGGGACAACAATCTTCCCTGGATCCAAGGACAGGATCCAGCCTCTCTACATTGAGGGCTTCAGACCTTTTTCTCTCCCAGGTGGGAAAGGTGGGAAGGTTAAATGTCATCTTCTTTTCTCCTCGTCTGCTATGGCACCAGGGCAGCAGATGCTCAACATGACCAACAGCAAAGGGGTTAGTAAGAGTCTGAGAACAAGTGCAGGCTTTCAAATCAGGTCATGGGCATCCAGCCCAGTGAAGAGAAATGGCATCTACCTGCCCACTGGCAGTTTAGGTCATGCTTTTCCTTCTTATCAGGTACACAAAACCCTAACCTCTGATCCCACGAGGTGTGGAGAGTCCCAGGAAATTGCCGTGTTCCTCAGTGCCCCTTGAACAGCCCACAGGGATTTATTGCCCTGAGTGTGATCAGCACATCACACCCTATGCCTCCTCTGCCACTGGCCTTGCTCTTTGCTTTACTTTCCTTTTCCTGAATCATTTCTTCATTAACATGAGCTATTAGGAAACCTCGCTGCAGTAATGAGAATCCCATTCTCTCCACTGAGATAAGACATAATTAATGGCACAGGGCAAACTAATCCCACAGTTGCTTGGGATAGTCGTTCTCTTAGATGCTGTGAACACATCTCCCAGACTCAGGGCAGATTTTTTTCTTATTAAGCTTATTGTGCTTTCTGAAGTCTATTCCTTCACAGTTCATCACCAAGAGAAAGGTAATTAAAACAGCCTTTTTTTGCCACACTTAAAAAACTAATGGGATAAAGGAGTGGGCAGAGAAATAGCAAGTCTTACTTTGATTGATTTCTGTGATGATGAAAAAGTTGGCAAGAATAATTTGCTCATGAATTAATAGTGAGCTGAACATCTCCAGTCAGCTGAGAACAGGCTGAAGAACAGAGCTCGTGCACTGGCAAACCAGGCAGGGTTAAATCCCCCAGTGAGCCAGGGCAGCCAGGACATCCCATGGTGCAGAGCAGACAGCTGCTGCCAAGGCTCCTCTCCAGTCTGTGGAGACAGTAAGACACCTTGGCCCGGGCTCCAAAAATAGCTGGCATGAGAATCAGGGAGCTGCTGGCCAAGAGAAAATGCCAAGGGAAGAAGTGTGCCTTCAGCCACAGCCCTTGCAGGGAATTAGGCGCTCCAGGTGCTGGCTCCCAGTGTCACTGTGACCGTCTCCATGGCTGGATAGATGCCCTGAGGTAGAATCCTCACCCAAATCACAGCCCTCACAGACCCATTCTCTGACCTGTGCCGTTGAAGGACTCCCCTTTGAGCTGTGAGGCATTTCTCTCACACCTGGGCCAAGAACTATTCCAGTATCCTGCGCCAATGGTGTGCTGGGCCCCAGATTCCATCCCTTGTCTCCACATGTGCTGGGCAGTGCAGCCGTGCTGACTGATGGTCCCTCTCCTTGGGAATACCCTCCCCTAGTAGCCAGATGCCCCTGGAAAAGAGAGGCCAAATGGAGGAGGACCCATAGGCTTCATGGAGGACTGTGCATGGTCCAAGGGTGGGGGTAAAGAGAGATGGAGACCCGATCTCTGCTTCCACTTTCTTGGGGCAGTGACAGTCAGTTTGCCCAGAGACATTGGTAGAAGGGTCCCAGAAAGGGGACACTCTGATGCCTCAGGAACCTCCTTATGGAAATAAAGATGCCAATCTTTCAGGGGCTTTCTAACTAGGCAGCATGACAAAGAGTGAGAGATTAAGGATCTGTACTTTGGATTGAGACCTGCTGAGCTAAACCATGATCGAACAACGTTCTCCATTCGTGGCTTCAGCCCAAAGTGCCTAAATTGTCTGTTTAGGAGATCCAGCTCATCATCCCAAGCCCCTGTAAGGCAGGAGGTACCACCTGAAACCTTCTGCAGAGCTCCTAAACCACACAGGCTGGATAAATAACCCTGCAGGAAATCTTCATTTCAAAATATTTTGCAGTGAAAAGAAAATAGTTGAGCACAACGTGTTCTTCGAAGTACATTCCTGTAAGTACATGTTGTTGTGATCCTTTTGTATCATTTTTTCAGATTGATTAGGAATGTATTTATTTTTTTTTGTTAAATAATCTCTGCAGAGTGGTTAGGAGAGCCCCTTCTGAGTTATGTCCTCTTGCTTCCCATTCTGGGCTTTCTTGGTGTGAATTGTCTCATCCATCCTCACAGAACTTCAAAGGAAACACTTGAAAGAACTCAGAAACTATCACCATAAACTGACTAAGAGAGTATTTTTAGAAGTCTACTCAAAACCCTTTCAGAGACAGATACAGCACTGAGCAACAGGGCTTTTTTTTTTTTTTTTTTTNCAGAGAAAAAACACGACAGAGGGACTGGGTTTTTTTTTTTTTTTTTTTTTTTTTTTTTTTTTTTTTTCCCATGAGATAGGTATTTTCATTCCCCCAAAAACCGAATGCTTACTCATTTGGTCCCTGTTCTCCCTGGAAGTCTTTCAAGTTTCCACCGTTTGGTAACGTAGCAAGGATTAGGAGACTTCCTGATGTCCTCCTCGTCTCTGAAAAGGAACACATGGCTGATGTCACCGTTTTCTGCTTGTAATATTTGGGCACGCAGCTAATGGGGATCTCTTACCTGCTTTCCATTTGGTGTGATTTCCTGTACCCTACCTTCCTGACGCAGTGCCAATGGAACAGATGTGTGTCAGGGTGGCTTTAGTCTGGACATTGCATCCTCTCCCCATAACCATTCCCTGCTCCTAATCCCTTGTAAACCTGTGAAAACACAGCAGGGAGCTCCCAATAGGGAGAGGAAAACAGAGGAAAGAAAACAAGCATTTACATAGCAACAGGTTTATGATTTTGCTGGATTGGTTAAAATAGGCAGTATATCCAGATTATTGTGAAAATTTGGTATCTCCTTAAGAGCTCTGATTCAAAAAGTGCTTCCAATCTTGAGCTTTTTTGGACAGATCACCACAGAAAACGTGAATGGAAATCCACTGATTAAATAGTGTACATTCACAACACTAAAAGATATCAGCCAGCCATAAAAAGGCTGTAAATCATTATTTCATACCTTGTAGCTGTAATTAATTTCTGACTCTCTCACATGTCTGATCCCTGACATCTTTCATAACTTTATCTGCAGATTTCCTCAGCTCTGGAGATGTTCAAGGCCGGGTTGGATGGGGCTTGGAGCAACCTGGAAGGTGCCCCTGCTCATGGCAGGGGATTGGAACTAGATAAGCTTTAAGGTCCCTTCAAACCCAAACCATTTTGTGATTTTATGATATTCCCAGTATATATTCCCTGAATGACAAGGGTGTTTCTCTACAACATCAGGAAACTAGAGGTGCCTGAATAAACCTGTATATCCTACCAGCCAGGTTTCACAGCACCACGATAAAAGGACCCACTGTGGTAAAGGCAGAGGTGTGGGGGTTGTATCTGTTTCAATAAATGCTTCATGCAAAGCAAATGCTTCATAAACGAGTAAAGACTCAAATGGGGTCTTCTTCCATGAGTCCCCTTGTCTCTGTATTCCCACCTCCTCCAGGTCACCTTTTGGGGGTGCTCCAAGGTGGTTGTCCAAGTAATCCTGGCAGGTGAGCCAGGCTTCTCTCATGATCCTATTACTAAGTTCAAATCTGCTCATCACAACGACATTTTAAGTAATTTTAAGGTCCCAGGTATGTAGCTGTTTAAAAACATTTAGATGGAAATTTAGACTTCTCCAGCAGCTGAGCGTGGGGTTTGAAGGTGTAAAGTTTAAAGTCAGCCACTTTAGGAGTGATGAAATAGGACTAATCATTCTGCCCAGGCTCAGAGTAACTTAGCTGACATCACGTGGGCAGCAGACAGAAAAACAGGGAGCCCCACATATCCCCCACAGTTGGCTGAAGACTTTGGTGCAAGGAAAGACAAGTCCCCACGGACCTTGCTGTCTGTGTCCTCTCCACATCATGAACAAGGACATTAAAGTCTCTCAGACCTGTCTGCCCTTGAGGATGATCTTTCCTGTTTGATTTGACTGCCCTAAAACTTGGGAGTAGAACTGCAGTTTCAAACTGGTAATTACTGGGTACTAAATAAACTACAGCTTTGCTGGACCCTGAACAGTTAAACTACCATGTCAGCTTCCATTATATACTTTATTCATACTTATTTTCTAGAGAAAGCCCCCAAACTTGAACTAAAACAGAAGGGAGAGTCAGCACGAGGAGACAGAACTAAGTGCAAGCTATTTTTTTTTTATTTTACTGTGAGTTGCTGCACTATGGGCAAGAAGCCAAGAGCAAAATACTCAATAAACATTAGGCAATATTAAAGCTTTGGTGTCTCACAACGACTGTATGCCTGCCATCAGATATGATCCAAGAGAGATGCTGGTGGAAGGGAGGATAAGTCATTTAGTCAAAACCCACTCCCAATCCATCCAGTTCACTCCAGTAGGCAGTGAGGGTTATTAGCACCTAAACCTTGCCATTCAGGAATATTTCTCAGGATATTTTTCAAGCAACATTCCTGGAAGGTCACTGCTGACAGAAGCACCCTGTTGTAAAGCAAAACAAACTGGTTTCCCAACAAGATCAGCAGCTGGGTTGGGCAGGAAGATGTTGCAGGTGAGACCTGCTGTGCTAAAGACCCATTTTAGGAATTCCTGTTGCTCAGAAACAGAGGAAATTACACTGCACTTAGATGTCACCAGCAGAGGTTGACACTGCCATTGCTCCTCTCATTAAAGGAGCATCAGACAAAAGTATTCCTGCTGATCATGTCAGGTCTTTGGCCATTTCCAAAATTATTTGGAGAGTATTTGACATCCATGAAGTACAACAGCCTCTGGAAGGGAGGGTTTGGAATACCACAAATGCACTTGGAACAGGCAGCATCAAGCTAAAACCTGGTCAAAAGAGAAAAAATCAACCTGGAAGAACTAATTCAGAAAGGGGTGTGAATTCCAGTAATAACAATGGAGCAATATTCCTGCTCCTCCCAGCTGCAGAAGGAAAAAGCCAAACTCTGTCTATTCCAGGTCATCTGTTTCAACACATCTAGGAAACAAGTTACCCGTAAAGTTATGCAGGATGCTCAGACACTCAACCTCATCCCGAAGAATAAACAATAGGGAGAAGGAATTTCTTGCCTCGCCTTTCCTGAAATCTGAACTGCTGTTAACCAGCCCTGCTGAGCAACAAACCCACGATCCCATCACTCACAGTGTCTCTGGATGCAGCAGAAGGAAGAAGGAAACCTGTGATTTGGTGATTCCTGTCTCCAGAGAGGTGCCCACTTCTGACGTTCTCTCACCAGCCACAGGACACACCACAATTCATGTTCTCCACCACAGTCCTTTTAGGAGCAAAGGGAGACATTTCTCCAAGACTTCTGCCTTCCAGGAATGAAAACATAAGATCAAATTTACTTACAGGTTTCTCCGAGGGATGGCAAAAAGAAGGAGAGCTGGAAAGGAGTGATCCTTCCTGGTAGGTGAGGTCCCTCCTGAAAGGTCCAGCATAACATGTCAGTCTTACATGGAATATTTCCTTTTAGCAATGGAACTGAAGGCTGAAATCTGAGCTCTTGGGACCCTGGTAGCTTGACTGCCAGAGTAAAACTCAGTTCTATACCTGCTCTTTATTTTTTTAGGTATCTGGGGAATATGGGGGTTGAAATTAGGTGACTTTTAAGGTCCCTTCCAACCCAAATCATTCTGTGGTTCTGCGAAATAAGGGAATTTGAAATCATAACCAAAATGCTGCCCATGGTCTGTAAACAGCCTTCCCTCTTCGAGGTGGAGAAAAATGAAAAACCTCCTAGAAAAACCTTCCATTGCCCTAAATGTGCTTGAAGATCCAGTGTAGTTTTTGATTATGTCCTGGGACTTGGGTTGTTCTGAGGGTTGTTCTGCTCCAGCTGACGTGAAGGACAGTGGGGATTGGTTTCATTGCAGTTTCATGCCTTGCATGTGGCACAGGAGATGTGTCCTCCATGGCTGGTCCATGTCCTCTGGCTGGTAGTTCTCCAGCTCATGACACAGGATGGAATTATCAGTGGGGCCATCTAGTATTCTGGAAATTTCTCTACCAGGTATAATCACTTTGTAGAGGTGCTTCTTGGGGTTAAGGAGCTTTTCTTGCTGTACCATGGACCAAACCAGTCCCGTGCCCCAGCAATCTTCTACCCGCTACAGTCCATCCTTCATGTTATTCAACCTCCTCTGTGGGATGGCAGGAGACAGGATCAAGAGAACCACAGTGGGTGTGCAGGAAGACCCAAGTGACCTCCAGCTCTGCTGAGGTGGGTGTTTATTGCTTTCCCAAGACGATGGAGCTGAGTTCAGTCCCTTTCCTGCCAGCGCTGCTGAACTGTTATTGTTTCCTGCCTGTGGAGGTGGGAATGTCATGCTTCAGCCCTGATTTGCTTTTTACTTATTTTGTGGTTTCCATGTGCTAAAACTGACTGAGAGGAGTTATGTGTCCTCTGTAATGGTGAGAAGCAGCTGCTTTCATGTGATCTCACAGCCCATTAAGCAATGCCAGTCCTGAAGGTGTTATTGGAGGAAGCACTTTTATTGCCAGGATTCCTTGTGTCTCTGGGGTTGAGGCACCACAGCAGATTGTTAGCACTGCTCAGAGCAACAGCAAAAACCTCCTCACAGCTATTTAGGCCAAAGCTGACAGAGCTGTGTGCTAAAATGGATTTGTGCACATTTATGATCTGCATGGGATTTTGTCACAGCATGCAAGTCTTGGGTTTTTGCCTTGATGCAGAAAATTCAAACCCAAACACGCATCTCTTTCTGTCTGCTCCATCTTTCTGGAGCCAACATTGGCGCAAACAACTCTCTTCCAGTACTCTCCTTACCACATCAGCAATTTATATCCCTTTTTTCTTCCTTTTTCAAACCGACTGGCTTCAGTTTCCATTACAGTGAGGGCTGATTAACCTGGCACTTTGCTCTTCACTTCAGAAGGACACGAGGCCAGCACTGACACACAGCAACAGCAAGAGTCACCAAGGAAGACCCACACACAAACCAACTGCCCAAGATAAATTCTAAACCCTCTAAACCCTCAGTTATTCCTCTGTAACACACAGGAAATAGTTCCATGAATCTGAGAAATACTCTGTAAGGAAGAGCTGGAAGACAAAGGCCCTGACCAGTGTAAGAACTTGAGTGAGTTAATAATGACATTAGTAGTTATCATCATTACATCAGTAATTGTATTTGAGAAGATGATTTTCCACTTCTTTTGTATTAGATACAAAAGGTTGACTTCAGTTTATCTGCCCTCAGTTTCAAACATCTCTAAAATGATAAGCCTTTCAATGACACAATGTACTTCCTATTTATGGATAATTTACCTAGAGAACGATCCACATCTGTACCTTTACATAAGGAATGGCACAGTGTAGGTCCAGCCAAACATCAGCTCAGCTCTTATCAGCCCACCTTCCCTTTTGGTGAATCCCCTACTTGGTGCTATGGAAACGATGAATTGGCCCAAATCATTTCACTTTTTCTTAACCATGTTTGGCAAAACGATTTCAGATGTCCTAAAACTGGAACTCCTCCCTGAACTACCGGGTTGAGAAAGGATCAGATTAAAAAAAAAAAAAAAAGATTAGTCTGTCATTGCATTAAGATGCCAGTTAAACTTGCAGCGGGGACACCAAAAATAGGAAGAAAAAACCCCAAAGGCTCCACAGTGAGGCCACTGTTGCCCTGATAGGATGTGAAATCATCCGATGGAACAGAAAAATTTGAGAGACTGAAGTCCTTTCTTGTGAACTTACAGTCTAATTAGAGAAGCTACAGAGAGACAAGACAGCTTTTCTTGACAGAAAACCCAGTAACTAGTGAACTCCCAGCAGAAATTACTACACTTTCAAAGTCATCATGTAATTTAAAACATCTGTTCCAAGTAGGGCAAAATCTTCCACAGGAAATAAATCAGGAACTTCTTTTTACTCCTTGCTTTTTAGACCTTTCCAATTAAGGGAATTTCCTATTTTTCATAATTATTTTAGGATACATACTCATCAAAAATTAGGGTATTCTGTCCATAAGCTTCCTTTTTTCCAAATAATTATTAAAAAAATAATAAGGGAAGAATTGCATATACCCAAATTCTGGCTTCTTTAATTCCTTTAGTCTTCCTGGGGTGACCTTGCAGACTGGTTTCCATGTCCTTCAGCATCTTCTGCTAGAAATAAAATAAATAAATAAATAAATTATCTACCTTTCAGGTTCAGTTGTTCGGGGGTTTTTAAACGAAATCAGAAATAACTCCACTTTGGTCTCTACTTTTGCCCAAGTGCTTCAGAAACACAAGGCTTCCTACAAACCCAGATGAGGTGCTAAGGGCAGAAATAAACAGGAGGGTGTTTATTGCACTGTAAACATAAATCAAATAACAGCTCAGGGGTTGCCAAAGTGTCATTAGTGATGATGGGCAGATCTCAGGAAAGTGCTGTATAAAAATTCAGCGTGTCCCACACACCGTGACACGAGGGCCTGAAGTCAGAACCAGTGTGGTGTTCCCTGGTGTAGCCTTGAGCAGGGACAGGAGCAATTTGAAGGACACCCAGGTAGCCCTTCCAGGACCCTCCAAAAGGTCTCAGAGCGATGGACACATCTCCCACCACTCCCAAACTGGGCCTTCTGCCAGCACATAGCTAAGTCTAACCAGTTAAACCACAAGGAATTTCTTCTGGTCCAGTCAGGAGAACTTAAATATTCCCCCTTTTTTTTTTTTTTTTCTTTATGTCTGGAATTGCTCAAGAAAAACTTTGCAATGACAGAATGTCTGTGGGAAAAAAAAAAAAAAAAAAAGTTGTGCCTGTCCCTGCCAGGACTGAGGGAGACCTGAGCAGCTGCCATGATTGGGAGGGTTTCTGTGTCTTCTCACTGTCCCATGTCTCTGGACATCCCCATTTGGGGATGTCCCCTCCTGCTGCAGAGGGGACACATGTGATTCCTTTACCTCAGGCTGGAATTGCCTATGGTCCATCACCTTCCAGAGCCAGCAGGCTGTATAGAAGGAATTAATTCAGGAGCCAGAGATCAGTGATACAAAAATCTCAGCTCACTTTTAATCAAAGTTTTAAATGAAAGTCTAATTTCTGCAATGAAATAAGTTAATTCTTAGGGAAGAGCAGCAGGGCATCACAACTTGTCCCATTTGGAAGCCAGACTAGAGACACTGGTTGTTTGCTGAGGCACATCCTCTTCCCATCCTCTGCATTTTCCCTGAAATAGCTCAACCAAGCAGTAATTCATGGTTATTGACTAAGCTATTGAAAATCTCATGGGAATCGAGGAGATAAATGGCCTTTGGTTTTCCATAAATAGAAGTGATGGAAACAGAGCCTTTATGTTGCCTCAGACCCTGCCAGAAGGGTTTGCAGCTTCTCTGCAAATCTGTAGGATTATATTGCTCTGTGCCTAAAAACATATTTACACTGGGAACAACAGCCCGGGTGGAAATGGCATCTTTTTATACCAACAAACCACTGGAAAATTAAGCCACAGTCCTTGATAGACTTTTGGACCACACTGAAAAACAGAATTTAGGAGAACATAAAGGCACTTGGATTGACATCAGTAATGGTGAAAACCTCCAGCTTTTTTAACAAGTGCCTTTCAAAATCTGCCTCTAATTGTGTCCACCCTCCTGCAGCCCATCATTCCAGTCTCCTCCCTTTGCTCCCTGGGGAAACCTGCCACTGAAAGGGCAGATACTGGATATGACCCACCTCTTCCCTGGTCATTTTTATCTTTCTGGGTAATACTCAGACTCCTCCAGCTGGATAGGCTGTTGGGGCAGGGTTAAGTCTATTAAATACCACTGCCCTACAGTTGCCTAAAGATGGGATTGCTGTTGCAGTTGTCCTCACTGCTACAGCCTTATCCTTCCTTTGAAACCCACTGTCTGTAGATTATAACCCACTGATTATAGGGAGTATAGACATAAAGGGTGATTTTTCTGGAATTGCAACATAGTTCCTGCGTGCAAAGCTTTGGGGTGTGATCAGCATTAGCAACACACCACGGTAGCAACACTCACTTGGGATTTGGTGCTCACAGGGTTTCACAGTCCAGCCACACCAGGTGAGCAAGAGCTGCATCAGACTGAAAACTGAGTTCAGGTAAAACCTGCCACGTCTTTGGGTGGTGACATGATGGGAGAACCCTGTGCAGGCAGCAGCAGACCTCTGCTGTCATCTCCCCTGATCCTTTCCCAGCAGTTGCAGCAATGCAATGGATACAAAAGGTACCAGTTTGGGTTTTTCCAGCCCAGAAGCAAAACCAAGGAGTTCTAGGAGTAAAAAGAGCTGCAGCGTGTGGATCCTCAGCACTGATTCATGCACACAGACTGGATGTACATCAAATCCTCCACTGGAAAAGTGGGATTAGTCATTGTTTCCAGAAAAATAGATCTTGCAGCAGACACCACAATGTACTTCTTCCCTTCTGCAGTTACTCATGCAATTATTACTTACAGTCTTCACTGGCTGATTCGAAAAACTCAAGCATGAGATTAATTATATCTGTCATTAATACCTCTGATCCTGGACAAAACTTGCGTGGACAAAGCAAAGGCAGCAGAAGTTCATCTGACATGGCTGAGGGTCTCCTGCTTCTCTATGGGATTGCACATGATTCCCAAAGGAAAGAGGGTCAACTTTTCTCCAGGAGAGAGAAATAAAAAAAACAAAACCTTGGCATGAGGGCAGGAAACACTCTGGGTTTTCTTTTGTTGTCCCATCTCTCTCCCTGAGAACATTTCCCCTCTTCCAAGGGCAGGGCTGACAGTTTGGCATGCAGGTTTCAGCTGTAATCCCCCTTTGAACAAGCTGCCCTTCACCGGGGCTGTTCTTCCTGACACTGGGAGCGTTTGTTTGTCATGGCTGAGGGAGAGAAGGGAGCTGAATTACACATAGATCCATTTCTAAGAAAGGCTTTCAAAGCTCTCCAGGATGCTTTCCTCTAAGTATTCCTATGTATCATCTGAGCAGCTGCCAGACCACCAGCCATGAGGAACTATCAAGTGCAACAACTCTGGGTTATTTTATGTATCCCTCCAGTTGGAAGTAATCAAGTCTTGCTAGAGTTGTGTGGAAAAGCAGGGCTTGAATCATTCGTGACGTTTTAAGAAAGAAATAGGACTGTCATCACATAATAATAGGCAAAATTATCTTTACATCTGTCATTTCCTGGAACAGCACTGAAAGGAAACAAATTTAAATTTATTTTAGCTGAGCTGGATATCAACACCACCTTTGCTTTCATTGCTGCTGGGCTTCTGTACTGGTTTTTCTATCAGAAAAGAGGGAAAATGTAAAGATTTTCACGAATTCTAAAGTTTAGAATCATGTGAGCTCTTGGACCTTGACAAACATGCACAGAACTACTATTACCATGCCAAAAGGCTGACCAAACCCCATCTCTGCAGGGAAGTGGACACTGCAAAAACCACTACTTTATAAATACCTGTTTCCATAACTCTGGGTTTGCTTCCACTTGCACACATTTTGCACACAAATTTCCTCTGCACGCCCCAGAGGCTGCAGCCACACCAGCTCTCTCTCGAGCATCACTTTTGGACAACGAGCTGTGAGAGACTCGGTGAAATCTGCAGGAAAAGAGGTGAGGTTGTTATGAAGATCTGACCCCAGCCCAGTGCAGGCTGCTGCCAACTCAACACTGCATTTGCATTTTCAGCTCGCTCAGATGCCTTGGAAAGACTTCTTGGACGAGGAACAAACCACAGGAGGCTCAATAATTTGTGCACTTAGTTGGTTCCAGGCAGTAGGGGAGGTGACCACTATTTGTTGCAAAGAAATAATGCCAAGAAAACATCTGATGCTGATGGACAGGTGCGTAGCAGAGGACTGAGGAACTTCAGATTCTTCTGTCCTCAAACCATCTTCTTCTTTGAAATGCAAATATATCAAAATCCACAATTTCTCTAAATGTGAACTTACTTTGAGCTAACAGTTCCTCCTGCTGCCTTTGTTCTTGCTGATCTAACCCAGAGTAAGTCAGTGATATCGAAGACAAACTGCCAAAATGCAGCCCCCTTCTTCACCCTGAAGGATTTACAGCTTCAATTAGATTAGGAAAAAAAAAAATACAAGAAAATTAGCAAAACAGATACAATATGCAGCACTTCCTGGCGAGAACATGACTGGGAAGATTTGCAGAGAGGGTATTAAGGGAAGATTTGAAGGAATGAAGAATATACAAGGTAAAATAGCTGTCAGGGAAATGGACTGAAAACATTTCTTCCCCCCTGTGGAAAAGGTTGGATCTCTGTTGAAAAAACCACGGAAAGGAAAGCAAAGAAACTTTTGTTTTCAAGCTGTGTCCAAAACACTTCCAAGGGTTCTGACAACCTTTTGAGGAAAAGGTTTTGGCAAATCCCGTGTTCAGCCTTATGAAGAGTGATGAGAGGGCAAAGGAGAGCAGACGTGCTGGGGTCCAGAAAAGCCATTGCTGAGGGCAAGATCCATCCAGGAACCACAAAGGGTTTGACCAGGAGGAGTGAGGTCAGTGATATTTGTGACCCATAGTCTGTTTTTCCCCAATTTTTCTTTTTTTTTTTTGAATTTGGAAATCATCTTAACTCTTTTCTTTTTTGCAGCTTTTCCAGCCACTCCACAGCCTGAAGAGCAAATAAACCCTTCGGTGCAACAGCTTAAACTCACACACATAAAGATGCAACGTGCCCCAGGAAAACAAACAGCAGAGCAGAAACAATCAAGTGCTTGGTTCTTTATGACTTGGGGACAAAAAGGTCTAAAATCCAGCTTTGGGGATATCTGGTTGGGCTTCTCTTTGCTGCTGAAAGCCCCATTGTCAAAGCAGTGTGAGGACCACAGGAGACAGCAACTGGTCCTAATTGCAGTGATTCTCATTAGTTTGATGAAAAGCAGTGAGAGGATGGACAGGCAGCATTTGGGCTGCTGTAAGGAACACTTTGGAAAGGCCAGGTTTAAAGAAATAAAAAAGAGAAGACAGGATGCTTCTGGGAGTGCAGGGAGGGAGGGAGATAAATCAGTGCTGCCTAAAGAAAATCCATAAGCTCCTTTTCAGGTCGTAAAAGGAAATATGCTGCACATGAGGAATTTGTTCTGAGATCTGCTTCACGAATGGGCAGGCAACAGCCTTAAATAAGTCACTGTCATTTTTATAGAAATCAAATATTTTCACAAGATGTTCTGTCCTTAAACAGAGTCTATTCCCTGCCTCTTTGGGCACTTGATCCCCAGAGCCAAACGTGTGGGACTGGAAAACCAGCAGAGGAGCAGCCTGGCCTCCCTGCAGCCCCACAGCTGCCAACAGGAGCTGCTCAAACAGGCTTTGTGCTTGTCAAACACAGTGTAAATCTCTGCTGCTGAAACAGCTCCCTGAAAAACAGCCGTTCCTTCCCCTTCCCAACGGCTCCTCAGCAAACCAGACTGCAAGTGGCTCCGTGGGGAGCAGGGAGCATCCTCACCATGGACCAGGGATGTTGGTTTCGGGTGCATTGGGCATTTGATATATCTGCCAACCCATTTACAGTGTCCTGCTGTCTCCCAGCACGCTCTCAGTTTGGAAAACAAGAACAGCTCTCAGGATAAACCAGGTGTTTTTCCATGCCTGTAATACTTTCTGCCTCACTGACAGCTTCAGATAAAGTTTTGATGGAATTTAGTGTCCCTCCAGCCACAACTTCTGAAGGGCTGGTGGACCCACCAGGGGATTAATTAACCCAGCAGGTCTCAGCAGTGTCCCTGTCTCTGCCCTGCCATGAAGGACAGGGGGTGGATTACTCTGCCACCAGGCTGCAACATGTCCCTGAGGGATAACCTCAGAACGAAAGATGATCGTGGCACCAGCACTTCCTCCCTCTGCTTCAGCCACTCATTTCCTCGCGCTGTGGGTACAACCACCACCCTCGCAACACCCCACAGAGATCCTTATTCCCCTTCAGGGGAAATTTCCATACTCCAGGGCAAGCTGGCAAAAAAAGCCACATCCTGTGTGAGTCAGGTGCAGTGGTGATTGTAAAAGGTGCCCTTGTGGTTCCCTCGAGCTGTGATGTGATGTGGCATCCTGGGCAGATGATGACATCCTGTGATGTGACATCCTGTGCAGATTCCTCCTGCTTCTGCCTGCCCCATGTCTGTGAATATGCCAAAGGGTAACCCTGTCCTAGCAGCCTTGGTCAGGCCTTGTAAGCTCTTGAGCATTTGGGAAATTAATATAAAATACAGAATCACAGAACACAACCACAGAATATTCTGAGTTGGAAGGGACCCAACAAGGATCATCAAGTCCAACTCTTCAGTGAATGGCCCATACAGGGATTGAACCCACAACCTTGGCATTATTAGCACCAGCCTGTATATTCAGAAATAAATATAAACACAGTGTTTTGCCAACTGTTTCTGGCTTTGACAGGTGTAAGACTTTGGGGTGGTGCAGAGTGATGCAAGGATGGTGATGGGACCCATCAGAAGCAAAGCACCAGCCAGGACATTTGGGCAAACCTGTACCTGTCTCCAAGCCACAGTGTTTATTCAGAGCCTGGTGTGAAGGTATTTTTCTTTCCAACAGCTCATGATTTGTGTCAGGTTATTGTTGGCTACTCTGCATTTGTAGATATTTTCACATCTGTAAGTCTGTAAAAGGTGACATTGTTCTCTCCTCTCTCTGTTTCTGTGGGTGAGGCTGTTTGGGAAAGGACACCTTGTAGGTGTAGGATGGGCTCCACCTTGCCCTTTAATCACATCAAAACTCAGGTGGTCAAAACAATATAAATGCATATAAAAAAGAAAGACCCAGTTTCAGTTTTGGAATTTCTAGGAACACCAGGCCTTGTTTATTGCCCTCCATCTGTACAGTCTGGGCCATTTGCACCAAATTCTCCGGGATGACCAAGAGCAGTTCAAAAATGACAAGAGCAAATGCACTCTGACTGAGATATGACTTAATTTCAACCAGCAGGAGTTTCAGGGAAAAAAAAAAAAAAAAAAAAAGAAAAAGAACTTGTTGACATGAAGCATGTGGAGTCACTCATCCAGCATTGTGTAAGGGCTATAAATCTGCCAGGAAATGAGGCATGAAATGCATCATAAAAAGTATATCATCAAAACTATAAGATCAGCTTGAAATTTATGGTAGGTAACTTGGGGAGAGCATTACATCCCTGGACTCTAAATCAAAGGCTCTTCAGCTCTATAGTTCTGCAAGCTTTTGCATAAAACTCCTTTCTCTTATTTTCCTCTACTTGAAAAAAAAAACAAACTCTAACCATTAAAACACCCACGCTATTTCCTACAAATTCAGCAGTGAAAACTGTGTAACCTGAGAGTCGGTACAAACCTGCCACAGCAAGTGAGTTACAGTAGAAGCACCACCGGTTTCAACTTTGGGGAAAAACATGGTTCAATAATGTAACAGAGAATTTGTCCTCTCCCGCAAAGATTTTGTTGACTCAGCTAATGCATCTCTCTCTGTTCTACTTATTGCTTTAGGATGCCCTTCTGACCTCCATACCCCACTGTAATTGTCTTGTTGGTGCTAGTTTCTCTCTGTTCCTCTCCCAGAAGACTACTGTTGTCTCTCTGTGAGCAGATGAAAATCAGATGAGGAGGATAAGAGGGAGATAAGAAGATTTGGGCTTCCTTCCTGATTTTTGCTGTGCCTGGTGGGTAGGGGTAAGCATGATCAAAATTAAATCATTAAATTGCTCTCTAAAACCTAAGAGAAATCTTTCTTCCGGTTTTATTGTGCCAAGGGAGTGGGAGTCGTGATCCCTCCGACTTTCATGGGGCCAGGGATTTATCTCATCCAAATTTCTCTGCCCACAAACCAGCCAAACAATTGCCCGGCACAAATATACAGGAGCTCTGTTAGTCTCTAATGATTCATCAAGAAAAGGCTACAGCAAGAAGATATTCTCCTACCCACAGAATAAACACAATATAAGAGCAATTTCTGAAACAAACCAAGGCTCATCTTTTCCTGGTATCTCCTGCAGCTGGACTTGATATTGTCTGGTAATTCTTGAAGATGACGAAATGAACCACAGTCCTTACACCTGGTGCATGGAGCGATTCCTGCCGTGTGTGTGTGTGTGTTTGTTTACATTTATCTACATTTATATTATGAAACTGTTTCATCTCAATGCTGGCTGTAACTGTCTGGGATGCTCTTTGCCTTTTCCCTGCAGTTTGGAGCCCTGGGAGCCAGAGTTGTGCAATCCTCCATGCACAGTCACAGCCCTGCCAGTTATAGTGGAAAAGTTTTAGCAAGAATAAGTTCCCCGGCTGGATACCAGACACACTCTTAAAAGCTAATCTCAGGCTCAGGGTTGGTGGCTGCTGTGGCCTAGGTTTCAGTGCACCAAGCAGGCTGGTGACACTCCTTCCTGGGACTGCTTCTTAGCAGGGGAACCCTGTGTTTGCCTCTGTTCCCCAGCAGACCCAGAAGGAAGTCTGGTTTTGGTTGAATTTGAGTATTTCCTTACTCTGACAGCTGATTTGTAGCTTGCAGCCTGCTGTTAGCCCAGCAACAAGTTTACAGTCCCACTGCCATCATCTTCCAAGCAAACAGAAACACTCTCTGTCACAGAAACCCTTTCTGTCATCTAATCATCCTGCCAAAGTCAGGTTTGCAAGCCAGACAACATAAAGACTGTGAGTAAGCTCATTCTGTGGCCGAAAATAAACACCAATGTTCGAGTTAGGCAACCCAAAAGCTGCTGAAGCCTGACCTGTTACGAACATGTGACATATGAAACAAATTTTGCTGAATATCTCCAGATTAGACCAGACACTGCTGCCACTGGGCAGCCCAGCTGACATTTAGGATTAATGAGAGATACAATAAGTAGAGCAGAAATTTGGATTTACAGATGGGCAGTAAGTTCTTCGCAATCCCTGAGTAAGCAGGTAGTGAGTGTGTAGTTGTGTGACCCTAGGACTCACAGGCTGGTGTCTGAGGTCTCTCCTGGACAAGGGAACCATGTGTTACCTTCATCCCTTGCCCACCTGCACTGATGGACTTCTCAGTCTGGAATCAGAGGAAAAGACTTCCCAGCCTTCATCCACCTCTGGCTACACACAGGAGACAGCAAAGCAGTTTCCCAGTCACTCTTCTTCCCACAGTGGTGAAAAAACCTGGGTAGAGAAGGGACAAATGGGCCCGTGATCCTTTGCTTGGTGCAAAAGATGACCCTTAGCCAGGCCCTAGAAATGAGCTGCCATGATCACCCAGAGTGACAATAACTTTTGCTTGCAAGGCCTGGGAAATCCTAGGATAAAGTGAGGGTGGAACACAGAAGAAAAGCACAGGAGCACCGACAGAAGGCAGAGCCAAAGGCAAAAAACCAGCCACCAAAAAACAAGCCAAGCGTAAGGTCCATACATCTTCTTGTAGAGACTTGTTACATTCTCCCTGCTGTCTGCACGTCACACCCCATCACTCACCCTCCAAGATGGATTTCTCCCTGTTGGTGACACGGTGCTCTGATGTTTGGACCATCAGGGCAACAAATATTGATCTCCCTGGAGCAACTCCTGATCCCAGCACACGATGTCCTGTGCCACAGTCCAAGGCTTGGCTGTCTCTTCTGCTCCACTTTATCACTGATGTCTTGGCTGCATCCTCTGCTTTTTTTTTTTTTCCTTTTTGTACTTTTGCCTACTTTTTTTTTTCATCAAGTCCTTCTCTAGAAATCTGTTGGAATGAGTAACTGCCCTGCCGTGGCGTCAGCTGGAATGGAGTTGAACATGGAGTGAGATTTATGTGAGCTGAATGCTCAGACAGCTCAGGATGGAAACTATTAACCGTCGGAGTCTGAGGGATGATTTTAAACAAGCCTCTGTCTAATCTATATGAACCTTCTCAGTGCAGCACCTTTATGTGCAAACCTTGCAGATGTGCTCACCAACAGCTGCAGCACCAGGAGATGCAGAGACCAGGAGCTGGAGAAGAGTTTGGGCTTGAGCCCTTTGCCCTGCTGGCACCACTGTCCATACCCTCCCCGTGCCTCAGTTTCCCTACAAGGTCCCTGAATGTGCTTGAGGTTGGATTTCCCCAGATTTAGGTCTTCCCACCACTTCTACAAATGTTTGATCTGCTCAGGGGGAGACCTGAGATAGATCTCAGGTCTCAGTGCTCTGAGGCCTCTCAGCACTTCACATCCAGGTTTTGAAACAACCTGAGTCCCAAAATATTTTACAGGTGCTCCAATGAGAGCAAAATCCTTTCAGTCCAGCCCATCCTCACCCTTTACAGCCCCATAACCCCAGTGGCTGCAGCACAGGGAATGTCCCCAGGCCCTGCACCTGCAATGGACACAAGGGAGCAAACCCAACAGAGAAAAAGAGGAGCAAGAAGCTCCCATTGGCACCACTTCTCATGACCTCTCCAGGTGCTTTGGGACCTCTGCCCCATCAGGGTATCCCCAGGTTCTGGGAACAAATTAGTTGTCATTTACCGTTTTGATTTTTGGTCTTTCTTTCCTTTGCAAAGGTTCTTTCTTCACTTTAAAAGAAAAGGATGAAAGGAGGGAAAATAATAGTTCCCCAAGGAGGAGGCACTATCTATAAGAACAAGTTACTAGATTTTAAAAAATGCATTACATTTTAAACCATTTGTTTGGGGTCTGTTGCTGTTCTTTGTTAAAGGTGGAAACACCAGGCTCGGAAAGTTCAGAATAGAGGCAGCAGAATTAATGACCTCAGCTCTCTTCTCCCAAAGGGGTATTGCAAAGCTTGGTCACCTTTTTACTCCTTGTTTCTCAGCCCAAAGCACCTGAGGTCACATTTGCAGGGGAAGAGCTCTGCACAGGTCACAGAGGAGAAAAGTTTAAGTCAGGAATGAATGAAACTGAAGCGATGCGTCCCAAGGACTGGATGTGCTGTCACTCATGTGCCTCACTCTGCTCCACCACACGTGGATCCTACTGCATGATTCAGAGCAGGGAGCATCCCAGTTTCGGGTCAGGAATGCTTTGGGCAAGCTCATTGCAGGGCTTTGAAGGAATGTCTCAGGTTTGTGATTCCCTTTGCATGAAATAAAAGGCATCAGGACTGACTCTGGCTCAAACTTGGCTCTTTGCCTGTGGAAAACATAACAGTATGAAATGTTCCTCATGCCAGTGGACAGCCCAATAAGTATTTTAATTACTGTTTATGGTAACTGGATCGCAATAGAGAATTCAACTGCAGATTTTTGGGTTCTTAACTCACCGTGGATACATTCCTCCTCCATATCCTGGGTAGGTTGCTGTGTCCAGGACTATACTGGTTTAGGGACACCTCAGTTATGTCCAAGGGTAGTCATGGCACGTCTGCCCAGCTCCAAGCAAGTTCTACCCGAGATTCTCCCAAACAATTTTGGTTGGTTTGAAGGGTCCTGATGGGACCAGAAGTACCTCATAACTCCAAGATTTTTCAACGAGCCCACAAAAAGCCAACACAACATTCTAACAACCAGCTGAAAAATTATTTTAGAAGGATCACAGAAAGCATGACAGCTTTACAAAACTGAGGTATTTATTTGAAACTCTGGTAGGGCTGGCAAAAAGGAGCTGTGAGGGAGAACTCCTGCAATGGACTGTCAAAACCTGCACAGACACAGCTGTGACTGACATGCAGCAAACAGAGGACTCAGCATTAACCAGCCCTCTTTTCCCATCATTGGACTCACACTTCTTGGTTTTAATGCTTTCACCCCCTCATTTTAATTAATCAGAGCCAGCCAGATGTCCACCTGTTCCCCTCAAACTGCAGTGGAAATCCATTAATAACCAGAACACAGGACACATGTGAGCTTTCCAGAAGTGAAATGAGAGCCTAGGAAATACCTTGATATGGTTGTCCCAGGGAACACTGACTTTCATTTCTGATCCTTTCTCTAACATCTGGTCCGAGTTGCTGGGGAATGATGCTCCATTCAGCCTTGGACTCCTTCCAGCCTGTGGATTCAGTAACAGAGTCAGGACACCTGTACCTAAAAGCGAAGCCATCCAAGTCTGACTGGATATGCTGCCTGAGAGAAATTATTCCTTTCAGATGAGAAGTTACTATTCATCCCTGGCTATACTGAAAGACAATACTGTATTTCTTGCAAGAACTGGGATATTAATTTCTGGCAGAGCTCATAGTCAGGACATTTTTGCTCTCCTAAAACTCCCCCTCCCTGAGTTTACAGTTGGTGGTACTAATCTTTATTCCCCCACCAAAAAACACAAACTGAACTCCCGTTGCCTTGCCAGCATCGCCTGGCTGCACAGCCCCAGCCCAGAGTTACAGTGGAGAAGGAATGTGCTGCAATGCCCTGCCTTGCCAAGCCCAAGGTAGGATTATTCTGGCCTCTCCAGGCCTTTAAAAACAGACATACCTTGCTGCCTACCCCCCCTTCCTGGTGAAGGCAGCTCTGCAGCAGGCAGGAGGCCACAAGCCCCCTCGGATGTGCTGCCAGGAAGGGGATGGATGCTGTCCCTCAGCTGTTGGGGTGGTCACACTGATCCCCAGAGATGGCAGGACAACGCTGATGGATCAGTCTGTGATTTGGCACGGCTAAAATAATAACAATACTTTTGCAGTCACCATTCTGGGAGTCACCCTGGGCTGTCTGCTCATCGTAGCCCCAACAGTGGCTGTTGCTGTGGTGTAAAGATTAAAGAAGACACACAGAAGTGACAGCTCAGGCCTTGGAGCACCTGTGATGGAGGAGCTTTAGACAGGTGGGACCATGGGCTGATCATGCCAAAGCACTATATTTTACTGATGTAATATTATCATAGCATAAATAATGGTGCAAATATAAACCAGCTTCATTAGTCACAGTCAAAATCAACGCTCTCAATCTCAACCTGTCTCCAAATAAATCCCCTCCATGCCATCTCTGAGATTTGCTCTCTCCACCTCAGGGTTTGTCTAATGAGCAAGAGGGCAGACTCAAATAAATACAGCTCATTCCAGGCTCATGGAGCACAGCTTTCCAGCCCAGGGGCTGGACCACCCAAGGCCAAGAAGGCAAAAATCATCTCAGGCTGATCTGAATGCCCCCAGGCATCAAGCAAACAGCTCTGCAAGAGGAGACAGAGCGATTTATCACAGGCAGGGGCCAGAGACAAATGTAGTGACCTGTAAAGCCAAACACTTCTGTGGCTCCGACAGAAAAAGCAGGATATTCCCATTCCAGGATCAGACACAATGGCTGTGTCTGGCCGGACATGCCTTTAAGTGATTGAACTCAAGCTCTGTCTGGGCAAGGCATCAAACTCCACAAATCTCCATCCAAGCCTCACACCTGATGGCACTTTGAGCCAGTCCAGACAATAATCTGGAGTTTATGTTCCACTTCTTCAACCCCTTCCATCTGCACTGCCAGCTGCCAGCCCGCCTGCTCCAGCCCAGGGAGAGCAGGGGAGATAAAAGCAGGCAGATCATTTCAAAAGGAAAAGGAATCCTGTGAAAAAAGTCAGATTTCTGGAGCTGTGCAGATCTCAGACTGGGAAGGTGTGAAACCATGTGGTTGATAAGATCATCCAAGCTCTGGCTGCAAGAAGTGCAGCATCACAGGGCAGAGTGGGCTCCAAGGGGGCTCTGGTAGGACCAGCTCCCTGCTGACACAGGTCTAACTTCTGAATTCATGGAATCTCAGAATGGTTTGGGTTGGAAGGGACCTAAAAGTTTATCTAGTTCCAACCCCCTGCCATGGGCAGGGCCACCTTCCACTAGGAGGAATTACATCAGGTTATTCATGGCCTCATCCGGCCAAACTTTGAAAATCTCCAAAAAAGGGGATTTCACAGCCTCTCTAAGATTTTGTTCCAGTGTTTGAGCTCAGTTGCTGAGTGGCTCCTCTCAGTGCTGACTCCTGCACAGTCACAGCATCATCAGTTCCCACTGATTCTTATTCCCACTAGACAATACATGACATAGAAGTATCAGCTGGGCACTATTCTTAGGGGGACAGAGCTAACCAAAATTTTAAATGAGTCACTTATTGGTGGACTTAAACCATTCAAAAGTCAAGAATTTGCTGATTTTGTCATGGTGACTCCCTACTGAAGTGTCAGGATTGCTGTATCTCAAAATAAATATAAAGCCTGTAAATCATCTGAACCGTCACTGCATTAGACACAGACATGGGAATTCATGATGTAAGGAAGAAAGCAATTTCCTTGTTGTCCCACTGACCTCAGAAATGTAAAAGTAAAGCTAAAGTCACAATTCAGAGAAAGAAATATTAAATAAAATCAGCACCTAAGTTGCCCCTGAGCAACCTGCTCTTGTTGACCCTGCTTTGAGCAGAGATTCTCTCCAGCCTCAAACATCCTGTGTGATTTTACTGGAACTTAAAATATTTTTTCACATTGTTTTGAATTTAACTGTATTGAAACATGCATTTATGTGCATTCCTGAAAAGCAGCATCACTGGGTAACTTGTTGATGGAGTAAAACCGAGAAACTTTCCAATCATATTTTCTGTAACTCCAAGCCTGCTCTGGAAGGTAATTCAGTTGTTTAAGTATTTTTCTGCATGAGCTCCTTAATTCCTCTGTTTACCAGAGGGGCTGTATAGATTTCATAGGAACAATGATTTTTTTGTTATGCCCATATTTGTGATTTCTCCCCATCAAAACCACACACCTTCTTTATGTAATTTATTCCACCAGTTGCTGAAACTGTGTAACTCCTCTGGGTTCTTTCTAAAGCCTTCAGACAGATGACATTCAACAGCAAAACAAGAAAGCCAAAGAAAAATAAAAACATCCTTCTCCCAGAGGAAGAAGAGCCTTCACTCTTATATGTGTGGCTTCCAATTTTTGGCAACAGCAAACCCACAATTTGCATATAATAATATGCATAAATCTGATAGTAAGTTTGAAGGAGCATCCTTGGTTCCCAGTGGAAAACGCTGCCTGCTGTATCCATAGCAAAAGAAGGCCTTTTAAATGTATGAAATCTTAAGATTTCATAGACATTGAGTGCTGGGAAGGGATGGAAGCTGAGGGAAGGGTAGGATGGACATGGGTTTAAAAAGGGAGAGGGAACCAGAGGGTGGGAAGCCGGGTGGTTTGAGCGTAAATGCACACACTGCACCCGCAGTGTGTTTGTACTAAAGGACATCAGCTGCCCCATCTTCTGCTCCAAATGTCCCATCTGTCCCCCATTTCAGTAAATTTAGACAAAAAATTCCTAATTTCCAGAGGCCAAGCCCTTCTGCAGCTCAGCTCATGTTGAGAACAGTTCAGTCAGAGACAGGAAGGAGATGATTCTCAACCCAAAGGTCTTCTCAGTCTTCTGAAAACTATTAGAAGGACCATGAGGTAACAGCCTGTCCCGGAAGTTAATCAAGTCCTATAACTGTGACAAAAAACTGGGAATAACGCTGGCAATAGAACAGACAGTCTCCTCTTGCGGGCAAAAGCCAGAACACACTGATTTATGACAAGAAGAGGAGAGATTTATTTTTGTTATCCAAGCCAATCTGAATCATTGTAGAGGCAAGAACTCAAAATAAAGACCAGGCCCCATGCCCTTTCTGTTTAATTGCAGCCACTCTAACAGGATTTTGTTTGAACAAGGATGCTTGATGTTGTGTCTACGCTGAGAAGAAAAAAAAATGTTTCTATTTCAGTTTGGTCAACCCCAGTGAGCTAACCTGGGTTAAAATAGAGGTGAAAAGACTACAGCAACAGGAGAAGGATGGACTGGGTCAGATCAAAGGTCCTTATATGCTAAGGGAGGAACACACAAGCTTAGGAAGCTGTGACTAATTCCCACAGTATATTCAGCCCTTGGAAACCCACAGGTTTTTGGGATCTTTGAAGTCAGAGATCCCAAAAAGTGGGCATGTTTGTGAGCCTCTCATGGGCCTTCACTTCATAGGACAGCTCAGCCTTCACAACATCCCACAGAAACGAACTCCTCAGTTGGATAATGGATTGTGGGACTAATTACTGCTTCTGAGCTGATTTAAACTTGCCGTGTGGGCACCTCAGCTCCTTCAGTTCTGAGTAACAGCCAGAGGTGATTTGGGTTTTAGGCTGGGGTTGGATTCAAATTGCTGAATAGAGAGAGAGCCTATGCTGCTCTTCCTTCTTTCTCTTCACCCTTACTTTCATTAGCATTAATTAGTAGGAATTGGTTAACAGACTTTAAAAACATATTGTTCCATTTCTGTGTGTAAACAACCCCTTAAGTTAAAACAGAATCAGGATGTAGATATAAACCAAGCCAAGGATCCAAGCACACTCCAGGCTCAGGGGAAGTCCACATTCCAATCTAAAGTTTGTACTTGAAACCAAGAAAAAAAATATTTTAGATTGGTGAGAAGAGTTTATTAGTCTATAGAATATTAGTTTACCCAGTTTTATTTGAGCTGAGCCTACCTGATTGCTACAAGGATGAGTTACTGTTTTTCCCAAGGCTCCAATCCCAATAGTATACATCCCTTCATTTTTCTTTCTTTTTCTTAAAGAATTTTGGCAAATGATTTCCTTCCCTGGCTTCTTACCCCCTATTTTGCATAGGAGGGTTAGGGACATTCCTGGCTGCACAAAGGGGTCACCGTCCAGGTTACTGATTAGGAAATAACACAGTTTGTCAACATCTGTCCCTGACAAACTTTTAAAACATAAATACAGATGGTTTTTATTTAAAAGGTAAAAAGTCCAAATGGAACTCAAAGATGAAGCTTGTTTTCTTTCCAATCTCATTTTTTCCCTGGATGTTTGGTACATTTTGTTCCTTTGTTATCAAGTGTAATCACATTTATGCAATAAAATGCAATTAAGAACTGGAAATATAAGTTGAGAGTCCTTTCATTTTGTGATTTATTCAACAAATTTCTAGCCCTAATTGAGTAGAATTCATATATTTTTGGTATTTCTGAGGGTATATTCCTGTGATAGGAGAGAACACAAACCCCAGTGAAGATGAATAAAGAGAAATAGGAGGGAACATGAGCCCTGGAGAAGTAGAATAAAGAGAATACCTTCTCTAATTGCTACATCTTTGGACCAGACAATTAATTCCCTTCATTCAGATGGAATGAACAGCTCTGAACTGCTGCAGCTGAACCACTCTTTGATTGACCTCTGATCCCATACAAGTTGCACAGCACCTCAAATACAGATCACATTTGAGCAGGCCTTTCTCAGGTAGAGATTTCTACCCCAGAAAATATAAATCAAAGCCTTTACAGTCCATCTCCACAGCACGTTTCCCTGCACCAAAATTCACAGACTGACAGCAGGGTCCTGAATTATCAAAGAAAATTGCACAGTAAGTTCTGCACAACGAGAGCAAACTCTCCACCAAACGCCTGAAATTCAGGCAGCGTGTTCGTGCTGATAACCCAACATATGGCTTTCAATACACCACGTCATCAGGTGCCTGAACTTTAAGAAATCAGTCTAATGCGTATCTCAGGCCTGACACTTCGAGTGACCTTTGGATGCTACTGTTTTAAAAATACCATGCAAAATATCATGCAATCTTTGTGCCCCGGGGCTAATAATCCAATAAACCCACATCTTGTCATTGCTTCCTGTTTTGCTGGAGCTTTTCATCTCCCCCTCGCCTGACGAAAGCAAAGGGATTCACTCGCTACGTGAAGCACGGGGTAAGACAGCCCTGTGTTGAACACAGCCAAAAGTGTTACTGCTGGGAAAAGGGACACGTGGAGAAGTACAGAATCAGCATTACAGAGAAAAGGCCTGGGCTAAGACCCCTGTTTTTATCAAGAGAGGTAAAAAAAATACATCATTCCTTAGCTAAGAGCTGGGTAATGTTCATAGCAGGGCACCAGAAAACGTGGAGGAGAAACAAAGTTTTGGAGATTCATTTCCCCGGGAATCCTACTGTGACTCTACATGACGTTTGGTTAAGCTAGCATGGAGACAAAACCCCTTGAACATCAATGTGGAACCAACTAAAACATCCTACTCTGTTCTATCAGTTCAGAGTTGGGTCTTTGGGTAGAGCTGTGAATCTGGTCTGAGTGGTGTTTGTGCTCAGGACTTGGATAAAGAAACAAGGAGGGAACCTGTGAAGGCTGAGACTGTGTCACAGTAGGAAGGTTTGCAAGAGATTTACAGGCCAGGATTAAATTCCAAATATTCTTGGAAAATTGTTGAAATGGGTTGAAATGAAAAACATGAAATTGCACTAAAAAGAGCGAAGGATTGTATTTAGGAAAGAGAAACCAAGTGTGGTTGGAACTAGGGGCAGGGGCTGTAAGGGGTGGGAAGAACCCAGGAGCAAGATGGAGCCACACACTGAATGAGTCAGGGGGACCAAGATGTTTGAACTAAATCCATCCTCATACAGGTTTGCAGAATCAGGAGTGCTCCAGGGTTACTCCATCCTGCTCAGCACTGCTGGCTCACACAACCATCACCTTCCTCCAGGGATTGGAGAGGAGATGGGAATAAACTCAAAAGAAGGCAGAAGAAAACAGCTGGGGGAAAAAAGAAAACCTTTGGAAAACACAGTGTATGAACAAGAATTTAATTTGTCTAAACTAGAAAAGCAGCAACAGGAGATGGGAAATGTGTGTTCACAGCTAAACACATAAAGATCATTATCAGGGAAAAGGCAACCAGCAGCTCTCCAAGAATTCTCTGAGGAGCACATGAGGCCTTTGGCTTCATTTGCAACAGATACCTTGAACATGTTTTCAGACTTAAACACTTTATGAACTTGTTACTTCATTAGGATTTTTCTTCCCCTCTTTTAAATCAAACATCCTGAAGGCACAAATAAACACATATATATATTATATGTATTAAATATATGTAGTATTATTAATGATGCGATAACCTATCATAGAAACCCTGAAAAAACGTCAGTTTGGCACAGAGATGTTTCAACCTCAAAAGGAACGTGGTCCATTTTGCCATGAGGACACTGTTTTCAGGGCAGGTTTTGCACTAAACCCGTGGTAACTATGACACGTGTCCCTGGGAGCAGAAGGAGTAATGACTTACACACGGAGTTATTTGCCAGGCTTGTGTTGTGCAGAGCAGGAGGTCCAAGTGCACCAAGCAGCGCTGAGCGATATCTCATGGTCAGATTTTTATTGAAATACGGGGTGGATTTACCTTAGGATTTTCAGATATTTATCTTTAAAAAAATTGACAGAAAAGGGGATAAGAAGGGGGAGGAGACAGCATCATTTTACTTCAATGAACAATCAGTGTTACAGCCCTGCTGCACCCTGTGGGAAGAGTGTGAGCAGCAATGCCGAGTGGAAGAGCCAAGGCACTGTCCCAGTCAACTTTGGACACAGCCCTTTCCTTCCCGTGCTACCCTGCAGCACATCCTGCTGCTGCACTTGAGGACCACAGTGACATCAGAGTGACATTTGCACCCTTGCTGACTAAATGGAGGCAAAACAAATCACTGACACTCCCCCGAAGCCCCGCTGGTGACCCCAACAACCCCCAACGCATTCTTTGCACAAGGTGCAAACCTCACCCAAAAACGCACCTTTTTGTCTCCTGCTGTGCCCGTGCTTTGTAGAAGCAAAATTCCAGCGGCACCTGCACTCCTGCAGCACCAGGCAAACCTTGGGGGACATTCCAAGCTCCCAGGGCAGGAAAAGCTCCGCTGTCCTAAATAGGAGGCAAATAATCAAGGTTTTACTATATGATAAATAACCATGCTGGGCAATGTTTCCTGAAGCAATGTGTCCCCTGATCCAGATGGGAGGCACTGTACAAGCTGACAGGGGCTGCAGCTACCAAATTACACCCAAGATTTAGGAGATTGTAGAAAATATTCCCAAAGCTTTCTACTCCCTGTGCAGCTGCAGCACGGAAGGCAAACAGGATGTCAGTTGCACTGGTAGAGGAATGTCACATAATTGAAAAAAAATGGTTATTATTGTATGAGGAAATGATAAAATCTTGTACAAAGCATGGTTTGGTCAAGAAAAAATGATATGGGAAATAAATCATATCGATTCTCCAGGCTTAAGACAGAGAAACGTTCAGGACAATGGGATTATTCTCAATTTTAACAGCCTGTGGTGGATGGATCAGCTACAACCTTCACGAGAACGATGTTTGGTGTCTGTTTGATTTGTCCAACTGCCAAACATGAAAAAACACTTTCAAGAAAACTCTCAGAAAGTTCCTCTGTCAGCACAGCTCTGCAGCTGCACACCCAGGCCCACCAGTGCCACCAGAGCCAGCTCCAGCATCCAGTGCTGCAAAGCACCTCTACTCAGGGAACGTTTCAGTGCAAAGCCACCACAAGCAGTCCCAAGGACACTCAGAAGACCAAAACAAAAGGAAAAAGCTGCCTCTTAACATAAGGTAACTCTCAGGGCGACATGGCCTCAGACAACTCTGGTTTTCATTTGCAGTTGTCCTGCAAGAGACTGTACTCCAAAGACTTCTGAAGCAGCAAAACATTGCCAGCTTGGACTTCATCCTGAGCAACATTACATGCTTTGCCACAGGTAATCCAAATATTGTGCAATCATTGCTTCAGCAACTCACCAATGGAAGAGAGAAAAGGACAAAACTGCAACTAAATGGAGCAAATGACATAAGGTTGAATAATGAAAGAGGTGACTGCTGCACCCTCAGCCCACTCTGAGGTCAAAACCAGGGGGAGTTTGTTGATATACCTTCAAAAATATATGTGGCAGCAAGAACAGATGTGCTCATATGGAGGAAAGCACAGCCCTGCACAGATGTGAGCTTTGCTGGGTCAGCCACACACGATGATTTGTCAAGCACAGCCAGAAAAATGGACATAAAGACACATCATTAAACCCACACGTCTAATAAAGGCAGGACAGCTATTGGATTTGGAGAGTGAGAGAGAAGCCATGCTGACAACTGGAGATACCTAATCCCGCTTTTCAGATGGGATGACAGGACCTGGAGGGGCTTGTGGCAATCCCTTCAAACCCCCTATCTCCCTTGGTGCTTCTCACACAGCCAAGTCCAACAACATCACCTCACGGGTGGCTGCCCTTAACACCAGCTAAAACTGGTTTAGCCTCCTTTTTCCTCCCATAACACAGATTTTCCTTACCTCAGTTAAGAGCTGACCTCATTCTCTGGTCTCTCAGCCGTCAACAGCAGGTTTGTGGGGTCCCCAGGGATGTCTGTCTCTCTCCAGGGATGCAGAGGCAGCCCAGATGCTCAGCAAAGACCACCTGATGCTCACGAGGAGCCTTAAGGTACATATGATTTCATGGATCCCCACGAGGAAAACAAAACCAAACTCCAGACATATATATAGAGACACAGGGTTTCCTCAAAGGCTCAACAAATTTATTTTTTCTTACTTTTACTCTTTCTGAGCACATACATCAGCTCTGGTTCTTCTGGAGGACGCCATGGTTGCTTTCTACGTGTCACAGTAGCAGAGATTTCACACAAATGCCTTGTGTTTTCCAATATCATCAGGAAAACAACCAAGAGAAAATTATCTGTCTGGGATATTTTAAAGGATCCCTTGTGCTCTAGTGTGCAAAAGACCAGGCCAGATTTCTGCCACAGAAAAATTCAGCAAGTGGGAGAGATTTGAAGGAAACTTGAAATTGGTAGAGCAGAGAAGGAAAATAAATTAAGGAGAATTATTTTAGACCATTCTTTCATCTCTTAAGTCTTATAATTGAGAATTATCTGACTACAGACTTAGACACAGGTCTTTTTGCTAAAGTAGTTAGCTGTTTATCTTTTCTGCTCTGTATGCCATGATATTTCTGGACAGAAAAAGGCAATGTATCAAATTCATACCTTTCTACTCATTCCTCAATAAAAATCAGCTAATTGTATCAACTCTGCTCCCTGCCAAACTTAGGCTGTCATTTTACTTGGCCTATTCCAGCTTGTTTTCTGTAGAAGTCATGGTATTTCTGGATGCTTCTTTCTCATTTGAGAAAATAAACTTTGCAAAAAAATGGCGTAAAACTTCCACAAACACAAGCTGATTGGGACCTGGAAAATGCTGCGTTCAGATCAGGACATTTCTACCGAGGCCAACGGAATTATTACTCAGTGTTTGCCAGTGAAAAAGCTCATGTTTAGATTTTGTCTAAGTCAGTCTCTTCGACTTGTGTTACCTTGGGCTTCAAAAATTCGATAGAGAAGTTGAGTGAAGTCAATGGAAGTGTTTGCTGCCTCAGCAGATCTCACCTTGCAGCCCCACCAGATGGATTCATTCAATCACACTTGTACTCTAGAGCAGAACATCCAAACTTGTTTAATGGCTACCAGTCAGAGAACTACCATGAGGATGCATCCTCCTTGTGTCTATCCCTTTCATTCCCAGCCCTCTTGGCCTGCATCCTCATGAGCAACCCAGAGGACATCTCCTCAACACTTCAGCAGTGGGATCCAAGTGTATGAACCCTGCTCCCAGGACAGGTGTCCTCCTGCAGAAAGATAAGAAGGAAGAATAAGAAGAATTCAAACACCACTCGGCACTGCCAGCGATATTGGGAGTATTCACTTTTGGCATAAAGCCTTTCCTTTCTAACTCAGACAGAGAGGTTGAAAACGATTTGCTGCTGGGAGCTCAGCCTGGTTTTCTAAGGAAACAACAAATCAAATACTGCAGAAGCACTGAAGATTGGCACTGGGGTCGTGTGGGTGTTTGGCTGCTTCTGTATTCCCCCCTTCGCCTCCTCCTGCTCCAGTTTGAGCCGAGTCCAACAATGTGACCCAGACTATCTGTCCTGGTCACACTTCCAAACTACATCCCACTTGCAGATAGCCTTAAATTCAACCCCTATTGGTTGCTGGTGTCCAAAAGCTTATTCTGAGTTATTCTGAGTTTATTCTGAGGCCAAACAGGCCTGCAGCTCAACTCAGTTCACCTCCAGGGGCACCTCCACCGCCTCCAGCCAGCTGAGGGTTCCAGCACCAGCTCCCACCTTGGAACCTCTTTGTGCTGTATGCAAGGAAGCAGATTTGGCCCAGGTTTTTAAAGCAAAGCAGAACTCTGTGCAGATGCCTGGAGTCAGGAAAAGCACAAATGGTTTGGGTTGGCCTGCTGAAATGTTGGCCATGTTGTTTAATTGTACCTTTGTACACCAGATTCCAAGAAGGAGGAAAAAAGCAGCTATGTGCATTTTATTGCTGAGGTCAGGTTCCTGTCTCCCCACTCCTGATTCTCATTCTCTAATCAAATCATTACTCTTAATACAACCAGTTCCTAAAAGCCTGCTTGCCATAAAGTGCTTTAACCTTAGAATCTTATTTACCATGACCTTAATTGAAGGGTTTATTCAGACTTAATCTACAAGTTTTTCTGTGTAATCAGTCAAAAACTCCAGATCAGCAGCCAAGTCCTGGGCCCAGAATTCAGCTGTGCCAAGCTCAGCCACTCTCAAGGTGACCTTAAACTGGGTTGCAATAACAAACCCTCTCTGGAAGTCTAGAACAATACAGGGAATACAGCACATTTAGAGGAATCCACCCCCGCCACAGCAAGACCAAAAAGCCTTTCATGAGGATGTAAGGCCAACCTAGAATAAGTTGGGTCTGGGCCACCTCACTTTGGGACCAGGTATCAGGCCTGCACTTGGGAATTCTTCAAGGAAAAGGCCTGACCTGGTAAATAAGAGATTTTCGTGCTCATTTCACGCTGCTGGGAGCAGCATAGCAGGGACACTGGAATGCCACGGTCTGGTCATTCATTTCCAAGAAACGATCACCACAGGGATGTCTTAATCCAGGCCCCTGATTTGTGTCTGAAGGTACAATCCTTCCCTACACAGCTCAAGTTACTGATTTGTTATACAAGATGCTTTTTGCTGAATTTAATAAAAAATAAATCTAGTGAAGTCCCTCCTGCAAGTGACTTTATAAGGTTGCTGTGGCTTCTTACAGCTCACACATCAGTTCCCACACTGAAAGATATTCTACTCAGCACAAAGAATTCAGCATATTGTCTTTATAGTCACAGCTTGAATTTGACATGGTTCTAAATCAAAAAAAAAATATATATTTTAAAAAAAAGGTGTGCCCCAAACATGTTTTCTAGAAACATTTTGATTTTCAAACTATTTGGGTACCCTAAAATGAGAAAAATCCTTGACAAAGAAGAGCTGCTTGTTGAAAGCATTACTTGTTTCGTTTTTCAAAGGGAAAATTGAAAACACTAACGAAGGGTGTAGCTATTTACTAGTCAAGAGTGTCCTTATAAACAAAATAATACAAAACATATCCTCTTTGCTGCTTTGTTGTTTAATATCTTCCAGGGTATCACCATTTGGAGAGCAGATCAGAGGAGAAAATACAGTGTATTCCCCAGAAGCCTTGCAATAGGAAAGAAGGGTAAAGGACAATGGCATGGCACCAAGGTATTTCAGCTCTGTATGCACAGAAAACATGAGACAGGTATCAATTTTCCTTCAGAACAACTGAAGAGAGAGACTCTCATGACATTTACCTGCAATTCCAGTTGGCCACATCCGGAAAACTGAAGAAACCTGAATGCCAAGGGAAGAGTTGAGTTCATCCAATGGACAAATAAACGCATGTAGGAAATTCTTGAACTTCTTTGACATCCTCCTCACAGAAATTCAGCTTGAGCAAACAGATCAATAACAGCTAAGTCAACTTCACTGTTAAACTGTTCTTATTAAACACGATTTCTCATTTTATTTACAACCATTATGCTCATCATAATTGCTTTACCTCATTTTACTCACAGAGAGCCCTGAGACTATGAAAAATATATCTGTGTACTAAGTCTCTTGTGGATGTGTTTCCAACCAGGAAAGAGTGGGGAGGATATTTGCTCTTTCCACTGGGGTGGAGAGGCTGTGACAGTGGTCAAGAGGCTGAAGAAGTGGAGCTGGTTGGTTACAAAAAGGGACAGAACCAAAAGGCTTTTTACCATTTTTACCATCTGTAGAACAGCTGGATCTATTTTGTGCTTCATCCAACCATTTGATCAGATTTCTGTTCTTTGTAAACCAAGCAAGGGTCAAGAAACAACACTGCAGTAAGTGGAAAGTGATGCATCTGCTGACACCGGCCTCTTGATACACCATAGAGCTCAGAGGAGACAGCAGGAATGCCATGTGAAGTTTATTTCTGTTTCCAGGCCCACGTGATTCTCTGGGAGAGGGCAGCTCTGCCCGAATCCAGGCAGCTTTTCCGACTGTAACAGGAAACCCCCGTCAGCAACATCGTAATTCACGGCTGAGGCCTGCAAGCCCAACCGAGTCCTGCTCTGAACCTTGGTCAGGGATGAGATTGGGGGGTGGGTTAAGCTTGGTTGACTTGCCACATCTCACTTTGTTAAAATCAACAGTGTCAGGTTTTTAGGCTGCAAACTCCCGCAGCCAAGATGTGAAGCAGGGGCAGCAGCACCACCAGCAGCAGCGGCAAAGTTGTGCCAATTTGCATCCCCTTGGGTACCGCTGATGAGGGAGGGTTTGCTGTGAAAAGCTGAGTGTCCCATTCACACCCCGGGAAAGTCATTTACAGTTTCAGTTTCATGGATAACTCCCCAGCAAGAACATAGTCTGAGCCATGTGCTCCAGTGCTGCAAACCCAACGCAGAGTATCAGTTTGATTTCATCAGGGAAACCGAAATTTCTGGGATGAAACCGCCCTCGAGAGTCTCATTCTTTTGCCTAAGTTGAAGTAGGATTACAAACTGTATTTCCCAGTTACCTGGGACCAGTTATACAGATTCTCCAAGACATCAAAACACATCAAAGGATTTGCCATAAGGCAGAGGAATTCTGCCTTAAAATCAGAAATAACTCAATATTCAGGGCATAATTCAAGATCTCTATCTCCATTTAATGTCACAACCCTACAGGGCAGGTTGGAGGGGTTTTCTGTAAAGCAAAAGAGCAACACAGAGTACTGCCCACTCCCCCAAGCACAGAAGTGTTTCAAGAAATATGTGACTTTCTTTACTATTTAGATTGGCCATGCTCTCATTTTTCCCATGAGAGGATTACATTTTTCCAGACAAAAAGTCAACTCCCAACTTAAAATGCCACAAAATTCAGATGTCAGAAGTTCAACTTTCCCACCAAAAAAAGGTTTGAGGAGAAAACGGCCCCGCCTTGGACCAGCGTTGCTAAAGTAGGGACCAAAGCTCTCCAAATAACCTGGGCATCACTGTTCTGGGCTGTACAAAGAAATACTGCAAGCTCTGCTGTCCGTGGACGAAATTTCAGCTGCTTTCTCAGGGCAAATAATTCATAAAGGCCAGCACAGAGTTATGTTTACTCGTTCTGTGATCAAAAGGGTATCCTGAGTTAACAAGTTTTTTTGGAGCCGTGCCAGGCAATCTTATGTTCATTCCAAAAATAGATTGAGGCAAGCGGGCATTGTGCCAAAGAGGACAAGATAAAGGAGAGTGCAAGACTGGTAGACTGAAATGTGCAGTATGGAACCGTTTGTTGTTTGTGTTCTTTGATGACTACAGATGGGAATTTTTAGTTGGAAGTCATCCACACAAGGAATTTGAGAGTCCAGCAGGGTGGTTTGGGGGAATCACAAGCAGTTGGCTTTCTGAGCAGGCAACACTTACTGCTTTGCTTCCCAAAGCCATGAGTCAGGCTTTGTACAGGGATCCAACATGAGTAAAAGCACAATGAAGGAAAATCTAGTAAGCTTCAAAACGTGGCTGCCTTTTCTGTCTCTCAGCACATGGATCTGATTTCTCTGGCTCTAAAAGCTCGGGGTTCAGATTGGTTCCTCTGGGTGGACAAGGATGCGAGCACCTCCTTCTTTTATTGTGATGAGGCACAAACACTGGAAATCTTGAATCACCCAAAGAGGGCCACAAACAATGCAATAACATCTTTGACGTTATGGGAAAGATGTTTCACATCTGCCTCCCCTACTTCTGGAAGGGAATAATTGGCTTCATTAGTAAGGAGTCAAGCAACCTTTCTTCTTCCTAGTCCTCCTGTCCAGAATCCAGAGCAGAGCAGTGCAGGCTCCTGCTGACAGGCATTTCTTGGTGGCTGACTTCACCTCCCGGCCCATTTTCCACGGCACATTGAAAAGACCTCCAAGTCTGCTCGTGATACAGACAACAACTGCAATGGTTGTCATGTTCTCTTGAGCCTCTCTTGCTTTTCTCATACATATTTCATCAAAACATGGCCTCTCTTTATAGAAAGTTTGTTCCTTTCCCTCTAAACATGTTATTACCTACCCAATACAAAGCAAACTATACCCATACCCCTAAAGCACTAACTCTAATCCCTGTAACAATGATGAATTTGTGGAAAACTCTCAGCTGATGTGAGGCAGAAGAGTGACTGAACATCTATGAGGATGCAACCAACCATAAGATCCACCACAGTCATATCCTGCTCCCTGAAGTCAAGACTTACTTGGAAATGTCCTCCTTGCTTTCGCTGTGCATCACAGGTCACATCTCACGGCATCTTGGTTCTGCCCTTGGGGTAGTAAACGCCTTTCCTGCCCTGTAAATCCTGCTCCTACCATAAAACAGGTTAAGACACAAAAACCTCATGTTGCACCCTGGGATGAGGTTGCAGCCTGAGGTGTGGCACCACCTCATCACCCCCTGACTCAACTGCCTGCGAGCAGACAAACGGGGTTTAACGGGGTGTGATTATGTCCAGCCAGAGGTACTGCAGTGCCCAGAGGGGTCTGTGCAAGACACTCCATCCAAATTCCAAATGACACACCACCCACACATTGCTCCACATCAGCCCACCAACACTCTGCAGCTGTTTTAACAGGGAGTCTGAAGCAGATCTCAGTAAAATGAGTGAGGAAATAAACACCAGGACAGGTCCAGTTTAGTAACTGGCTGTTACCAAGCGGTGCCTCACGGATATGTGAATCAGCAGTGCAGTCTGCAGAGCAGGACTTAGGCAGCTGCGATTCACATCTTTGGGCTTCCTGTGGCACCTGATCACCTCTTTTTCTTGCTATGAAATATCCTCCAACAAATCATGAGGACCATCATGACCTTTAAGTAGAAAATTGGAGAGCCAGTGCTACATCCCCCTCCCACAGCCCCGTGAACACCCAGAGCAGGAATCACCCAGACCTTTGTCTTAACGTCAGCTGGAGCAGCACAGCCATGGACAGGCAGAGATATGGTTAGATGTCATCTCCTGCCCTGCTTCTTCCCTGGTGGAAGTCATTTGTCCTGTAAAGACATGCTCACCAAGATGCCACCACTCCAGAAGAATCTGCATTTTCCTGCCTGGGTAAGAGCCTTTCTGTTACACAGAACTAGGTTTCATGTGCCAACCCCGAGCAGACACATTTTATGGTCTCATAAATGAGACCCTGACAGGGCTTTTGGAGCCTTTCTTTTTGAAAGGGGATCTGTACCTTTGCACCCTTTGCAATGCTGCCTTCCTGTCCCAGTCAAAACAGATGTTGAAATCTACAGTAATTTTCAGTACAGTCATTAAAAATGAGTCAGTGATTCATTTTTGCTTCCTCTTCTAATACTTTTCTTGTCTCCTTGACACGCATTTGGCTGGAAGATTATCAAGATCTGCTACCTCGCAGAAGATGGTTTCCCTGAAAAAAGGCAGAGCTGATAGTGATACTCTTCCATGTGCTTGCAGGGGGAGGGAGAAACACATCCTCAGCGATTTTGGACAATTCCAGCATCACATGAGACACTGTCTGGAGCATGTTTGAAAGGCATGGACTTACGGCCCACACCCCTGAGACCCTCAGGCTATGAGGAAAGAGAAAACTGGCTCCGTGTGTACTTGCCATCATCTCCATGCCAATACAGCTCTCAGCTCAGCATGAAGTATTTTCCCTAGAACCACAGTGTCCCTTCGCTCTTTGCATTGGATCAACCCCATGGTCAAAAGGCACGCTGTGAAGGGGAACATCCATTCGCCATTCCCAGAGAGAGAAACCTCCACCTGCACAGTCACATGGGACCAAAAGCCTGCAGCCAAGAGCTGCAGACCTTCAAGGTAATATGTATGCTAATTAATGAACCCACTGCTCAGAGCTAAAAGCCCTCACAGAGTCCCTCCAAACTCGGCAAAGAAACTGAGGAACAAGAAGCAAGAAGCAATTTGGGACCACCTAAGTGGCAGCAGGCTCCCCACTGCTGCCCTGGACCAGCCTTGGCAGGAGGGGCTGCAGAGCCGAGACACAGAGTGGTGAAATCAGGGGCCAATGAGGAAACTGAGTCTTTTGTACTGGCAAAATAAAACACTTTTCTTTTGGGGAGGAATAGAAAAAAAATGTTTCTGGGGGTTCAAAGCATCAGGGTCACCTCACATCCTGACTTCCACTCACCCCTCTGGATTTTGGGGACTGGCTTTTGTTCAAAGTGAAAGGCAGAACCTGCCCCAGCTTTGACAAAAATAAGGCGTTAGACTCCAATTTGAGTCCTTGCCGCGTCCCTTGCTCTTCACTCCGTCTTTTGCTCCATTCCTCAATAAAAGCCTTTCTCCTGCAGTTCTGGGCTGCAGTTCTGCCTGGAACCGCTTAGTTTTCTTCAGCTGACACTCCATTTCAATTTCAACATTAAAAAATTGCTCCTCTGCTTGCCCAGACAGCATCTCAGTCTCCACACGAGCCAGCAAATGCCAGTGATACACCATGGGAAACTAAAAAAAAAAAAAAAACCCAAACAAAAAAATCAATTAAAATTTTTCATTACTGCTTTTCAGCGCCANCAGGGGAAACTAAAAAAAAAAAAAAAAACCCAAACAAAAAAATCAATTAAAATTTTTCATTACTGCTTTTCAGCGCCAAAAAAACTTTTAAGAAGCCAGGCTTTCAAACAAGAAAAGAAATTGCTGAAATAACTGCAATTTCACTTTTCAAAACTCAGCATTTTTTTTAATTTTCTTCTACATTTTGATCAACAAACCCACTTTTTGCTTAAAACTGCCTCCCTGGAAAAACGAGGGGTGGCTTCCACTCTGCTTTTCTCGGGGTTTGGGTGGTTGCATATACTTGGCATAAACGTGGTAGGTTTGGTGTTGATTTTTTCTTTCTTTTTTTTTTTCCCCAGAAGGTCAGGCTGGCAATGAAAAAAAAAAAAAAAAAAAAAAAACCAACAAAAAACCCCCTCATTTATCTGTAATTTGCAATTATGGAGTGAAGGCCTCCAGTTCCCCAGGAGTGCCCCACTACTGCTGAGCCTTGGATAAGGAGCGCTGCTCAACACCCTCCCCGCCTGGGTCCCTTCCAGGCCGGTTGCTCCCCTCGTGGGACTTGGACACCAACCAGCTTCACCGACCCAAGACCTCGGAGCAGCTCCAAACCTGCGTCTCAGATGGGAAAGGTTGGCACACACAAGGCCAAAAAAAAAAAAAAAAAAGAAGAAGAGAGAGTGAGGAACACATACCCAATTCTGTAACATTGCACATAAAAAAGACCTCCCTTACAGATCCTGCTAATATTTCTGTTCCCAATGTAGGAGTTATTAATATTTAGTATCTGTGACTCACTAATATTTACTTTAGGAAGTATTTTTGTAAAGTTTGACTGGTTTGCTCGATGCAGGAGCTAACGGAGGCTCCTGTTGTTAACAGCCAGGGAGCCCTCCCTGAACAAACTTTGCTGGTCACTGTTTAAATTGGGTTGCTGGGCTCTTTTATGGCCCTGAACCTCCAACACCGAGCACCGAGGCTCTCAGGGATCGCTGCTGATGGCTCTGCTGAGACACAGCTAATTTTAAATCTGGATCTCATGGCAAAAGAAAAACGTCTCTTTTACTGGCAAAAGTGTCACAGTCGAACGTTGTGTTCAGATTACGGGAAGAGAACACACACACAATCCCTTTTTTGGGTACTTGGCATTAATTTTATCTGAAGTCATGGATTATATAAGAGAAGAGTAGAGACCTCACACAACTTTCTCCTGCGTCAGTGAGGGACACCCGGGGGGGGTCAGGGACCCCCTCCACACTGAGCCCCACGTCGTGCCATACCATGCACAAGGCCAAGGGGCCACTGCTTG
Organism: Oxyruncus cristatus; assembly: GCA_013399855.1. Taxonomy (NCBI): domain Eukaryota; kingdom Metazoa; phylum Chordata; class Aves; order Passeriformes; family Cotingidae; genus Oxyruncus; species Oxyruncus cristatus. The sequence goes on from VXAY01006112.1 coordinate 765,032, forward strand.
ACCATTTTTCCAGTAACCCTCCTTAAAACTGGATCACAGGCACTTTCTGGAACTGCCTCCAGAGCTGTCCACAACATCAAGCAGAGTTGGCTTTTAAAGTCCTTTTCTTGGTCTAGACTAGAGACTTCGGAGCTCATGAAACCTTGGGTGTTTTCATAACTTTATTGCCCTTGTTAAAATGATCGGTGTCCAAACAAATTCCATTTTAGCGCTTTGGAGTTACAGACATCATTGTTGTCTGATAATGGGGCTGTTCCCAAGGAAAGCATTGTCCAGCACTAGGCTACTCAGCTCCGTGCATCTGGTTTCCAGTAAGGGTTTAGGACAGCCTGACTTCACTCGTGTGTTTGGAAAGGCTCACCCAGCCTGCTGGGCTGGCCAGCTGCCCTCAGACGCCTGAGATTGTTTCATGACTCTGCAGATGATAAAATTTCCATGGTCTCCATCTTCCCACCAAAAGCCTGTCCTCAGATGGTGCTGCATGCCTGGCACTGAAATGCCTCCTCTGCATTTCAGCAGAACGTGCTGGTCCCCAGCAGCCAGCACTCAGTTTGGGTTACTCTGCTCAGTGACATCCCTGCAGGGGTGCCCTAAATCACCCCTTGCCAGCATGTCAGAGCAGCATTTTTGTAGGGTTTTCCCCAGTATTTTACCTCAGACACGGTAGAAGGTCCACAGGTCCATCTGCAAACACACCTCAGGATCCCCCAGAGGACTCATTTGTCTGCCAAAAGACCTAGAGGGGAAAAAAGACCAAACAAACCCCAAAAACCTGAACAACAAAGAGTTAAGAGAGCAGTAACTAGGTTTTATCATTTCAATCTCTACTGGCACCATGCTGCACACCTTTACCTGGGCCACTTCTACAAGGTCATCTCTGTATCACTCATGGGACAATGCCAGGCCATACCTGTGCACCATCCTGGTCCAAGCAGATGATAACCCTTCCCATATAATGTCATGTTTCCTTTAGCCTTGAAAATTATAGAAATAATGACTGGGAGGGCCATCAAGTAATTTTCTAGCCCATCTTCCACCCAAAGCACGATCTACTTCTAGCAGCGGCCATCCAGTATATTCTTAAAAACCTTGAATGGTGGCCTGAAAAGACCATACAGATAATCTGTTCAAGTCAGAGCCTTTGCTAATGGCCAGTCTCAATGTTTTCTACTACATTTTAAGCCCTCCACTTCTCAGTGGTGGCCCTTTGGGCAGGAAGAACAAATACCCTCCCTCCCCTTACTGTACCTTTACACACTTGAAGCATCCCCTTCCTCACCTTTGTCATCCCCAGCGATCTTTCCTCCTTTCTTGAGGGTTGTTTGAGCTCTCAGGTCTCTCTTTGCTTCCTCCTGGACTTGCCACGGCTGGTTGAGTACTTTTCAGGCAGTGAGGTACAAACCCAGACATCACCACACTGCACCAGAGACCTGAGTAGCACAAAGCAAAGCTGAAATATTTCTCATGTGCCTTTAGACCCTGTCCCTCTTTGCACATCTCATATGACATTTATCTCTCTGCCCACAGCATGGTGCTTTTGATTCTTTTTTTTATCTCAGTTGGGCTGAGTTACTCCTTTCTGATTGGTCTCCCTCTTTTATTATTTCTTTTATTCTTCCCATCCAAGTGCCAGCTTATTTTTGCAGATTGTTTCTTCCAGCACAGGTACTGATGCACTTTTGGAGCCCCCTGCATTCAAATAAACCATGTTTTGAATGAAGCATGTTAAAAGAGATGGTATAAAAAACCCTCTTACAGTAAATCTGTATCTGGTTTTATTATTTTTTTTCCCCAGCTTACAAAGCCTGTTAAGCTGGTGGAGAAGGAAATTAGGCTGCTTCTGATGTTTGTTTCTGACAAACTTGTCCTCTGGCCCCTTGGCTTAGTTCACAGATGGTATTTTCTCAGCTTCCACAAGTGCAAAAAAGATAGATGTGCAGAAACAAGCCTTGAAGCAGCTACTGAAATAAAAACTTGAGATATCAGTGCCAAGCACTTCTCAGGACAGTGTATGTGTTGGCAGGTCCTCCCCTGGGGTCATGGTCCCCCACAGACTCTAAACTAGAGGAGTCCCAAACCTGAGGGAAGCAGCACTTGTAAGACATTGCAAAGCTCTGAATTTATTTTGAAAGCCTGTGCTCCCCTCTGCTCTCAGTCCTCACATTCCACCTGAGCCTCCGGACTCTCCACCCGCTATAAATATCCTTGTATTCAACTTGACACTCAATATCCCTGCGAGGTGCTGGGCTGTGCAGTGCCTGATGAGGGACACTGTGGATAACCCTGTCCTGCTCACATGGCATGGAGGGTGAGGAGCAGAGGGAGCTGCACAAGGCAAACCTTGTCTGTTGACTTAACTGCGTAACCCTATTTTAACCACTGTCAACAAGATATAAGGGTGGTTTCTATTTACACTGAGGCTTCTTTACACTGCTCTTCCACACCCTAAAGTGGCATAAACGTCTCCTAAGTGCCCTAAAGTAGGTCCTTAGTGTAAATGAGAGCCAACCCCGTCGTTTGTGGAATGGCTTTGAAAACAACCCCCGAGCGCATCCTATAAATGACTGTGGGTTTTTGGAAGGACACCCACCCCAAGGTATGCCCATGCTATACATAGCCTCTGATGAGCTCAGCACAGGGTGAAGAGCAGGCAAAACAACCAGCAACAAGACATTTCTCCCTGAAACAGCAAGCTGGGAGAGCCCGGCTTCTCGTTGATCCCAGAGGATTATCAGTGCGGGAAAACAGGTCACCTTCGCTGAAGTCCATGTAGTTTTCTCTTTCCCTTCCCCTCTACTTTCACTCAAACCTCCATTTCTATGCCCTCTCCACTAAAGCATGAATCTGAATCCCACCCCCAGCAGGGAAAAAAAAAAAAATCCATTTTTCTCCTGCTTCTTTGTGTTTTGCCCTCAGCCTTCACTTACCTTGGGCTTCACCCCTGCTGTGCAGAAAGAACACCCAGCTTTGGCTGCCACGTTGCTCCCACAGCACTCATGACATTTCCTGGTGGGTGGCTGGAGCAGGAGGAGACAACCATTAGCAAAACCAGAGACAGTGTCAAAGGATTTGAAGCTGACCCAAAGGGATGGCTGAACTTCGGCCTGAAATTTTGGGTGTTATTATGTTGCTTGGATCTCTAGGCCAAACAAGACCTAATTTTTTACCAGAGTATTCATGGAATCATAGAACAGTTTTGGTTGGAAGAGACCTTAAAATCAACTAGTTCCAAACCCCAGGTTGCACTGTTTTGTAGCACCGACAAATAGGAAATCAAATAACTGTTGCAATTAATAGGTCTAAGAAACCTTACAATGACCATTAGCCTGAATTCTCTTTTCTACTCACCTTTAAGTTCTGCTCATGGAAGTCACACTTTTGCAGAAGGGAGAGCAGGTGAGAGTAAGCACAATCTGGGCATTAACAGGTTCAAATGGACAGATTGGAATTGCAGGGAGGGCACCAGCCGTGACATTTTCCTCCTGCAGGAATCACTGGCAGTGCAGTAACGGTGTTAATCTTGTCAGTCCTTGGCTGGATTTTACAGGTAAACACTGTTCAGCCATAACTGAATCAGGCCAGCCTTGGAGTAATGCAAACACCTCTGGGTTTCATGTTTTATGTTGATCTTGTAATGCTGATATGTGTAATGGAAAACAGAGAATTCCATGGCCTTCTTGTCAGTCAGGACCCCCTCCCACGGCTCAGCCCCACGGTTTTGCTCCAGAGCCACGCGGTGCTCGTTGCCTGGAGGCTGAGTTATGAACCTCCCTGTCGTGCTGCTCCTTTCACCAAGGTGGTGCTGAATTACCGGGAAGCAACTTGGTTGGATTTGTGGTGCCATCGGCAAGTAGGAGCTTGGAGAAAGCTTCAAGGGGAATTAAAATATCTGTCTGCTTTTCCTTTCAAAAAAAAAAAGAAAGGGTGTATTTAACAACAGCCTGCTCAGGCGGGGATGACTTCACCTCAGTTGTATTCTGCAGCATTAATTCATTAAATGCTTATTCCAGCTAGTAGATTTTTTCAATCTACTTCAGCCCCTTTATTGCAGGGATTTAAAGATGGTGATTTTCCCTTACTCTCAGGATGGTTCACTAAAGGATACACCTTATTTTTGGCGGGGTAAAGGCTGACTTTTAATGCTTGGGTATTGGGCAGTTTAATTTATTTGTTTGTGGAACAGACTCTGCACAACCCAATCTCATTTGGGGTCTCCAAGGGATGCTCTAGTGCCCAGGAGTAATCCCAAATAGCTCTTCTAAACACAACCCCAGCTTTGGCTGAGCATTAAAGACAAGGGAAGCATTCATTCTGGGAAGGTTTTATTTCACAAATAATTCAGAAATCAAAATAAAATGGAAGGGGGGGGAAAAAAGATATTTTACAATTCTGTATTTAGAAAAAAAAATCTAGTTTATAAACAACCACACGGCCCCCTGGAACACATGCAAAGGCACACGAAAATTTACAAGTAACTTTTATACATAGGAAGTAAAATACACCATTTTTCATAGAAAAAAAAAAAAAGAAAAAAAAAAGCAACTCTATGAACTGGCCCTAAATATTTAGACTGCACAACTGACCAACTTGATCCTCCTCAACCGGTTGTTGGCCTAGTGTCTTAAAATGGAGAAATTAATGGAGCCAACAGACCCCTCCCCAGCTCACTAGCCCTTCAGCTTTTGCCCTGGTTTTGTGTTTTCTGGAGGTTTGGCTGAGCCAAATGTTCTGCAACAATATCTTGGCTTCAAAAAAAATCAAAAAAAAAATCAAAAAAAAAAAATCAATGTATTGGCAAAATACAACCAGGCAGCCTCAGCTTCGCTTCAAGATCCAGCCTGGGTGCTTCCAGTTGGCACGTGCCCACAGATCTGCTGAGCTGGGGGCTAAGGAGGAATCTGGCGAGATAAAGACGTGATGCATCTTTAAGCTGCACTGAAACATATGAGGCTGAGAAATGTTTTGGTATCAGAAATAAAATCAGTAAATCCCTGGCTACAAACTGGTACTGTCCCACCTGTTTATGAATAGCTAGCACACGTGATTGCAAGTAATTGATATATCATGAGCGCCTCGGAGGACCTGATCACACCTAATTCTGGTGGAGGTATGTTTAAATGAATAGCACCCAGGACCTCGAATAATATTTGTGTGGTAAAGTCACAATTTCTCTTTTGTACAACAAATATAAAAATAAACAGATACAGACTTAAATTAACATCGGTTTCTAAAAATCCAAACCAGTTGGCTGAAGATAAAAATACGCAATTGTTACTTGAGTTAAGCACTTTAGGACACTTTTATTGGAATAATAACCCTCCCCTCGTCCCCTTTCTGTCAGGTAGATACATCCCAAGCTGTTTGGATTTTTATGTGCTCACAATAACCCCCTGGGCTTTATTCCAAGAGCCCTCGCGTTTCTTTCCATCACTTTCCATCCGTGATAATCACGGAGGTGGGAACCTACGAGGTGTTTTATGTGCTCTTGCAATCCCCATGAACCTGATCGCATCTCTTACTCTTTCCAATTCAACTAATAGCCCTGTGGCTGCCATTTGGCCCATGATGGTCCCAGATTCATTGGGTGGGCTTGAACCAGACCACGTCTATCCCGATTATTCACAGCGGGCAGAAACAGGGAAGCTTTATCTCACTGCCAACATCTCAAACGCTTCCAACCAGTAGCTTTTCTAAGATATGTTCCAGCTGTTTTTAACATCAATTTACCTAGTAGGAAAAAAAAATAGCTCAGTTTTCCTATCTAAAGTGAATACTGTACACCTTGGAGGACGATACTACATAAACAAAGACGACACAAAGAGCCACTTCTCTCTATCCACCCCAAAGGTAGGTTTCCTGTGCAGTACTTTTGGAGACAATGCAAAGAAGCTCCAATTTCATGTTTTGCAAAAGGTCTCTTTCCAAATTCAGATTTTACAGAGAAATAGTCCCCAATGGTAAGACAAACTGAGTGATAAATGCCATTTAAATGTTATTTCCTTGCTGATTTCATGGTGTTTACTAAAATAAAGTGCTTAATCATATAAATGTTTTTGGTCTGTGTTTTGAAATAGCTTGAAGAGATGGTTCTTTTATCTGTCTAGATTAAACTAAACATAGTGAGAGCATAAGAGGAGATATGAGACATCTGCCAAATAGAGGGAAGTATTTCCCCATGGGTTACACAATATCATCATTCAGTTATTGAGTAGAAGGACTTTGCATTTACAAGAATGGAAGAACTACAGTTGACATTGTCTTCTCATGGCTAGTGAAGTTACGTGTAGACACCAAAACACCACCAGATTTGTGCTTAGACCAACTCTATAAATTCATTTCCAATATAAATCAGAGAGTATTCCTCTGCCTTAAAAGGGTGGGTCATGGTAGGCCCTTCTCCTGGCTTTGAAATGCTTTTGGGTGCAGGTCAAGACATAATTATCAAAATACGAAATAACATCATTACAACACCTAGGAGTTTTAGAAAACCTGCCATCCTGCATAGCCAATGCTCCCAGGTACAGCGTTTACACTGGCAGTGGGGATCTGTTTGCTTCACAAACTGAGAGGAAAAATTAATCTACTCCAATTTATGCCATATCTTTGAAGTCTCAGAACTGCAGAAACCACAAGGAGTTTCACAAAGGGAAAGTGAACATGCTTCCTACGGATGCAACCATTCCTAGCAGAAATAAGATTAATTTTATCACTATATAACTACTACAGATAAAACAACCAGCACTGCTGTATAGAACAATACACTGCATTTAACTGTACTTGAAATGGCATGGAATATAGGATGAGATGTGCCAGCACAGGAGCCCCGATTCACTGACTTCTCATAAGTTGCCAGGCTTGCAAAATACCTGTGAGTGTTTGACCAGCAAACACTAAACCTGCTCCTTTGATTATCTGGTGGCCTCATTATCTGCAGCGAGGTTCTCTGCCACCATTTTACACCCCACTCCAGTCCCCAAAAGCCTCGATGTCGGGCTGCCAAGAATGTCCTCTCCCCAAACGTGACACCATCACTCAATGTGATGCCCCAGCAGCCTTACACAGCAGTGCTGGTGCATGCCCCCTCACTGGGAAAAGACCAAATTATCTCTTCTTTTGCACAGAAACCACACAAAACCACTCTCTCAAAGCCCATCCTCTCCCCAAACAATGCAACTTCTAAACCAGTTTCAAAGTGTCCAGCGCCTGGACAGTCGCTCACTTCTGAGTCTGCTCGGCCGCGCACGTCCTCACACCTGCCACAGTAGATGCTTCACACCCTAAAAATGCCAACCAGGGCCAGGCTGAGATCCCTACACCTGCTGTCCCTCGAGCCACCACCGTTCTGCGTAGCACACCTCCCGTAAATTGGAAGTTAGAACAGTTTGTCGTTGCTGAATGCCCCTAGAGAAACAAAAACACGAGACGAAAAGATACAACGCTGCACGGGGGCGATGAGATGCGAACAGCTGAGTCGGAACAGCTGAGTCAGAACCTGGGGTTTTTTTTTTTTTTTT
>VXAY01006112.1:772605-806828 GCA_013399855.1 Oxyruncus cristatus
TTTTTTTGTTTTTTTTTTTTTTTTTATGTGTCCCTTTGCTTTTAGAATTCCCTGAAAGAGATCGGCAAGGAGGGTAAGGTCAGAGCTGACGCTGTCAGAGGAGCTTTCGCGTCTCCCGGAGGTCGACAGAGCGTTCTCCCAAAGAAACCTGCACCTTCCCTGGGAATTTACTGCTTCACGGCAAAAATTCGGAAAGCATTGCCATCTGAAGGATTCTTCAAACTGGAGAAAAAAAAAAGAAAAAAGAAAACCACATAGAATGAACTAAATGAATAAATTGCAAGACCCAAAGCGCAATCAACCCAGAGGCGACTCCAAATTTCTCCTATCTCACTCCTACCAGGAGCAGGAGAAAGGATGAAAAAGAAGAGGCATAAATCCATGATTTCACCTTTGGTTTATGTTTTCAATCCAAATCTATAGTGCTAATGCCAACAAAAGGAGATAGAAGGTGACAGACTCTCTTACAACCCTAGCTTTTATCCAAGGAACATTGTGCTCCCTTATGCAGAGCTTCAGGCATGAAGAGGAATATGTTTTCCTAAAAAAACAGTTGTCAAATAGGCTGGCAGGTTCCCAGGGCCTGTCTGGCCTGTTTCCCGGTGCTGACAAGGGGAGTAGCCAGATCAGCTCATGTTAAATGACAATAAATATGGATATTCACTTTCAATGTGCAGAAGTGTCTCCAGGCACTCCAACTCTGTATCATTGTGTGCATGGGGGTAAGAGGTTGTTTCTATTCCCAAGTCCTATTTCTTCAGTCCCACTGGTCTGAAAAACTCCAGGAAAAAGACAACATTCCATATTCCCGCAAAATAAACATTCCAAAAACGATAGAGACTCAATAAATCTTAAAAGTAATTTTTCCCATACCTGTTTAGGTGTGTATCTTTACCTAAGGTTACTTACAGTGTCCTATAGGGTAAAGTTTTCACCTTAATCTTTGAAAAGCTATTTCCCAGGCTGGTGGATGTCACAGCATGAAGCTGTTCCTTGTTGCTGAGTGTAAATAACACTTTTCAAATCTTCCTGGCCATCCCTGCTGTGAGAATGTCTTTGGTTTCCCTCACCTCACAGATCAGCACTGGCTGCTCATATTGCATATCCCTGCTAGTGATGGGATTTATTCTTAGCTAGGGCACAGTTTGCCATCCAAGTAAAAAGTTATCTGTTAATGTAAAATATAAGTGCATACAAGATGGAAATAAAATTAACAAAAAAAAACCCCAAAAACAAACAAACAAAAACACCTCACAGGAACAAAAAGTTTTTCACCTAAATCCAATATACTGAATTGCAAATCACAGAACTGCAAAACGCTGACCCTGATAGATCTAAAAAAAAAAAACAAAACCAAACCATATTTAACACCTAAATCTTTCTTGTCTTAGCCTATTTTTATTTCCTGAGATGCTCCACAGCATTCTGGGATATCCATTAGAACAATAAAAACAGACAATTTGACAGGATTTCCTATGGTATTTATAAAAGCGCAACTGCACAGAGCAGGCAAAGTTAACAGCAACCAAAAAGCCCCATAATAGTGGGAAATTCTATACTTGCAAGAATAGCTTTGAGAAATTAGTACCATCACACTGATATCTGACCAAAAAAAATGCATCACAGGTTGAAATAGGAGTTTCAAATTAGAAAGGGCCGAATGAGCTGTGACTTGATCATCAGGAGGTGCAGGATTTGGCAACTGGTCACTGAAACCAGCAAGGTTGGCCCAAAAGAAACTACAAAAAATTACAAGGATGGCAAATCCATCTTCAGGAAGTGTTTGATCATCTCTGAAAGCATTACTTTACTCATGTTTCTTTCAAAGAGAATAGAGGACATGAGTTAACATATACAGATGCATTCCACACCCCAGAATTTAATGGAAATTCCAATTATAAGCCTGAAAACACGACCCAGGCTGAAAGCCGAAGAAATACCTGTGTCTACCTTTTAACGTGTCAAAGGCACAGCAAAATGTATGAATGTGGACTTGTACTGTAAGGAAAATCAAACAAGGCTTAACAATATCTCCCTCCTTTCACACGGATGCGAGGGCAGCTCCTCACTCGGGGAAGGTAAGAGCAGGACAACACGCTCTATTTGTTTGGGGCTCCAAATCCACAGTGACACTCTTAAGTCACGTATTTCCAATCCACCAGCCTTCCTAGCTGATATCTGCTGACTTTAACATGTCACTGAACTCAGTGTGGAAGATAAGAGGAAAGCACAAAGGAAAAAGAAAAATCCCACCTCTCTGACTGGACGCCGTTCTTTAAGGAGCCAACATAACTCTTCTTCTTTTCTACAGGCATCACGTCCACAAAGCCACCTCTTTCATCTGAAATGACTCCTGCATGCACTGCAGTTTTGCAGATACTGGAGCTCTGAAAAATATTTAATTATTTTGACTTACACATATTTTCTATATGGACGTTTATTATCTCCATAAACACCAAGGAAAAACAGGGAATAAAAAAAGAAACAGTTATGAAACAACTCTGTCCCCCTTTCGGACCAACTAGGGATAAAAGATGTCATGGAGCAGATTTTGCAGGTACTTCCACCTTCACTGCAGAGGACAAACAGCCTTCCCATCGTTCCTGTCTGAGGTGGAGCTGCACCTTGGAGACTATCACAGAATCATAGAATGGTTTGGGTTGGAAGGGACCTTAAAGCTCATCTCGTTCCACCCCCTGCCATGGGCAGGGACACCTCCCACTGCCCCAGGTTGCTCCAAGATCTATCCAGCCTGGCCTTGAACACTTCCCAGAAGCCACAGCTTCTCTGGGCAACCTGTGCCAGGGCCTCCCCATCCTCACAAGGGTGAATTTCTTCCTAATATCCAATCTAAATCCATACTTATTCACCTTATCCTGGGCCAAAGCTGAATTGAGGACAACTTCCCAGCCAGGGCCTCTTGGGTCAGCACCAGAGAAATGGCTGCGGTGAAACTCTTTGCCAGAGACCAGCCACCTCAGCAAAGTTTATTCACACAGCTGCCTGAAAAGGAAACTCTTTTCCTGAATTAAGGTAAATGACCACTAATTATCCAGGAGAGTTCAAATCCTTCTTTCTAGGAAAAACAGAAAGACTGCACCCATTGAGTGGTATAGTTTTTCTGGATAGGCAGAAGACAAAATCCAGTGTGGAGGGAGATTAACACTTCTGGAAAGGCCAGAGCTCCTCTACTGCACATCATTCCCCTGCTCTCCAAGATGTGCAGAGTCAGAAGAGCTGGAGGAACACAAACACTAACAACTGATGAAGCTGCCAAAGCATCCAGAAGAAGAGAGCAAAAGCAGAGGAGGCTGAGGCACAGTATAAACTTGGCCATCAGCTCTAGAGGATTTACATACAGCAAGCTGGAGTGACATAAAGCAAAAACCAGCTTTGCACAGGGAACCGCAGCAGGTGAAAATCCCAACCCCAGACCCTCCCTGATGGCTAAAAGTCCAAGTACCACAGAAACAGTGCCAAGGGCAAACTGTACGTACAATACAGACTGTGCAGTCTCATTCTCACACCATATATGGCAGCTTTGCCTCATCCCCTATATATTTTTTTTACTTTGGATGGCCTATCTCTTGGCAGCTCTCTGAGGTTTGAGTGCCAGTTTGGTATTTTGTTTCTATATATGGTCAGGGGAGCAAGGGAACACTGTGTTTGGAAGATACACAGTAAATTCGCCCTAGAAATGCAATGGGAAATCTGTAAATCTAAAACTGGCTCATAAAAACTAAACTGTCCTGAATCAATTTGCAACCCTCTCCACTGGGAGACATCCTAAACAGTGTTCAAAGCATTCCTGGCTTGTTTTTTGGTTTTTTTTTTTTTTTTCCAGGACTTGCTGTTCTGCTGCTTGCTCAAACCTTTGACCAACAGACTTTTTATTGCCTTACCCAAAACCTCCTCTTATCACTCTGTTGGATTAGAGCCCTCTCATATCCCAAGCCGGGCTGTGCTTTGATGAATTGATTGCAGAGCTTTTGGAAAATGAGATATTACAAGAATAAGGCCTTCCTGCCCAAATTTAGGAGTACAACAGCTGTACGGACAACACAATGGCTCTCCATAGTGAAGCCCCTCGGGATGCTCTGAGAGCACTTCCCGACAAAGTGGGCTCCAGAGCACCCACCATAAAACGACAATGCACTTTATAGTGGGTCATTAACAATATTCTGTGACTATGAGCTTAATCACCCAGAATTTCCTCACCAGTATGACTGATTTAATCACTGACTTTGTGTCTCCCGAGAGCTGAGCCTCCCAACTGGGTTTGCTCTGGTGACAAACACCTGCCTCATTATGCGGGTGGATCCATCCTCCTCCGACCAATTGTTGCATAACTGTGGATAAAAGACCTTATCTCAAAAGCAGAGAATCTGTTCTTTCCTGGGTCCCATGCCCATCCTGGGCAGGAGTGGGGGTGGGTTTCCCTTCAGGCCCATGTCACACCAGGAGCCAGGCAGAGTGACAAATTACAGCGTCTCATGAAACCCAAAAGCTCTCTTACAACCTTTAGAAGCATCCATGGGTGTTCACACAGCTCCAGCATCAAGGTCGGGTTGGAAGGGGCTTGGAGCAACCTGGTCTAGAGGAAGGGTGTCCCTGCCCACAGCAGGGGGTTGAAAGACTGGGTCCCTTCCAACCCAAACCATTCCATGAAACCAGGCCTGTCCACTTTTACCATTGCATATTTCTTGCATTTTGTTCACTAAACCCAAAATTTAAGTCTCCTCTATGTCCCTGTTCCACAGCCTGATTTCCCCATGAACAATTCCCTGCACTGCTTTTTAAAGCAAAGGCTGCCAATATCTCTCTACATTTTGAGCCACCAGAAGCGCCCATGTACAAATTCACAATCCAAGATAATTTTATAATGATAAGTAAACCAAAAACTCAATCAGAATGCTTTTAGAGTGGGTAAAAATCCCTTTACACAAACCGAGACAAGGTCTCCTATGCCCTCTGCATAAAAATCAGAATTACCCATAAAAGCCATCAATTCCTCAGGTCACAGCTTTTTTTCTCATGGCAAAACAAATTTTATATATCTTCCAGGGACCATGTAAATGTGAACACTATCTTGGGCCAAAAGCACAGTGAATCCTGCTGTTCCATGGACCAGCCAAGCATCTGTGTCACCACAGCTCAGACTGATTATCAGCCTGAGTATTTAGTGAACTGATGTATTAGAGAAGGTGCTAAAATACCAGAAGGCACCTTGCAGGGACTGTAGACTGGAAGTGGGGCCAAATGCTCCGTTTTCTTTCAGATAACTTATTAAGTAAGACAGAGTTGGAGCACAAGTCCCACCAGGGCCATGAAGGCACCACACTAGACATGAAGTTGGCTTCCCAGAGCCCTTCCCAGAACCAGTGCTTGTCTCACCCAGCTTATTGCCTGCTTTAATTATTCCTCAGCAGTGAGCTTGGGTTAATTCCCAGCATCCCCTGCTGGAGAGCATCCTGCACAGCCCATGCTCCCTGGGAAACCCTTTCCCCAAATTCTCCCTGCCTGGCACAGTGTTTCTCTTCTCAGCTTCCCAGCCTGAGTGTTCCCAGCATCAACACCTCTCCCTCTGCAGCCCCATTCAGAGCTGCCTCCAGCTCTTTTTCCCAGCTGGTTCCCCCTGCTTTTCTGCCAACCTCACACCCTCGTGACCACCTCAGTGCTTTCTTAGCACCCCCACATCACCCTCTTAGTCCAGAAAAAGGTTCACCAAACCCTCTAGGAAGTGGCCAAATACTTTTTCATTATTATTATTTGGTTTTCTCCCAAATCACCATCCATACCCCTGTTTATGAAACAATACCCAGGAGGGACGATAGGAAATGGAGCTCGTGGTTCATTAAAGGACACTAATCCCTCTGCATCAGTGCAATGCCAGCCTGGGTTGCTGCTCCTCCCCTAATACCCTTGTAATTCAGGGGTAATCTGAGGTAGTTTTGTCCTCAGTAAAAAAGAGAAAACTATTTCCCATTTCCTGCAGGTGGGAGCACGCAGGGAGGCAGGTACTGCAGGGCAGCAGCTGCCTGATGGATTTGCCTGTGAGCCAGTCCAGGACAACCAGTTTGTGCAGTTCTACCTTTAAAAAAGGGGTCTCAGGCAAAATAAAAAAAACAGTGGGTTTTTTTAAAAAAAATTAAAAAAAAAAATTGCTTTCAAAATTGCTTCCCCAAATTACTCTATGATTTCTGTAGGGTGGTTTTTCCTCAGGACTCTGCAAAGCTCCAAGGTGACCCCAAGCTGGGGGTGCACAAGCTGCTGATTGCTGCCCCCAGGGCTTTGAAAAAAACATGTTTCTGCAGGACACAGAGCAGCCAGGGAGCTGGAATTTCTGGACACAATATCCAATGGCAAAAAGAAAAAGGAGGAGAAAAACATAACAACCAGGCACCCACGCACAGAAAAACATTGAGACCCAGTTTTTAGAGGCCTCATATTAAGAGACTTCAAGAAACTGCCTCTTTGCCTAGTTTGAGCATCAAGTCTCTGCTCATCCCCAGGAGCAGAGTTTAGAAAAACAAATCCATAAAAGCAGATCACACGCCTTCTTTCCACTGCTCTGACCTCCGTCAGAAATGCTGTTCAGCTCCCAAAAAGTGGACAGGGGAGGGGAAAGAAAGCCTGGTTTTGCCAAATCCACAGTGTGATAGTATATAATAAAAGCCCTTTGGTGCATAGCTGTAGATCCCAAAGTGCTTTGCAAAGGTGGACAAGTGCTACCATGACCTCACAGCCAGAGCCCATAAGGCAGGGAATGGTTAAATGACATCCCAAGTCTCTAAGACTAAATTGGTGTTGAAGGGTAGAAGGGCTCCCCAAGCCTGTTGACCTCAATTCATGGAGCTGTCAAGAGACATGTTCAAATCCTTGAGAATAAGCCGGTGTTGGAGAGCAGAAGGGCTGCACAAGCTTGTCGACCTCAGCCCTCACCCCCAATTTACCCATCTCCGCAACGATCACAGGGAGTTTGGATTTTTTTCCCTAAATCCCAGAGCACGACCCCAGCCCTGCGACACGGATGTCGCCACACACAGGGGACAGAGGGGGAGCATCACACTCACGTCTGCGTAAACGTTGGTGCCAAACACGGGTGCCCAGTACGACGGCTCGTCTTTGCAGTGGGCTGGACAATAAATCCTAGAAAACAAGTTGTTCATATTTATTCTCCGTATCAAGGCTGAACAGGAAAGCGAGCTGCATTCCTGGGACACTTCAAGTGCCTGCATCTGGTCTGCAGGTGGCAACAGTGAATTTAATTATTTGTTCCCCTCAGATGACATTTGGTTGTTACTGCAGAACTGCAAATAGAGGGATTTAGACCAGTAAAAGAGGGATTGGTCTTTTATGACCTTTTCAAAGGGGAGCACCTGCACTTTTGCACAGTGCTGTGCACGTAAGTCTTTGCGTGTTTGTGCTCCCCTGCCCTGCCCACAACCTACACCTGCAGAGAGCAGCTTTCTAGAACATTCTTCCATGTTTTAAAGTAGAAAGAAAACCCGCATCCCAAAACTAGCAAATGCAAGAGAGTAAAGGCAGAGAGTGAAGCTGCGCACTCACACATTGGGCTGTGTGGGGATGGGATCCCGTAGCCTGACTTACACCTCACTGAAGTGATCAGAAAACATAAAATGAGTTTTCTGTTGCGATGGCAAGAAAAGCAGGGTGGCAGGAGGAAACACACCATTCCCAACCCCCTCCTCCAGTTCCCCCAGTAAAATCAGCTCTACTCCCACTACCCCTCAGATTCAGAGAGCTCAGCATCCCCTGTTAAGCTGCCCCTCTTTGGAGCAGAGTGGGTTTAAGCTGAGCCCAGATGGGTTTGTGTTACCTGGGGCAGTGGCTCGCTGGCTTTTTGAAGTGGCACAACTCAGCTACCGTGGTGTAACAATCCAGTGTCTGTGCTGCCAGGAGAAACAGGGAGAGGCAAATTATCAGACCTAAAAGCTCAGGCAGCTGCAGAAAACACACGTCACAGTCACACAACACGTCTGGCGAGACCCAGCTGAGGGCACCAAGGGGAAAGCTGCTCATTCCCACACCAGCAGCAAAAACCCTGGAGAGGGTTGACCAGCTCTCCAGTAGGAATCCTGGCACCATAATAATACAGTACGACCTTGAAAAGGTCACAGCTTTCAAAAGGGAAAAGCAGCTGATCCACAACACGTGTTTTTACTACTGCTCCATGTGTGGAGTCCAAATAACCCGACCCCCACAGCTCTCCCTGAAAATGGCTCAGGTGGATCTATTCAAAGTGATGATTCTGTGTAGGAGGAATTTTTCAAAGATATTCAGAAAGTGGGAATTGTTTAAAAAGTAGAGCTCCACCGTATTTATTTATATGCTCATCAGAAACATGACGACTCACTGTTAGAAACTAATTGCACATGTATTATGTGTTTCATTACAATATTGCACTGGGACATTAGCCACTGGGTTCTTTTTCAGTTTTTGGAAGTGTTCACACTAGACTGAGGTTTTCATACATGGATAGCTCATCTTCCATCCCTTTTGCTATCAGCAGCTTGTGACACTGCAGCTCAAGTTTGGACCCCACCATGATCCATCCCCAGGAGATGCTGCTGGAAATGGCCCATTATCACAGTTTTCTGTACCTTCCTCTGAAATACCCACCGAAAAAAATGAGGTGGTGGAGCTGCCCATAGTGGGTGGGCAATCACTCCAGGGTTCTAGATCACCCTAGATCATCACTGCAGGGTCTGGCTGTGGTACAGAACTATCTGACACAACCACTCAAAAAGAAAAAGAGCGCTGAAAAGAGTGGTGTTTTCAAACATCCCACAAAACTTCAGCAACAATATTTTTTTTCCCCTCAGCTTTCGAAACTCACTTGTGACTTTGGAAACCATGAACGCGTTCGAAGGTTTACTTTTCCTGCAAAACAAGCAAAGAAAATAACAGAGTAAAAAAATGAGCATGGCAGAACGACTTGGATCACTATTCAGCAGAGAATTCAACATCATCTGGAGCTCAAATATGTTTGGTGTTTAAAGCAAATATCAACATTTTTTGCTGAAGGCAGTACCTGAAAGACTCCACGCCGTTCCTGGTGGACTTCACAAAAGCAGGTGTTCTCCCCTTCCTTGTGATATCCACCAGTCCTCCTTTGTTATCCAGGATGCCGTAATGGATGGCAGCACGACAAATGCTTGATGACTGACAAGAGCACAAATAAATAGTGTGTGAAATAAATCTGCCCAACCACCGGGCGAAAAGCGAAGGAGAAATTAAACCACCACCAAAGCACCAAGCGGAAAATGAGCTGAGTACACTCCTTTGGAATCTAGTTGTTAAATCTTACTCTCCCAGCACAGCCTTATTCTTTTATTACTATTATTATTTTAAGCACTGCCTGGTTGAATGGCCTTTTTTTCTTTTTTTTTTTTTTTTTAAATAACAAAACCATACATTTAAATACAATGTAGAAGAAAATCAGCGTTGGAAGTGAACGACCAGTCTGAGATATTTCCAGTTCTCAACAAAATATTCCAACCCAAAATATTTCTGCTGACACCACTTGGAGGAGATGGCTGTCTGCAATCATAGAATTTGCAGGGGTGATGCAGTCACACACTAGCAGTTGGAATGGGGAAAGAAAACCAGATTTTACACAAAAAAACCCCTTCTATCTTCAACCTTTATTCACCCCAAAAGTAGTTTTGATGGGAAAACAGTGCCACGTTTTACTTATAAATTATCTTGCTAACTCAAGATCCAGCAGATCAGCCCAAAATATTATTTAGTTGCAGCATTTAACAGTGTCTTTCATAAAAAGCTGCCTACATGAATGAACAGCTCTTTGATCCCCATCCCTCACTTTCCATGGGTGTCCACATTAAGGACAACTCATGATAAAATCACGTCTGGAATCATTTTGCTTTCCCAGACTCCTTTTTATTTCATCACTAAGATGAGGAAAATACAGATAATCTTTATTAACAGCATTTTACAGCACCACAAGTGGAGGATATGAAAAGCCAAATTACACTCGAATGGTTGGCATTTCCCATTTCTGTTATTACCACTAACTCCCCACAGATTGCATCCAGGAGCTATTAAAAGGTACTTACACTTTCATAATAAAATGTTCCAAAGATCTTTCCCTTACTGTACAAGCAGCCAGCTGGGCACAAATACCTAGTGAAGATATATATCTTTGAGGGTGGCAAAAAACAATTCAAGAAAAACAGACTTTGACTCTATTTCACTTAATAGTCATTCCATTCATTTCACGTAACTCTGCCATTTTAAAAACAAGATTGCAAAATAGCTACTTTTTAAAACAGTTTCTCCACCCTCCTTAAGAGCCTGACCCAATATTTAGATTCTGTGGATTTGGTTTTCCTCCAAGTGATAAACTGTCCTGTTCTTTGCAGAAACCTTAACCAGAAGTTCTTGACTGGCTGGGAGGGGACAAGCCATGAATTATTGGTCTGGCTTGGACAGCAGTGGAATGCATGAAACAGGCGCAAAAAATGACTCTGCCAAAATTCACTCAATTATTTTGGCCACCTGAATCTCTGGGTCATCACGGCTGAATAAAATAAACCAAATCACCTTATTGTCAGGCTTGGCTGAAGGCTTGCATTAGGAGAAATTTAGGGGGTGTTTTTTGCTGGGTTTTGTTGGGGTTGGGTTTGGTTTGGTTTATTCAGTGGATCTACCTAGATAGTCATAAAAACTACACAGCACAGCCTATCCTATGTTTGCAACAACTGAGTAATATTTAGATTATTTTTGCCCGCAGCGCTCCAAGAAATAGCCATAAAACACTACCTGTTGCACGTTGAGCCTCTGCATTTGTCTCTCATCTTGGTTTCACAGGTAATGACTTGTGCTGGGGAGAAATAAATGAATAAATAAATAAATAAATAAGTGAAAAAAAATAAATAAATAATGTTTAAAAAGGAAAGAGCTCAGCCTGCTCCTGAACAACCTCCACACATCTTTCCTGGAGGTCTTTGGTGCAGCAAGATAAAATCTTCTTTAATCCAGCCTGGGGCAATTCGTGCCTCTTTAGCTCTTCACCTGAGACAGGTGTCTCTGGAATATTAGCAAGGAAGAAGCATCTGACAGCTGAAGGCTTTGATTTACAGCCCGAGGTCTGCAGTCAGAGTCTCATTCTCCTTTTAATTACAGACTCTCCAGATTCCACTAGATAAACTTGAAAAGGATGTGTTGGCTTGCCTCACCTTGTTTGCTCAATAAGTCTCTTTTAATTAACTACAGTTCGAAAACAACTGAGGAAGTACCAGCAGCCCCACAAATTACTTCAGAAATCTTCCCAAGCAAAAAAAAAAAAAAGAGGAAGCAAACTATAAAACCCAGAAAAGCTGCAAAGAGGGAAACTGTTGAGTGTAGAGTGTTGTAAATGGGAAATTAACCCAGTATTTTCTAATTTGATTACTGATGGGGGCACCTTTGGTACCTCGATATTTTACTGAGGTAAGGAGGATATGGACCTGCTGGAGTGAATCCAGAGGATGCCAGAGAGATGTTCCAAGTGCTGGGGCATCTCTGCCATGGACAGGCTGGGAGAGCTGGGGGGGTTCACCTGGAGAAGAGAAGGCTGCAGGGAGACTTTAGAGCCCCTTCCAGTACCTAAAGGGGCTTCAGGAGAGCTGGAGAGGGACTTTGGACAAGGCCTGGAGTGACAGGACAAGGGGGAATGGCTTCCCACTGCCAGAGGGCAGGGTTGGATGGGATATTGGGAAGGAATTCTTCCCTGTGAGGGTGGTGAGGCCCTGGCACAGGTTACCCAGAGAAGCTGTGGCTGCCTCATCCCTGGAAGTGCCCAAGGTCAGGTTGGACAGGGCTTGGAGCAACCCAGGCTATTGGAAAGTGTCCCTGCCCATGGCAGGTGGTGGGAACAGAATGAGCTTTAAGGTCCCTTCCAGCCCAAACCAGTCTGTGATTCTATGAAATGGCTCAAACAAACAAATACCTGTTGCAGATTGACGTGCAGAAGGCACAAGCAGATTTGAAAGCTTTGCTCACCAGTTCTGGCAGGTTTCTGCTACAAGCAGCAGAGAATTTTCACACAGATTATCTCCCCCTCCACTCAAACGTCCTCCCAGTCATTTTTTTTCCCTGAGCCTCCTCATCACTTTCCCATCACCTCTTTTCCCATTGATGTACTTAAAAACTCATAAAAGCTGAGAAAGAGAGAGGTTGTCTTACTCATGTAGGATTCTGGGATGATTTTCTTCGGCTTGATGGATTTGCTGGGCTTGCTTTCCGGAGGGTAGAGCCTCACTGGCTTTTGCTCTGCCACCTGTGGAATCTCCACTTCATTAGTCTCATCTGTCTCACCCATGATGGGATCTTCATAACGGTAATCTGGTTGGAAGAGAGGATTTAAAATAATTACAGTGTGTTCACACTGGTGGGGAAATCAGGCAGGTTCACATTTTGAGGGAGGCAATTTAGTTTGACGAGGATCTGCTTTGAAACAGCTGGAAGATAAAAAAATGCCCATTAGATGCAGCACAGGGCTATTCCCAGGGAATGTGAGGGGAGGTTGCTCCTCTCCCGCTCCTCTGGGCACGAAGCAACAATAAAGACTTGAAAGGATCCCCACTAACCAGTGAAAAGAAAGTGCTGATATTGCTGCTCCTCTTTCCCACAGAGCTCTTCCCTCTGAGGGCAGACACAAATTAGTTGAAGGGTGCATATTCCACCAGGACATCCCTTCCCTCTCCCCACTGCAGCCCACCTGCACCCTGGGCTTCCCCCCACAAAACCCCAAGAGGTGAAAAATAAGAAATGCCAGGTTGCAGCAAAATAAGCCTCTACTTTGGGCAAGTCTCCAGGGAACCTGCTTCTTTCCAGGAGCCCAGTTCTCTCTGAAGCCAAATGTGTGGGAGGACAAAAATGACCCTAGGAGCTCCTGCGTGCTGAGGGACAGCACTGCTGTACTGGAGGGCTCACATTAATAATATGTTTTGCTCTCCTGACCTCTCTTTCCACAGGTCAGGAAAAGCCATCCAGGATCCCCTTCTCTCCCCCAAGAGACAGGAATCGCTGCACTCATTTTGCAGCCGTGAAAACCAAGGTGGGGAGGGAGGAAAAGGCTCCATCCCTGAACCCCGAAGGAGCAGGGCAGGCAGCCAAGCCCTGCCCACCCACGTCACCTCTGGGAAGCGCTGGAGAACATTCCCTTCCCAAACAAACCCCGCAAGGATGGGATCCCTCCTGCCAGTACTCAAAATCTTGCTGGAGCTCCCGCGCCAAACCCCTGGAAGCTCAGAGCTGCTTCACCTCCTCCCTGATCTTTCATTTTCCCCAGGAAAACATGCTGAATCCGAGCTCCAGATTTTAAGCAGCTCAGGGATTTTCAGTTCCAGCAATGGCTGACGATTTCCCACGTGTCGTGCTGTCGAAATATTTAAGGATGGCTAATTAAAAGGCGCACAACGCTGCGGCTGCTTCCAATTAGAAGCTTCCACATCCTTGCTCAGCAATTTTCCCTATCCCAGAGGGTGCCCCAAGCCCCTCCCCACGCACCTTTGTAGCAGAGGTTGTTCTGGCAGCCTCCTCCATAGCTCGGGGGACACTCGGAGCAGGGGCGGCCGGTCTTGTACGGAGCCTCTCCAATCCAGTTGCCCCTGCAAGCACAGGAGCAACGTGCACCCATCAGACACCTAAACACCCACCCAAGACCAGAAACATCACCTGGCCCAGAGCAAGTGAGCAAAGACTAAACAACCAGCCCAGGAAAGCCTTGTAGGAAAAAAAAAACACTCTTCCTCATTTCACCACCAAAAATGACATTTTTAGGCGCTGACATAAATAAATCATGTGCAGTATCGCTTCTGTATTAACTTCCAATATAAACACTGGGATTCTATGTAAACACAAATAAATCAGATTACTGCATTTTTCTCAAACAACTACTCAAAATAAAAGGCCATTTTGGCACTTTGTCCTGCAAACTTAAGGGGCCGGGGAGTTTGAAGGAGCCGGAGTTAAGCCCATGGTTGTGAACTCCTGGGTTATTGCTCTTTCAGCTGTCTCCACCTATAAGGCTAGATGAGGACAATGTGCACCGATGCCAGAGAGAAAAGATTAACCAGAAACTGCAGGAATAGAGTATTTTTCCATCCAGGAACCCTGAATGGATGACGTGCAAATGGCCCGGCCTGCTGTGGGAGCTCCACAGGAGATGGTGTGATCCCTTGTGAGGAGCAGGTTATTAAACCCCTCCAAACCATGAGCAAAACGAGCATCTAACGTGGGGAGAGGGGCTTAGACAACGCACCCAGAGAGCTCTGCCTGGGTCATGACAGCTCTATACCCACACACCTTTTTCCTTTGCATTATTCTGCACTGTGATCCCCAGAAGTCAGATGCAATCCAAGCCATTCCGTTTGTAAATAAGCAGTTTCCCTATTTCATTTTGTTTTGAAGCTCTAAAATTGCCAAGGGCTTGGAGTGGGAATGTTTCTGCTATTAGCCATTAAACCAGAAAATATTAACTGCCATTGCCAGGTAGGAAACTTCTCCTGATTGTAGCAGGCAAGAAATGTCCTTTTCATTTTGCAGTTTAAGCAAGCCATCGAGCTAGTGAGATTTTCACTGATGCAGTTATTTCAGGGTTTTTTTGGCATTCACCACCACCCCATCTCATCCCACCCTCTGACAGCAGAGAGCAAGCCTTTCTCAGCAGCACACGCCAGCTCCATCCTGGCCACCTCCTGCTCCTCCTTCCCTTCCCGTGGCAGGAACATCAAAGCTCCAGCCTGGCCCAGGCCCCTCATTCAGTTTTCCAGGCAGCGCTCGGTAGTTTTGAACCAGCCCTGTGCTGCTGCTGCTGCCTAAAGAGAAAATTTAAAGCCACAACCACCAGTCTAGACTGCCTGAAATCTCTTCCCCAGATCCTGGGCTAGTTAAGCAGCCTGCCAGTTTTGGGAGAGCTGGAGAGAGCCCAGCTGCTCTGCCTTACTTGGGGGAGTAGTTGCAGACCAGGTAGACAGCGTTCTCCCAGATTTCTCCCCAGACATTCATCTGCTTGCAGACGTTCACAGCACAGCCAATCTTGTTGGTCGTGGCCCAGACTATCTGCAAGGGCAATACAGTTATTGAAAAATAAGGAAATCACCCCAACCCAGGCACGGCTGGGACGTGTGGAGGGTTTGGGTACAATGGTGCCCTCTACCTGGGTGTAGTGCGTACACATAGAGCCTGTGCACTTGTCTGGGCACCACGGGTTGCACTCATGGGGATGAGGGAATGTGTAATCTTTGACTTCATCATACCACGACTGGACGTGGAAAGCTGGGGATCGATACCTGAAGGAGAAGAAAGAGGCAGTTTAAACCACGACGTTCCGGTAGAAGTTTTCAAATAAGAAAAAAATCTCATTGAAAATGTTAATGATGATGGTTAAGGTTAGATATTGGGAAGAAAGTCGTCCCTGTGAGGGTGGTGAGGCCCTGGCACAGGTTGCGCAGAGAAGCTGCCTCATCCCCGGAAGTGTTCGTGCCCACGTTGGACAAGCTTGGAGCAACCTGGTCTAATGGAAGGTGTCCCTGCCCATGGCACCGTAGCTGGAACTGGATGATCTTTTAGGTCACTTCCAAACCAAACTGTTGAGTGTTTCTATGATTTTTTCCCTCAGATTCACAGCCTGACCTGACTCTGCATTATTTATAGGTTTGACATGATCCTCAAGTGCCGCCGCCCTGAAATGCCCTCCTCACTTTTCCACACAACTACAAAATAACTTCTAGTTTGGCGGAAAGTTGTGTTTTGAAAGTAAACAGAAGTGAGGGCTTGCCAAACACCTTAAACCAAAAGCCATCGTGTACCTATTTTACCACCAGGCAATTTGCTAAATCTGGAAGTACCCCTGGAGCTAACACTGTAAGACCTTTGAAAGTAAGTGGGCTTTTCCACACTCACATCCCACCACGAGCTGGTGAAGAGCAGCTGGAGCACTACACCCCTATCCCACCTTTTATTGCAGGAATTTCCCCCTGCACCGAGCCCTCCATGCACTTTGTGTAACCTATGCCCCAGGTACCACAGCCTGGGGCAGTGCTGATGCTGCCTGTGCTGTTTGGGGAGCACAAGTGGTGTCAAAACTACCTGTAGGAGCTCATACGTATTTTACACGCTACATACACAGAGCAAGCAGAGCGATCTGCAAACTGCACCAAAGCCACTGCCTTTTATTGCTTTCAACAGCTCACATGCAGCAAGCTGCCAGAATTCCGGATGATATCATTACCAACTGGAGCTCATTCTTTCAGCCAGCTTTTCATTAAAAATCGTTCATTAGAAGTATTTTGAAAACATCCATCTCATGATGTCATGAGGCGAATACTTTCCGAGTCCCGCTTTACAGGAGAGGAAATTGAGGCAATCAAGTTATGGCCCGTTCCTGAAAAAGCTGAGATAAATCTGATTTCTCTTTCCTCTCAGTGGTTGCAAAGGGAGCAAGATTGGATCTACCTCCATCAGGAACCCATGGCCATCTTGAGCACTTGTAGGAGAGCCAAGAACAGCACGATCTTTTGACTTTGTTTCCAATGGATTAGCCACTCTACTTTCCAATCATTAGTTGATTCTGCCAACAAAAACGGGCCCAATTTTTATATCGGGCTAATTTCACACCAGCAAATTTCCATTGCTTTCCACCAGGTTCTGCCTGATTTACAACAATCATAACTGGCTTTCCACCCAGGAAATGGGTGGAAATCCCTCAGGGCTCCTGAGCAAGTACAAGATGTTTACTGTGCAAAGCAGGTTTAACCTATAATAGGTTTAACAACAGGGGTTTAACAATAAAGAGATTTCACTTTGAGATGAAGAGGAAAATCCATTTGGAAGCCTTAACATCAGTTTTCCTAACTGGGTTAACAACTCTAGTCTTAAAAACTTGCCCCAGGAAGCTCGGAAAAAAAAAAAAAAAATCTGCAAAGTGTTCTCAGAAAAGAGAAATTAGAAGCTGGATAAATATTTGTCGAAAATACAGCAAGAGATAATTAAATTCATAACTAGCTGTTGAATCCAGACATGGCTCCTGAGAAACTTCAGCTTTCCCCTGGTTCTCTACGTGATGCCAGAACCCCTCCCTGAAACAGCAGATTTAGGAGCAGGGGTTAAGACTTCTGCAGCTGTTCTCCCTAAGGAGCAGGACTGACCTCGAGCAGGTTACAGCTGTTACCCGGAGATCCAGATGGATGGAGGAGCCCAAATCAATGCTGGTTTGCTGGGGACTGTGGTGGCTGCAGGTGTTACTGGGATAACTGCTCCACCAAAGCAATCACAATTAATGACCCCCAGCTTTTCTTCCCTTTCCCCAGTGCTCTGTCAAGCATCAAAGCAAACTTTTCCAACTGTCTCTAAAGGAGGATCCATAAATGGTTCTTTGCAGTGACTTTGTAGCCCCCCCCAGCTCTTACCTGCCCCAGTGAACCGCCAAGTTCTGCCCGATCGACCTGATGAGGTCGCTGGGCCCGTGGTCCCAGATGCACTGCTGGGCCCAGGCGTGGGCTGATCTTTCCAGCTCATCATCCCAGGTCTTCAAGGTGTGGGGAGAGAAAACAACAGATCATTTTTTCATCTCAGACTTATTAGATCAAGGGACTAAACGAACAGCAGTTACTGGAGAAAGGTTAAATTACAGTTCACGCATACATGTCCGGCCCGTCCTAGTGGAGCCAGCGCATTTCAGTGGTGTGCCCCAACCTAAAAATCACATTTCTCAAGATGTTCCATTGTCATGAAAGTCCAGGGCACTAAAGGGTAAATGATTTGGCCTGGTTGATGCCATGCTTCTTGGGAGATGCTTTACACAGGTCAGCAGAAAACACACAAACACACCTGGGAGAGCTCAAGAAGCCATCCAGACCATCCACCCTAGAACACAAGATATTCTTGGCAGGGTTGGGTTTTTTTTTTCTAATATGTTAAAAAAAAAGAATTAAAAAATTAAAAGTCAAGGTTGGAGATCCCAGCACTTGCTGATGACACCTATTTCTGACACTTGCAAGAGTTCTACTGTGCAATCAGTGCTTTGACGTTGATCTTCCATCCGTTGTCCTTACTGTGGGGATATCTCCAGGCTTTCCCATCAAGGAGAATTCCAACAGTGGATGTGTTCCTGCCCTCCACTACCACATAGCTGGAGATTTTTGGTCCAAGTTCTTAATCAAGAGGTGTGGGTCTGAGTCTCCCAGTCCCATCTCCCCATCTCCTTCCAGACTAACTGCAGAGCCCAGCAATGGATCCAGCCAAATGCATCAGGGGGGGAAAAGTCCCAGATAATCTCACTCTCACTGAAAGAGGCATGAGGCTGGAAGTGACAAATCCCATTTCTGTTCCCGCTGAGGGAAGGACGTTAGTGTGAGATCACTCCTCATGGAATATCACCCAGCTGCAAGCCAAAGCAGCGCTCAAACATGACACAAAGGCAAACAGGAAAGCAGCTCTGCTGGCTCCGCTGCCCAGGAGTGTATTTGTTCTAAAGGCCAGACTTGCTGGGCCCAGCAGCCAGTGCCCTGAATTCATTGTGTAATTACTGACAGCTGCTCTATTCAGAACAGCCCTCAGAGGATAATTCGTTGGGATTAAAATATTACCGCACATTCCTACAAATAAAACTAAAGAGAAGAGAGGTCTTGTAATGTGTCTCCAGCCCATTCACGTGCCAGCACAAGATTGTCCTTTTGGACATTTACCATCACAACCAGTTGCTCTTTCCAAGTCCTGTCTTCTCCAGAAAAAGGCAACTTCTGATCTCCAACATATCAAAGGACCTGTCAGAGCCTGTTTGGAGGCTGGAGGGCATTCAGGCTCTCAAACACATTTAAAAACCATCAAGTGTTCGTTCTGAGTGAGTATCTGGACACAGTCTCAGGCAGTTATAGCTGGCATGGGAAGTGACTGTGCATCCCTGGATAAGACGAGAGGAAAAGGCAATGTGTCCTGAACTTGGTGTGTCCACACTATCTGTGCAAAGCAAACATGAGCTCATCTCACTGAGCTCACAGCCCAGGCCTCCCAGAACAGCTTATCATTAAACACGCTCAGCAACCCAGACTCCAACAACATCCCAGAGCTGCCCTGGGCTCATCAGCCTGGCTTTGGGCTGACCAGTGACCAAGCAAATCCACGTCAATCTGCAAAACCCCCTGCGGACACAGCTCTGACCCAGGGAATGAAACCATTTTCCGTCCCAGCCCTCCAGCTCCTTGAAGATGATGCGATTGGACCCACCACACACGTTCCCAAACCTCCATCCCAGCAGACTGTTGCAGCTGTGCCGAGACACACAGCTTTTTGTGGTCTCCCACTTTCTTCACTCGTCGGTGACCAGCCACAACCCGCCTTCCCATCCGACACAAAAGTAACAGAAACTCTCCCAAGACGTTCTGCGCTGCGAGTTCCCCAGGCTTGCTAGCACGGCATCATTCCCTGCAGCCTCAGAGGCAGAGATGCTCCAGATCTCCTAATTTAATGCGGAGACGTTGTGAGCAATAGGCCATTAAATGGAAATTAATGCCAACATTTGCATTCCGTCTCCCTTTGATGCCTACGGATAAAACAAATGAGCTCGGACAAAAGACACTCGACAGGTAATTGGGAAGGAGCTCTGTCTTTGCACGGCTTTGTTCTGGATGAGCAGAGAAGCTCATTTCTGCAGGCTCAGATTACAAAGCCACCCCATTTAAATCAGAGCAGTTATTTGCCTCTTGCTTCTCAGACGCGAGTGCGGTCAGGAGGCTGGAATTATTTCAGAGCAATAAATATGGGGTGGGGGGTGTCGGAAAAAGAGATTTCAGACTTTCCCAGCTATACTTGCAAGAATTCTTTATGCCAATATTCAAAGCAGTATCTAGGAAGATTGCTGAAGCCAAAGGGGCAATGAGCCTGTGCTCAGTTTCCTTCCCAAGCAGAGGCTGAGAATCCTTTGGGTATGTGTGATTCCAAGTGATTTTGCACATGGACTGTCTTTTTCACTCCTGAAAATTCGTAATGGCTTTTCAAAGTACAGTACACACTGTATATATAAAATATATACATGGCATACACACGTTAATGCTACAACTTGTAGGTTGAGATTTAGTAAGAACACATCCCACAAAAAGTCTACTTAACTCAGCCTCAGGACTTTGTAAACCTAACTGCAGACAGCCAGAATTCCAGTGATCAGGTTACTCACTCATTTTCCTCCCCAGCTTAGACTTTCTGCAATACTGGCAGCTTACTTTGAAAAGTGCCATGAAACTTCAGGGCTGACATGTCCTGGCAGAGCCCTGGATATACTTTGCTAACCCCCACAGAAATACTATCCCATCCTGACAGGGAAAGTCAGCACCCTACGGTTGAGAGGAAGGATGCATACCATATACTTGAAAACAAACTATTTTCCTTCCAGCAATCTGCACTGAGAACAATTTTGCTTTATCCAGCTGTCTCTGAGGCCGCCGCAAGAGGAAAGATTTCTGCCTTTCATCACTGCTGAAAGCCATCTGACTAAGCTATATTAAAAGGTCACAATGCCTTGGGATCTATTATGTCCTTTTTTACTCTGGGTCCATTATGTTCTTTTCACTCTGGGTCCATTATGTCCTTTTTACTCTGGGCCTATTAACAAGGGGTTTGTTTTGGTCTTGGCACCCATCCACCGCTGTTATAAAGTCCAAACACACAGTGGAAGTGTCGATCATAGAGTTGTTAGAGGGGTTAAAGTAATTCTGTACTGGCCCAGCTTTGTCAGGAAGTTGTGCACTGCTCACTCATTTTCCACTAACAGTGAGTACCTGTGCCAACTTTCAATTAATTACACAAACCCAGCAGCTAAACTGTTTCTTTCTTCATTTTTTCAGTCTGCTTTACCTTTATCCCATATGTATATAATTCTTTTCATCTCCAGATGAGTCATACGACCCACTGTCGTATTGCTTTCTTATCAACAGTGTCCAACAACCGAAGTTCATCTTCTAGGAGTTAAAGATGTCCATTTCCTGGAATATATTTGCTCCCATTGCCATTTTAGACCACTTAAATATGTCAGATACGGAGCTGGGAGAAAGGACTTTCACAAGGCAGTGTTTGGAGACAGATGGGCAAGAACATGCTCTACCTACTTATCCCCAAATTATCGCTGCACGTCGCTGCTGACGCTCCACACGGGTACCAAAGGGAAAGAGAAAAGTTTACCTGTGGTACTAAAGACAGACCATCCTCTTAAATGAGTCCAAATGAGAAATGTCCTATGCAGGACAAAGGATTAAAGAGAAATTCCCGTTCAGCTTATACACGGCATTTCCAAGTTGTCCCGGGTAAACACGAACACATGAAAGGCTGATTATGGCCCTTCCAAGCAGCACCATCTTATACTCAGCTCCTTTCTTCACAGCACACAAGGCCCTTTCATTTGCCCTCAATCAGCCATAAAAACCACTAGAAAAGCTCCCTGAGCGAAGGCAAACAGAGAAGTGTAACCGCGCCGCGAGCGCAAACAGCAGCCGGGCAGTGGACGGTCCACAGCACTCTGCCATCCCCAGAGCCAACCCAAACACACTGGGCTTGCTCATGCTCTGTGTTTACCCTCTGGAAGTCAACCAAGTTGCCTCTTCTGGCAGTCCTTCCCTGCAGGATAACGTGAGAGCCGCTGAGGAAGAGATACAATCACTGGTTCTTAGAAAGGCACGCGATGCCTGACAAAAGCACTTCAGGAGACCGGCGGGGTGAGTGCTGGCGGGCACCAACCCACAGACAGCTGTCCTTCCTCGCTGTCCTCTGCCCTCCCTTCACTTTTCCTTCTCCTTAGAGCCACAAAAGGCAAGACTTTCCATTTGCAGCCCTCGTTTCAGCACAGCTGGCAAACAATTTTATATATGACATTCAAGTGTACTTTTCTTTTACCCTTTTAAAAACGGTCTTAACAAATCATTAATCATTGGGTCTGTCAGCAGAAGTGCACAGTTGAAGTCAGACTAGCCTAGGTCAGAACTATATTTGCACATTGGGAAAAGGCACACAAAAAATAATTATTTGCCTACATCATTTTGTGGCCCCGTAATATTTTGATGGCACAGCAAAAATAGCTCAAAGGAGGGTCTCTGGCATCAGGTGAAGAAAAGCTATTCATGGGAATTGTTGATGGCAAAGGCATATTTCATTCTC
This sequence comes from Oxyruncus cristatus, assembly GCA_013399855.1. NCBI lineage: Eukaryota > Metazoa > Chordata > Aves > Passeriformes > Cotingidae > Oxyruncus > Oxyruncus cristatus. Next base: position 794,776 of record VXAY01006112.1, read on the forward strand.
CAACCTTTAAATTCTCCCTCTGAAGTGGGAGAATACATTGACCAAACTTTTATTTTGGTTTCCTGAACTACAAAAAGCCAACAGCACTGACCCATCCACCCATAAACTCCCAAAGTCCTTCCAGCTATTTCCAGCGATTCAAATTCTTTGCAGATGGAGCCACATTTCTCAAGCCCTGCTTCTCTGTGGTCCAGAGCACATTCCCAGCAGCATCATGGATGTTTGGCTCACATGGATAAGCTCTGGTGATCAGTGTGTGACAAGAGGACAGATGCCACCTCCAGCTGATGGCAATCCAAAGACCATCAGAAGATCCTCTGAGCAGACTGTGGTGTCCCAAAACACTCCAAACAGCCTGAAAGCTTTCACAGGCAGAACATGGGTTAAACACTAGGGAAAATTTGATGCTTTTATGACATTAAGGTAATGGAACAACCTGCTGAGGCAGGCTGTGGAATTGCCATCACCGGAGATGCATCCAGGGCTGGGCCAGACCTCGTTTATGAATAATGGAACCAGTCCTGAAACTGTGCAGTGGATGGACTCGATGACCCATTAGCAGCCCTTTCCAACCAAAGCAGTCCAGTGATCTAAAGCTTCGTTCACTCTGGAATGAAATTGCTTCAGGAAACCTCTTGAGAAAAACTTACTTCAGAGGAAATTTGCTGCACCTCTTGCCTCACAAGGAAAATTAAAATACAGTTAGAAAACACAAAAAGTAGCAATAAAATGAGGTATCAGGCACTAGACTCACCATGTATTCCATATTAGAGGCCACTGGGTACACCTGACCTCTCAATTTATTGTGGAGCATCAGTATCTCCTGCCTGTCTGAGAACAAAATGGCTCTCTTGGATCTGGAGTGAGCTTCCCCATCCCGATATTTACTCAGGATGCTCTCCAGGTGACTCGAGTTGGGCAAGATAAAGCATTCAGCTGTCGTTGTCAGGAGCAGTACACATCCAAGAGGAACGATCCAAGGCAGGGCAGGATTCATGCTTCCTCCTTTACAGCCAGTAGAAGCAAAGATGAAGGTGATGGTAGGTTTTCTTGCTGGGACTCCTATAGCTCAACGCAGGTCTGGAATTTGGGGAGAAACAGGCAGTGAGGGCAGTGCCAGAGAAGCTCTCGGTGCATGTATCACCCAACAATGAGGCCCCACAGCCCAGATTTGTGCTTGGAAATCAGTGATGCCTACAATTCCCATTCACCCCAACGACAGGAAGACCTGAGCAGCAATCCCCTGAGTGATGGGGACTCAGTTTATTACACCACTGATGTGTTGGGGCTCCCCAGACACGGCAGAAGGTGCCTCCTGCACTCCAGCCTCTTTGGTGGAGGTGCCACGCCACAATGCCCAGCAGCTCAGAATAATCCCAGCCCTGTCCCTTCACAGGCAGGAAGGGGAGACGTTCGGAGTTATTCCCACCAAGAGCAGCGGCTAAAGTAGAGAACAGATACGAACAAAAGGGAAAGTAAAATTCCCAGGAAGCCGGACAGCAGAGGTCGGGCATCAGCACGAGGTACTCCGGCGGCCCCGCTCCGCCGATGGAGTCCAGCCATGGAGCGGCTGCCGGGCTGTGAGAGAGCGGCTGTTCATGGGAACTGCCACTGTAACACCAAACAACGCCGATCCCTGCCCGCGGTGACGCCCCGGGGGGGGGTCTCTGACGCGGAGCTTCGCGTAAGGCGGGAGCAGGGCCAGGGATGTGAGTTATGGAAGATCAGGAGAGCAGCCGGAGCACCCGCCCTCCCCCGGCCACATCAGCTGTTCCCGTGCACTTGGCAGCACCGTCAGCACCGAGGGCTCGGAGGGATGGTCTTGATTTGGTCATTGCCAGGTTGGAACAGCTTTGTTTAATCCCTCTCCCTTGCTCCACGGTGCTTTCACCACACCTGCTGTTCCCAAACTCCCCCCTGCTCCATCTAACAATCCTTGCAGGTCTTGGCAGGTTTTATTTAGACCAGGAGCTGTTCAGGGGAGGCAGTCTGCGCTGCTGCAGGGCTCTGCAGCACCCACTGCTCCTTACTGGGGTCCAAGAGCCACTGGAGCAGGACCAATCTGGGCAAGAAGCATCCGTACAGGCAGCGCAAGCACAGGATGTCCCTCCTTAGGACTAAATTTTGGAGGAAAGCTTCCCCATCCCTTCCCCATCCCTGCCTACAACATGAGGTGAGGATCTGTTTTTGACAGCAGTGTTGAAAGCCACGCTGAAAGCATTCCTACATAGCAGCAGGAAACAAACCCCAGATTAGCAGGAATTATTCGAGAAGTTTCATCCCAGTGACACGGGATTTGGACACACTGAGACCAGATGAGTTGGAAACCATCCAAGGCAGGGAAAAGCCATCCAAGCTCCCAGCTGGAAAAGCTATGCTCAGGCACAAAGCCCCAGATCCCCATTCCCAAAAAATAGCAACCGTGGAGGACAGTGGCAAGCACGGGGTGCTTTGCACAGACAGGAACCCCCAAAAAAACTTTGAGACTATGGAGAAACCCTGAAAACTTGTTGGCTGACTACGCAAAAGACACAAAGTCCATGTTTGAGGCTTCTTTCTTGCACTGAATATTAAGGCAGACGAAAACCAGCTGCCCTCAGCCTCTGTCCAGGCAGCACATTAAGCCTCTGCCGGGGTAGGACAACGCAGGACGTAATTTGCTCAGTTTAGGTAACGGCTTCTCATCATTTCCTGCTCTGCAGAGCAAGTCCAACACACACGCCTTGTCCCCAGTGCCAGGCACACCTGAAGTCAGGACGTTCAGTGGCATTGGGACAACTATTCCTTTAACCTCATCCTCTTCTCAGCCCTGTTTGCGGCGTTCGCTTCCCCAAAAGCAGGAGCCTGACTTTCTAACCCGGCTACAGAGGGGCAGGGGCGGCAAAACGAGCAGTTGCTTTTGTAGACTGTCTGACCCAAATTCAGGGAACAATTCCTACTTTGAGGCACTTCCCCGGGAGTTTAAAAATAGTTGCAGTGCCACGGCCGTTCACAATGTGGCCATTTAGCGGCGGCAGCTCTCCCTGCAGCCCGGCCCGCAGGCAGAGGAACAGCCGGCGCTCAGAGGCTGCCGTTGCACCCCTCGCTTGGCCGGGTGCCCTTTGCTAAATAGGAGCCCGAATCCGCCACCCATTTAAGGCAAACACTGAACTTTCAGAAAGGGCAGATTGAAAGAAATCAGCTGTAACATCTGAGAGCCAGAGGAGCTGCCCCACTCACGGCTCCGCAGCGAAGCCAGCGCGTCTGGTTTCGCGACCCAGCCAAAACCTCGTAACAGATGGTGCATTATTCCTCGGGATGTGCTTCCCTGGATCCCATTTGACAGCAAGGGGGATACCAGCACCTCTCTAAAATTAGGTCACTTCGTTTTTTATCTTCTATTTCACTTTGAGCGTGCAGGTCTCCTCCTCTGCTTTGGCTCGAGGTGGGGAGCGCTGAGCATCCAAAGGGAGGATAAAGGAATTGGAGAGGGACAGAGTGGAAAGAGTTCCCTGGCCAAATTAATTGAAAGCAGCAGAAAGACACTCACATTTGAGAAAGCTCTCATCGACTTCAGAGGTCCATCCATCTGCCTCCCGATACCCTCGTGCCCAGGTGCAAAGAAACGCTGGGACACGTGTTGCAGCTCAGCCAGACCAAGTGCCCTGCAGAGCCAGGGTGATGCCCGCGGGCTCCATCAGGAGCTCCTCATATGGGAAGGCTGGAATCACGTTGCCTTTGAGTTGGAATTTGATACTATTCACAGAAAATTATCAGCTGACAGTCAGCTGAGGAAGTCTCTGCTGTTGATTTCAAGGGTTCAAGAGGAGCATTAGCACAACCTCCCTTTAAACACATCAGGCCCTTGATCCTGGTGCCAGGTAAACATCTGGGAGCGATCAGAAACGACTGAGTCAGCAGAAACCGACTCCTTAGTGTGCTGAAAAGCCTGTCCAAAGTGGGGACAGAGAGGAGGCCTTCTTCTGGGGTCTGAGGGAGTTAAAGAGCAGCACTGGACTTTGGAGGAGATTATTTTTAGAAAGCTATTTCCCCAGCTAATGGATGGTGTCTGCTTTGCACGGAAAGCAGGAGAGCTGGTCGCATCTGAAGCCTGGCATGTGAGCAGCTAAAGCCACATGCAGGCTGACTCCTGTACTTCAGGATGTCCTCATGTCACCCTATTTCTTATGGATATTGAGCTTTGACTGCCTCCCTGGTAAAGTACACGAGTGGGTGCCCACTCCTGGGTTATGGGTGACATTTGCAGCTAAAGCATCTCAGGACCTGTGGGGTTACACATGGCACAAGCTGACAAGGCAGGAAAATGCAAAAGTCAGCTTGGGATATCAGGAAAGCATCTAAAACAGCAAAGCAGAGGGGAGTTAGCATTCTAAATCAGCTTCTAACCTGAGTGAGCCTGGGATCAGCTTCTAACTCGAGTTAGCCTGGGATCAGCTTCTAACCTGAGTTAGCCTGGGATCAGCTTTTAACCCATGCAAAGAAATCCAGTGATAAAGCCACAACATACTTAAAGCACTAAACTCCAGCAGCCCATCTCTTTACCTGGGATGCACACATTTCAAGCCTTAAAGAATTGTGTTGGCTTCCAAAGAAAAGCAGGATGACAAATTCCTTGACACAGGACAACTTGGCACATTGCACTGAACACACCATAAATTCAGCATCTTCAAGCCCTAAGGCCAAAACATCTGGATCTTCCATTACAATCCACTCCCACGGAACCGAAGTGGGTGAGTTTGTATGTAAAACCACATAGAAAACCTCCTGGTAACAGACACCACATGTGGTGACACTGAAATTCCTTTTATACAGGAGTTTAAGGCAGAGTTGCACAAACTCTGGAGCCCACTGGTGTGCCCACAGGTATCACCTCTTAGACACTGCTACAGCATCCCTTGGATATTTTCTGTTTGCACAGAAATCCACTCCTGTACTTGCAAACTCCTCCCATTCATTCAAGATTAATGTTTATTAATCTTACATTAACCTCTGCAGATCATACAGTAAGGGAAGCTCAGACAGTATTGTGTTATTTTATACCATCCAGGCAACTTTTTGGAGAAGTTACTAAAATTGTGCCTTCCTAAAAAAGTAATTTCTTGCACACACCCCCCACCCCAAACCACATTCCAGAAGCAGGGACCAAACTTTACACTTACCTTGCCGAGTACTTCCAAGTCTCCAGGTAATTGCAGCTTCTCCAAGCCCTGCTTGTGGAAAATAAATTATGCCTCTGAAATGTTTGAACTGGGAGGAGGGGAGAAGGATGGGACAAGCCTCGGGAGGTGCGAGATGTGCAAGGTCTCAGCTCAGCAACTCGTACCAAGTGCAGTCTCACAGAGCTCCCCAGTGGTATTTATGCTCTCCAGGCAAAGAGGACAAGCATGGATCATCCAGGGTTTGGCAACGGGTGTGGAGTAATAACGAAAAGAAGGGGGTGGGGGGGGGGAAGCCACGGAAAGGAGGCAGGAGCGAGGAGCAGAGATTGGGATCGCGGCAGTTCGAAGTCAGTCATTGGGGCTCAGCAGAGCAGGACCATCCTCCCAAAGGCGGGAGCACCGGCAGGGGAGAGGAGGAGGAGGAGGGCAGCCCGTGGCGGTATAAAAGGGCTCGCTGTGCTTTCCCCCGCAGCCGCTCGGGCAGAGCTCGCAGCGCTGCGGATTGCAGGAGCTCCGGTGAGGAGGGAGGGGGAATCCAAGAAAGGGCTTTTTCCTGCGAGGGACTAAAGCCAGCTGGCTCCTCTCGGCTGCCAGCTCAGCCATTCCTGCTCCTCACAGGGAAATCCCACAGCGAGGGATTTGGGATTTCCCAGCTCCAGCCCTCCGGCACACTTCATGGCATCCCCCTCTTTTCCCAGAGCTGGGTGTCTGCCGGGAAACAGGAGATTAATCCCCCCTCCGCAGTTTGTTCCCAAAGCTCTCCCAGCGCTGACATTCCCCACGGCTCGGTCGGGAGCTCCAGGGAATAAGGAAAGCAAAAAGCGAGTGAAACCCCCAGACAGGACTCACCTCTCCTGCTGTGCTGGTGATGCCCCAACAGCTCCAGCCGTGACACCCAGCTCCGTGCCCATTCCCGTGGTTTTACTCACCGTAAAGGGAAACGATTGAGCAAAAGACAAGCCGAAAGTTCCTTCCCTTTTCTTTAAGTAAACAAACGGGAAAAAAACAAACCGCTCTGGTGAGTAACAGCGCGGGTGTGTTACGGCACCTCTGCTGCGGCAGCTCCAGCCCAGAGAGGGATGAGCAGGTCCAGGCATCTCCATGCACGGGAGTCCCGTGGGATCCCCATGCAGCAGCACTCCAGGCACAGCACACCACATCACCCGGGGTGTCCCTCTGTGGGAGCAGCACCGGTGACAACCCAACGTGGAGGCAGGGGAGCATCCATCTCCCGGATTTGGCACATCCAAGCAAAGCTGCCGCGACTTTTCCAAATCCACTGCCTAGTCCTCTCTCCAAAGTTCTTAGGGAAAAAAGTCCTTCCATTCTTCTAAGCAGTCAATATTTATTTCTTCAGGCAAAACACCAACCACTTTTATTTACTGTTTACTAGAAGGGAGTTTACAAGATATTCCCAGGGGTTTGTTTGGACCCAGCGGGGCTCGGAAAGCAGAAGGACATTTATCAAACTTGTTCAACAGCAGTTGAGAGAGCACAACTGCTCTGAGCAGAGAACAGAACCCTCTGGAGTGCACTCCAACTGTTGATTTGATTTTTGTCTCTTACACCATTTTCCTGAGAATTTTTCAACAAGTTGCAGATTCCCATCACTCAGGGTGTATCTTCTGCTCCATTTTCAAGTGAGACAGGGAGCCAGCCCTCACCAGTCAGCCCCAGTCCTGCAGCCTGGTACAGCCACAACACCCCTTCTGGCTGCTCTTCTCCCCTGGCCACACTCTCCCAGCTGTATTTACAAAGAGTTTCTATTTACTTCCAAACAAACTGTGTATGTGAACTGACAACACATGGTCCAGCAGTTGGACCTGGCACTTCCACCCTGCCAGGAGCAATTCAGCGCAATCTGGGCAGTTTGCTCCCAAAAAAGCTCAGGCTTTGCCACCAACACTGGCAAAGACCACCCAGAACAGGGCTGACAGAAGGTTCTGAACTGCTTTACTGTAAAATCACTGTATCCTCTTTTTTTTTTTTTCCTTGCTCCTCTGATTCACTCTGGATCAGTGACTTTGCTGTATTTCCTGAAGGCTTATTTAATCAGCTGAAAGGTGCTGCAGTCCCCCCAGTTCCTGATTTCTCTGAATAACGAGGGCCAACACGGTGAACCATCGTGCCCCCACACAGGCTGCCACCCCAAAACCACACAGCTCCCCAGCCCTGACTCACAGCCCTCAGAAGGTGCTGTTCACCCCAATTACCATAAAGCTGAATTAACTCATTCTCAATCTCACATGCCGACGTACAAATAATTTCCAGACCTCAGAGAGATTTGGTATTTTGTAATCTCCACAAATGTTCCTACGGGAAATGAATCCCTGTAGGATGGTTTGGGCTGCCTGACTGCTCCATCAACCCGGCTGCTCTACAAAGATCTGATTTTTTAATTTATTTTTTTTCATATATGCCAGGCTGGTTTCACTGTACAAGGTATGGTTGTGTTTAGGGATGAGCACAACCTGGAACGAGGCTTTTTATCCACCTCATTTTGTCTGAAGTCAGCAGTTTGGGGCCATACGTTCAACTAAAGCCAAAACAATCAGAAGTCACTTTTAATCATTCCACATTATTACTGCCTTGATTACAACGTCTCCATTTCGTATGTGGTAAAAGCCACATAAAGCAGGCTGCATATATAAGTATATATTAGGAGAGAGGCTTTTAATGGAATAGCCAATGAATGGGAAGAGACACAGATTTCCCTGTGCCCTCCTAATTGACCATCCAGACAGCATGTCTTGATCTTCAACTTGAATTAATTCCCCTTTATTTCCTATTCAAACAGGCAACAACGGGCCCCGAAGCCAGGCAGGGCAGAGGGAGCAGCGGGGAGAGAGGCTGAAAACTGCAGGGCAACTCCTGGTGTTCTCTGGGCTTGAGTCCTCCTCCTGAGCAGAGGGAGCACAGGGGGAATAACAGGGTGAAACCTGCAGGAACTTGCCTGTAACCAAGTACAACAAGAGCCCAGTGGGGACCAGCAGCCCCTGGGCTGCTCCTGATGGGCACTGGGCACAGCCACGCTCAGGTTTGGGGAAATCACCCCCTGCTTTGCTGCCTACTTACACTTCTCCTCCTGCCTGGGCTGTGTCTCTGCCTGAGGATGATGCAGTGGGGCAGAGGCAGCCAGGAAGGCCCTGCCACATCCATCCTGCTCTCCAGCAGGGATGAGGTGAAGATGCCTTGACCACACAGCAAAGCGGCAATCCAGAGGTTGCTCCAGAAGATGAATTAACGAATTAATTAGCAGATGACTAGTGGGGATCCAAGTCACAGGAGTGAAGGGCATTTATATATTTACTCCCAAGCACAACTAATATCTGGCACCCTGAACTTCTATTTATCCTTTCTCTCTGCCCCCCAGTTTTGGGGCAGCCTGGACTGATCACACAGGTTCATCTGCAGCTTCTTTTCCACCTTCTCACAATGAAGAACATTCCCCCAAGTGTTTAATCAGCTGATGATATGCAAGAAAACAACTCCCCATAAAACCCGTTTCATCAGTGCCCAGGTAAAAGCTGAGGCAAGAAAAGGAAACAAGCACACAAGCAGCAGCAATTTCAGAACATTTTGGGGGGCACCGCTGATCACACTAAGTAGAAGTGAAATGTGAACTAAAAACTACAAAATTCTTCACTATGAGGGTGGTGAGGCACAGGTTGTCCCATCCCCGGATATTTTCAAGGCCAGGCTGGATGGGGCTTGGAGCAACCTGGTCTAGTGGAAGGTGTCCCTGCCCGTGGCAGGGGGTGGAACGAGATGAGCTTTGAGGTCCCTTCCAACCCAAACTGTTCTGGGATTCCATGAAAACGTCTCACCTTGTTCTCACATCTCCCCACATTCCCTGGTCACATCTGCAGTGAGAGATGTTGAAACACACTTCTATAATAACAAATAATCTGGTATAATAATAAAGTAACTGGTACAGATCTGCAGACTGAGACAGCTCAGAACTGTTAACCTAGGACCCATCCTTGGAGATTTCACCCCAAAACAGAGGTGAACTCCAATCACAAACTCCACAGCCCTTACAGCTGGTTATTTGCCCATACAAAATTCTTTCCATAAAATCCTTTTGGGTAATTAAAAATAGCCTGAAATAAACCCCCAGCTTCACCAACCTCCAAAATCTTGGGAACATCTCCTGCACATCCAAGGCTTGCTCCTCATTCCTAGTCAAAACCAGAGAGATTTAGAGCACATTCACAAAGATAAACCAGACACAGATCACCACTGCCCTCTCCTGCAGCCCAGCCCCGAGTGTCACATCATCCCCAGGGGATACCATGGAAACCAGCAGTTTCCTAATTAAAACACACGTGACCTCCCCCCACCACCAGATACCTTGTGCCTTGGATAGTCCTCCTCCCCAACCCCATCCAACTGTTCCCCTGCAGACCTGACTTATGGCACAAGGATTTCCCAACAGCCCTTTGGACCTGCACATCCAAAGCTTCCAGTTTTGAAAACTTCAGGTCTTAATGTGCATTTTTAAAAAAAAAAAAAACAAACCCATTGCTTAAACCCTGCTTTAAACATCAGTAATCAACCACCGGATTTACGGTGCATGAAAGGGGGAGTTGCTGTGGGTGTTGGGGTTTTCTTTTACATAATCACACACAGACAAAGCAAATGATCAAAAGGCTGCAAAATCCTCATTTTGCAACAATGGGAGGAGCTTGATCCAGAAAATAAAAATTGTGGCTACGTGTCCACATCACTGTTGCCACATATTTTTTATTTCCCCTTGAGTAATCCACTGCAGAAGTCAGATTTTACCAACAAGTGCATTTGTAACATACCCTGTGAAAAATTAAGAAATTCCTACCATCTGAACACTTCCAAGTCATACTAAGAGAGGATTTCAACACTTTTTTAAACTGGCAATGACTCATTGCCATATCTTTAAAATAACATGTAACCTCTAGCAAGTCATGTACTAATTACTGATCACCTGCAGTTATATCTGGACTACTCAGGTAAACCTACACTATCACAAATGCAGCTGGAGATAACAGGTAAATAAATATCCAACACAGCCACAAGAATAATTAAAAACAGGGTTTCTGCAATACAGAAAACTACTTCAACCAGGGTGCAGGAACAGGACGTGAATAACCAGCGCAGAACAGTCATTCAAAGTCTGATTTCCCCCCTATTTGGAACCACCCCCCACTTGCCTCAGATTTCAAAATCAAAGCAGAATGCTCAGCGCTCAGTGTTTCACCAGTGTGGCTCCAGGGCAATTCCCATCACAGGCAGCCCTGCATTGGGAAACCCTGGGAGCAGCAGCCCTTGGGCAGCCCCAGCTCCAGGGCACGGTGCCCAGGGAGCAGCCAGGAACTGAGGTTTTCCCTGCAACCAGCCAAAATCCACGTGAGCTTTGGACAGGAAACCAGTCACGATCTGTAGATCAGAAAATACCAGTAAAATCTGATTACCTCCGAAAAAAATGATACATTTGGATATCCAAAACAACTGACAAAGCATCAATTACATTTCCGAGCATCAGGACTGCAGTGGTGATAAAATCAACCCTGCCTGAACATTTCAGAAAGAGAGCATCCATCTCATAAGCACCCACCTTGGAGCAGGGAAAACAGGACCATCGCAAAGTGCCACAGGGCTGGACACTCCCACCTACAGCTGGAGCCCTGGGCAGTAAGTTCCTTCCCAGCTGGAATGGTAACAGCATTGCCAGGAGTGATCCACAGGCAGGAAAATCCCGAGCTCTTCACCATCCGAGGAGAGGGAAGAGGAGTCAGGGCAAACCAGGAGGGTTTTCAACTGCTCCTGCTGCTCATCCAACACATTTCTTTTTTACCAAAAGTTTTCCATGAAAATGTCAACTGGCTAAAGGAGGGAATACATCACCTACCTCAGAAACAACCGTGGGGCTTCCAGGAGGATACAAAAGGGATTCCATTCCTGCTCCTGGCTGGTCAGGGCTCAGCTCAGTCCCAAGGCACTTCCACATCCCTTGGGATGACTGATCTCTTCTCCCTTCCCCTCTCCCCTCAAAGTTCAGCTCCATCCCAATGCAAAATGGGACATTCTGAAGTTACAAGAAGTTGTAAAATTGAGAGAAAATAATCTACACTTCAGCAGGGGAAGGCCCCCGACACCTCATGGAAGTGCTACATGGAAATATTTGCAGTTTCCAAGGGTAGCATTTACACCTGAGGAAAAACAAAACCCACACACACACACCTTAAACCAACTTTGTGACTTTTATTGATGGGCGACAACTTTATACTTCTAGATATCACTAAACTGTGTACAATTAGGAACTCAACATTATAGGAGAGCAGACAGCAAAATTAAACAAAGCAGACTTAAAGAAATATCAATCTTAATTATTTTGCCCATTTTCTTAATTTCATGTACACAGAAGCATAAATGCAGTTTGAAATTTCTTAATAGCAATAAAGTTACAATCACCCATCTATATAGACTAACATCTTAACTCCAAATATTTGATCTGCAATGTGTACTTAAGCAGTTTCTCATCGCACAATTATTAAAATGTGTCTTCTTATCAGGAACCAGCAACTCTGCAGTTTGTACATGTTTTGAAGCACAAAGGACCATTTCCATCTCATACACATCGGCTCATATTTTACCACTTATCAAAAAACTATCGGGGAAAGCAGAGAGAGCTTTTTTATTTTTAATATTTTTTTTTTATTTTTTTTAATTTTTTTTTTTTTTTTTTCTGAAGTAAAGATAAAACATTTTCACAGAAATCTACAAGTTCTGTTGCTGGTGCAGGGTTTTCTTCTACTACGCATTTAGAAAGTGGGAATTAAATGTCAATCCCTTTATTATCTTAGGATTCAGCATGAACTCAAGATTAATTATTTTTATTTCTTTTTTCTTTGTTTT
>VXAY01006112.1:806870-853971 GCA_013399855.1 Oxyruncus cristatus
GAAATAAAAAAAAAAAAAAAGGAAAATAAAAACCAAAAAGGAAAATAAAAGAAAAAAAAAGGAAAAAAAATAGAAAAATTAAAGAAAAATAAAAGAAAAAAGAAAAGAAAAAAGAAAAGAATAAAAGATTCACTCAGAAGAGCATTTACAGGAGAGGAAATCGGTGATAGCTGGCGTCCTAGAGAGCAGGGTGCTGCACGCAGGGGGTCACAGCAGGTCCACACGGCGGTAGTACAGGAGGTAGGCTGTGCGTTCCGCAGTCGGCTTCACCACCTGGTACTGATGGATCACCTTCACGGCCTGGTCGTCGATGCGCAACCAGCCGTTGAGCCCGATTTGGAAGACGTCCGTGGTGTAGTGGCCACCGGTGGCGCTGTTCCCGTGGTGATACACAACTGTGGGGAGACGGGCGTGAGCGAGGCACCGCACGCAGCCAGGGAAACGGGGGATAAAGGGAAAGGGGCACTTCAACTCTTTAAGTGAAGGGCCTGGGCGGGGATTGAACCCACGACCTGGGCATTGTTAGCACCGGGTTCTGACCAACGCAGTCAACACGCTGCCACTCACTGTTTTCTCCAGACAGGATGAGCTGGCTTAGGCAACAGCCTTTAAGTATTTTTTAGTTCTTGCTTACATTATTTTCTATAAAACACCAGTTTCCTTCCATCAGCCACTAATTATTTAAATGATTTGCTACTTCTCTGAATTAGACCTGTGATAAAAATATCAAGCATTGTAGAGGGGACATACAGCCTTGTAGAGGGGACATAGCCCTCATTCAAGAGGCTCACTTCCCATTATTGTCCTCAGCAGTCTATAATCACTCCATATTTACTCCAGCCTATAACCCTATCCCATAAATCCACAGGAAGCTCTCCTTTGGTCAACCCATTGTCTAGGAAGTGCCAAAGGTTTTTAAAACTTTCATCATAATGTTCTTTCCATAACAGATGCTCAAACTCTTGTAGAGGCAATGTCAGGTTCAGCAAGACTGAACTCAGTGTAGAATCACTGCACGGTCTGGGTTGGAGGGGACCTTAAAGCCCATCTCATCCCACCCCCTGCCCTGGGCAGGGACACCTTCTACTAGAGCAGGTTGCTCCAAGCCCCGTCCAACCTGGACTTGGACACTTCATGGAATCATAGAATCAGCTGGGTTGGAAAAGACCTCAATGATCATCAAGTCCAACTCCTGATCCACTTCCACTGTGGTTACCAGATCATGGCACTAAGTGCAACATCCAATCTCATCTTAAAAACCTCCAGGGACGGAGAATCCACCACATCCCTGGGCAGCCCATTCCAATGCCTGATTACCCTCTCTGTAAAGAACTTCTTCCTAATAATATCTCACCTAAACCTCCCCTGGCAGAGCTTAAGACCATGCCCATGCAGGGATGGGGCAGCCACAGCTTCTCTGAGATTCCATCCCAGCCCCTCACCACCCTCACAGGGAAGAATTCCCTCCCAATATCTAATCCAACCTTGCCCTCTGTCAGCGTGAAGCCATTCCCCCTTGTCCTGTCACTCCAGCCCCCTGTCAGTACTTGTCATGCTTCTCCAGCATACCAAATCCCATCATTCTAAACGAAGGGTTAAGTAAATTAAGAATCAAAAGCATCAAACTGCTTTTTATAACTTCCTAGAGGATTTTCTGGAAAGGATTTGCCTCGCAAAGCCCATTTCCAAAGAGTGCAGCACACCCTGCAGAGCCTTCCAGCAGGTACTGCCACACTTAGGGGGATACTCTAAGCTACACATTCACTCTGCTGACCACAACAGTATTTTACTGAAACTATTTGCAAATAAAAACCTCTCTAATGGCCTATTAAAAAAAAAAAAAAAAAATCAGATCAAACTACGTAGTGATCTATTTAAGAAAAACCCAAAAATCAGGGCACACTTTTCCAACTGGCTCACATTTGTCATCAGTGCAGTTATCCCCCTCCAACCACAGCTTTTATTTTCACCGTAATATCATTCTGAAACTCCAAGAAAGAACCAATTATGAAAGAACCAATCTACAAGTTGGACATTTATTAGTTCTCCGTAACCTCCTTAACAAATCTGGGAACTGAACACCTCTGATTATCAGCTAATTCCAAGAGAGACTCAAACTGCCTTCTTTCCTTAATTGTCTCTTTTCTGCAAAAGGCACAATACTCTCCATCTATACATGTGGAGAAATTTAGTAAATTTTTTACATTAGCCTAAACCTGAATTATTTTCTAATTATTCTATTATTACTTTCTAAACTTTACTGTCTACTTTAGGTAGGCAAATTCCGGATGTTATCTGAAACTTAATTCTTCCAAAGCTTATTTTGATAATTCAAAATTCATCCAACAAGTTGTTCTGGTGGATGAGAATGCTGTACTTTTCCACAGAAAGAGTCAGAAAAAAATCCCAGTGGTAACTCAAGTCACCTTAAATCCGCTGTCTAAACTTGTCCCATGAAAATCACTACGGATAAAAACAACTGCACTGCCAGAAACAGTCCTGAATTTCCACAAGGGACAGGGATGTTCTTCCCTTCTGTAACCTCAGTGGTCAAAGCACCAAGTCACACAAGGCCACCAGTACTGGCACAGATTTGGCGACACGGGAGTTGGGGCTCAAGGGGATGCAAAGCCAGCATTCAAACAGCTTTTTCCAAAGACATTTGAAACATTATTCTGAGAATCTGTGCTGTATTTTAGGCACAGTTATATCCCAGTTGTAATTCAGCTCCTGCTGATATTTTCCAGGGCGGATCTGCTACAAAACTTTTTGCAAAGTTGGATCAGTGAGATCCATAAATACAGATGTAACAATATACACGTATATACACATGAAAAAAAACCACTAAATACAAGAATTTCACACCCACAAGCTACCTCAGTATAATTTAAAAGAAAATACTTTCTAGAATCCAGGGAACTCCCGTGTTCCTACAATTCCATAGGAAGAATTTGCATTTGCAACACAGAGACCAGAGGCACAGAGATTAAATACCTGCAAAGAGCCGGTAGGTTCTTTGGCCTTTAAAAATTTTACTTTTCACACCAGGAGATAGTAGCTCTGGAGGAGGAAAACAAAGTCACAAAGGCAACAGTTAGAAAATTTCGAAATTTAATTTCACCAGCATCAATTACTGCTCAGAGAAACCAACACTATCATAAAGGAGAAAGCTGAACTGAAATTTCTTCTGCAGCTTTTAAAGTATGGTTATTGTTCTGATACCTCCTAATCAAGAGACTGAATGTTCAGGTTTGCTGAACACTGTAGTTTATGGAAGGTTTAAAAATACTACCAAAAATGAAGGAAAAAAAAAACCAGAGCAAAAGATCAGACTCTTCATTTTTTCCCTTTCATTCCTGCTGTCAGGCAATGACAAGGTTGCATTTTCTATAAAACACCAGTTTCCTTCCATCAGCCACTAATTATTTAAATGATTTGCCACTTCTCTGAATTAGACCTGTGATAAAAATATCAAGCATTGTAGAGGGGACATACAGCCTTGTAGAGGGGACATAGCCCTCATTCAAGAGGCTCACTTCCCATTATTGTCCTCAGCAGTCTATAATCACTCCATATTTACTCCAGCCTATAACCCTATCCCATAAATCCACAGGAAGCTCTCCTTTGGTCAACCCATTGTCTAGGAAGTGCCAAAGGTTTTTAAAACTTTCATCATAATGTTCTTTCCATAACAGATGCTCAAACTCTTATAGAGGCAATGTCAGGTTCAGCAAGACTGAACTCAGAAACCCAAATATGTTCTTCTTAAGAATAAAATAAAAGGAAAAAACATAAAAAAAAAGTTCATCCAAATTACTGGGTTTTCAGACAATGATGAAAATCAATCTTGTGCAGAAGAAATAAAATCAAAACACAGATACCCTGAAGAAAAAAAAAATGTTATTTTTCCTCAAAAGAAGGGGAAATTCTGTTCAAAAATCTTTACCTTTACTAATTTCCAGATCAACAGGATACTCAATATTCTTGATAAGCTTCTGACACCCCCCAGTTTTCTCATACACGAACCGCTTGAGGTGCAGAACGAGAACAGGGGGCAGCTCTTCCAGTGTGACTCTTCTGCTGATCTCCACCTGACACACACACAAAGAACACCTGTGATTTCTTGTTAACTGCTCAAAATCACTCCTTCCAATGAGGAATAAGGGTTTAACTTTAAATACACTTGCAAAAACCCCCAGATTTGTTATTGTAATTAATTTATGATAAAAACTGCAGTTTCTGACTTAAAGCCCACTGCATCTTCAACTAAAGTGGTGTCTTAAAGGGCAACTTAGTCTTTTCGAAGAGAGAAATATGAGTTATGACCACACTTTTCTCTACTAAACAGTGACTTTTATATAATTATAACCAAACAATCCACAAAATTGCTGTCCGAAAAGCTGAAACTGAGCTCAGAACTGCAGAATAAAAATGTTTTGCCTTCCTAGAAATTAAGACACAAAAACACTTCTCAAAATAACTGCTCAAGGTTTTTTTTCTCCACTTTTTACCGGGAAAAATCTCTTTATTGGCACTCACCAGCATATTATTTTTCAATACAGGGCTTGATTCTGCTAGATCCTACTAAGTGTAGGATAGAAACTCATGGGGAAAAAACTATTCTCTTTCCAAGCTTGAAAAGTAAAATCTCTGAGGTCCTCAAGGAGCAGTTTGAGAACCCCAGAGAATGTAAAGAGGAGTACGGAGAAGGGAACCTGGAAAAGTCAATGAGGTAAGACCAGTTTGCTGCTCAAGACACTGAAAACATCTGCAAATAAGAGTAAGAGACTGAAAGGAAAATCACTTCAGTGAGGATAAAAATTAATCCCGTAAAATAACATGAACTATGAAATATTCAAGATTTAACCAACTGAACTGTAGGACCAAAAGGAACCAAAAGATCTTTCTTCAAATGCAAGTGAAATTGAAGTCAGAAACAGCAAGGGGATGTCACTTCATTTTAAACAGCTGTTTGCATTTAAAATGCCTAATTTAACACTACATGAAAATCTGACTGATTTTCTGTTTGTATTAATACACACAAAATTCAAAACCAGCTCAAAGTGATTAAGAAACAAATTTTAAGATAAATCATTCACATGTATTTGGAAGACTGCTCTTCTCCTACCTGTTCTATGCCCACAGTTTAAGCCAGATTAAAACAATCAGGAGACAGCAGTAATTTTTAGTAATATATTATTTTTAGCTTTATCAGTAATCCTGAGTTTCCCTTCTGTAAAATGGACATTAAATACTTCTTTGCAACACATTCTGGAAATTACTATCTGCAAAGTCCTTTGCTGGTTCTACAGACAATGATTTCAGTGTTTTTACTCCAATTTTAATACAAGAACAACTATTCCAACTCGAATTTCTTTTAAAAAAAAAAAAAAAGGTCTAGAAGACACTGTGGATGGTTGTATTTCCATCCAAACTCTGAAATAAGCCAGCCCAAACCTCCAGCACCTAATTTGAACACCCATTTCTTCCAAACCCCCTAATTGAGCACTGGGTTGTCAGTCAAGAAGTTAAAACCATCTGCAGGGAAAACCAAAGAATGAATGACTTGCAAGACAAGATCCACGTGGTAAATCATGATGAGCTTGCATTGCAAATGTTTCTTTCACATGGAAAACAAACTGGAGAAATGAATGTTCTGAGCATTCAAGGCAAATTTCAGCCATTCATCTGTGGCTTTTCAAAGAAAATGATCCATCTTTCCTTTATCTCACCCTATTCTCACTGGGAGTATTTAGAAAACTCGCAGATAGAGACATGAAATCTCAAAGAGAACACCTACAACTCCAGAGTTATCCACAGTGTATAGGAAATTCCCATCTGAGCAATCCAGGCACACGAGAGATGATGTTCTTTACTGCTGCCCACCGTAAGGAGCAAGGCAATGCCTTAGGGAGGAAAGTGTAATTTATTACCCTCTACCACAAGTTCTCAAACTGCAAGGCCCAAGGTAAGCTTTGCCTCCTTGGAAAGATTTTTCTATTGCAATTATTACTATTATGTATTATTTGAAAAAGGAGATAAAAAAATTTTACAAAGTTGCTTGGGAATGTAGAATAAAATGTCCTGATACTTAAAGTGACAGAGAATCACAGGGCTTGGAGATGTGGGGAGCTCTTCCCCTCCATCCCTTCTGAGTCAGGTAAGACCATGTAAATCCTGAGCTGTGCTTCCCCAACTTTCTCTCACAGCAGCCAGGACACCTCCACAAGCACCATAGGCACAACCCAGTCTAGGTCCTAGTCCTAATATACTGTCCAAATATCACTGAGAAAAATCAGCCTTCTCTTTTTCAGAGTGGCCTTTAACACACTAATTTTTACATCTGGATCCGTCTCTCTACTTCCATGTTTATATTTCTCGAGGTTGAACAGCTCCTCCCCCTTATTCCTTCCTTTTACATCACAACTTTTATACCACCATTTATTTTGATTGCTATTTCCCACATATTCTCCATCTATGAAGAACATTTCTCAAGGTATAACTTTTGGGGCTGTCCTGGGTAGGGCCAGGAGTCAGACTTGGGTGACCCTTGGGGGTCCCCCTTCCAACTCAGGATATTCTCCAAGTCTATGAACCAATGACCTAAAACTGAATATAACAGTACAGACAATTTGGTTTCTTAGGTGTACAGCAAAGCAGTCACCTACAGAGTGCCAAGGACACCGAATGGAGGTGTTACTGTCTTTTGATTTCAGATTATTAATCCAGGGAGAAAGACCACGATCATCAGATATTTTAGAGAGGTTCTACACTGACTTCTACCAGGCCTCCCATCAACGAGTATTTCCATTTTCAATCTGTAAGTGAAGTGTGGAAACCAAAACCCCTCAAGGACAGCCACACACACAACCAGGCAAGTGTTCTGCTCCAGGAGTTTTCTTCCTAAAGCAGGGGTGTGCTCCTTTACTAACAAAATCTGGCAATTCCCAGGAATCAGTATGTTATAACCAGCTAAACATAACAGTGTGTATTATTACCACAGTTCACTCTCTTAAATTAATATACACTGCAGCAAAATCTCCAATAAATTACTACACCAGCTATTTACAGGCATGGTTTTGGTTAAGAGTTAATTCTCCTCCTCTCAGTGTATGTGCTCACATATAAGACATTTTACTGCTGCAGGACACTTGGGAAAGCTCCTCCCTCTTTTGTTAACACAGGAGTGTTCAAACAACTACTTGCAAAGCAAAAGCTGTATAAAAACCCTTTTAAAAACTTTAGGAGTTGGCTGTAAAGAAAAGGCTCAGCAGAACACACCTCCTGCTTGGTTTTTGTGGTGTATCCCTGGACAGACTCTCTTGCCACCAAACTTTCCAAGGCATCCTGCACTGTGCGGATCTTGTCTGACTGGATGTCCAGCTGCAGGGTGAAGAAAGGTTGCAGTGTAGCAGACTCCTTGGAACTCTGCTGGTAAACAACAGATCTATGGGGGGGGGAAAGTTAAAATGTAATTAGGTGTCATTTTCGACAACAGAGAACCTTCAAGTCCGAAAAATGTTACTTAAGTAACTCAATTTATACTGCAATCAAAGCAACACACACAAATACAAGGTTAAGCTTTAAGTTTCGACAGGAAAACACTCACTTTAGTACTATTTAAATGGCTTTATCATCCACTAAGGACACACTGAATGGGATATTACTGAATTGTTCTATTTATGCAAAGATTAAAACAGCTATCGGATAAGCATCAAAAGTTTAAAGAAAAAGCCTGAAATTCTTGCTAATGCATTTAAAAAAAAAAAAATTCGTCTCCAGGCTCCTTTTGTGTTGGTTTTGAAATTGCAACAGATCTTCAGAACTGCAGAGTCCTAATGCTTATCTGTGTTCTGCTGTAAAAATTACAACTGATTCCAGATTCCCCAATAAAAATACACCGATTTTTTAGTCACTTCACAAAGACCAATTTCAGGGTGATTTTAAATTGTTTGTTTAAATCTTGCCACAGGAAATACAAACTTTGCTCCATCAAGGACTGGCATTTCCTTTTCCTCCCGTCATTTTCTGTGTCCAGACTTTGTCCATGTACTTACTCCTTTGTACATAAATTGGAGCCTTTTGGAAAACTAGCAGAGGTAATGGCCTGGGGCATGAGAACATGTTTTCTGGGTTCTTTGGGGTTTTGTTTTTGTTTGAAGTGTGTTCAGTTGCAGCTTTTAAGCAGCTTGGCTTGGAGACCACTGTTTTGTGCACTCTACTAAGTGGATCTTCCTGACTTTCATTTTTCTTAAACTTCACTGAAAAAAAAAAAAGATGACTTTTTTCTTTTATTTTGAAGGCAGTACTTGCATTAAAAAGCTCCAGCTTCTACAAAAACCTGGTTTTACACAGCCAAAGAAATTATTAATTTATTATGGTGTTATGAATTACAAGGCTTGAAAACGCAATTTTAATTAACACAGCCCTGATCCATGTGGCCATGCTGGAACATCTCCAGGTCAGGTAGGAAATGTTAATGTTCAGATTAATGTAGGTTAAACAAAAGAGCCCCTATGACTCAGGCCAAGCCCCGAAGCACCAACAGAAACAGCCAATGCAGCTTTATACTGGCAAATCTATATCCTTTAGAGGAAAGGGAGGGTATGGAAAACAGTAGCATCTTTATTTCAGTTTAACACTTCCCCCTTGACTGTGTTAAAGAACAAAACCTTCAGCACGTGGCAAGAGCAGTGTTTCAATAAACAAACCCTTCCCTGCTTTTCCATACACTTCCTAATTTATTTTTTTTTTAAGCAAACCGTTATTGAGAGCAATAATCCAGACAAAAACGTTAACTGCTGAAACAGTGTTCAAGATCAGGTATTAAAATTTAATGAATAATAGCAATAATATTCTCAAAAGAGAATTAAGAAAAACTTCCTCAAAAAATTATTAGAAATTATATTGCAGTATTTCTTCAGAACATTTTCTTCACAAAGATATGCAGAAATTGATATGATAGCAAAACCTTTTCTGGATTAAGATTTTTCCTATAACAGCATCACTTACCAGGATAACTACAAATCTCAACTGGACAAGGGAAAATGCATCATTTGCAATGAATAATTAATTGGGTACTGCAAAAATTCTACCTTAGGAATTTTTCAGGAAAACTTTGTATTTGCACATTTAAGTCTTACATTGCTAAGGAAGACTTCATGGGCTGTCTGCATAATAGGTACTGAATAGAATCAAGCCTTGCAAGGCCAGCCCAAAGTTTCCCAAGCCTTAAGCTTCCCAATTCACAAGTTTCCCAAACCTAAAGATGCCAATTCAGACCATCTTTTCCTGGCTGCCTTCTCCATTCCCTTTTTCCAGTTTCTGATGCTTTCATTCAGTGGAATTCTACTGCCATTTCTGTATTCAGTCCTTCCTATCTCCACCCTCAGCCTCAGAGGACAAGGCTTTCCAACATCCCATGGGATGCTGTTCCTTTGGCAAATTGTGTGGCCTGGTGTGAGGGACAAATACAGTGGATGTGGTGACAGCAGACAACAGATGTTGGATTGGACCCTTGGTGCATGTTTTTGCCTTTTTTCAGTAACACCTTTACTTTACATCATTTCCTGGGGACTTCCACAGGAAACAGCATTCACTCAGTATTTTAATACAAAACCTAATGGAGTCAAGCAGAGATCTAAACAATTCTGACCACAATAAATACACTTAAGGTATTAACAACCCCTTGGGTACGTGAGGCATCGATGTAGAATTCCATCAATACCTACAAACATCTGTCTGCCAAATTCTATGGAAAATGTAATTCTATTTGCCAGCTGTCTGGCTCAAAACCCAGGAGAAGAAATAATTTCAGAGCATTTCACAGGCAGAAGGCACTAGCCCACATTATTCACACTTCTAGACTATCTGGCAACACAGAGTCAAACACCAGCAATTAAGTGTCTGTCTCCAATTTAAAAATAATTCTTCAAGTCTAGCAGTTTTGTTTTGAGTATGTTTTTAGCAAGTGTTTACTTTGCTTTCATTTTAAATTACACATTTCTCCAAACAAGTCATGAGGCTTCCTTTCCAAAAAATATTCTTTCAGTATCTACTTTCTGCCTTCATCTGGTATCAGACCTGCATATAAGTGAAGTTCCACATTCTTTTCATTCCAATAACATCTTGTAGTAATTTATACTTTTCCAGACTCCTTTTGCCTTTAACAGTTATTAACTATTAAACATAACTTTCTCTGGGAAGCATTAAGTGCCTAAAGGACTAAAAGCCCACCAATTTTTTACTTTATTCCCTTCTTTTACTCACTCTTTGTAAACCTCATTATCTCTTAAGTATCCTTATTTACAACATGAGTCAGGAATTCTCAGAGGACACAAAAATTAGGCAGACATTAATATTCCACGCATACCTATCTTCTGCATGCAACGCTTTGCTTCTCAAAATCTGTTGTTTAAAGACACTTAAAAAGATCCAGACTCAACAATTTCTAGGAGAAAGTACTGTACCTTATGTGACCACCAAAAATGTCAGTGATTGGAGTCTGCACAAAGTCAGCCTGCCGAGTGACTGATGACTTGTTGCGAGGTCCCACTTGCTCCCACTCGTCCTCACTGCCTTCCCCTTGTTCCTCCTGCTCCTCTTCCTCGGGAACAGCCTGAGCCTCAGGGCCGTTGGACACCGAGAGTTCTTCAAGTGACCAAGAAAAAAAACCCACGGTGAGATTTTAACAAATAAAACCCGTAGACAGATAAAGAATTTGAAAGGTAAATAACCCAACAGAAAGAATAATAATAATCCTTTCCAAGGATAAAATGCTTCCACAGATCAATTGATTTGATAAATAAAAGAGGACAAGCCTTTTCCAGGCTCACTCCTAGCTGGACACATGCTGTATTAACAGAACCCAGCTCACTGATGACTGTATGTAAATAAATGGAGTTTTCTAGCAAAGTTTAATATATTTTTAGCAGTAAAGTTATGGGGTAGAAAATTAGAAAGTCCAGTGTTATTCTGGAAACATAATTAAGCCATTATTAAATACAACTCCTTCTCTGCACAGGTATTTTACAGGGAAGCCAAGGCTTAGCAAATATTTTCTCTGCAAGTGCCCAAGTCAGGAGGCTATAAACTGCACACAGCTACAGAACACGTGCAATGAACATTTCAAATCTTAAAAAAAATTACCCAACTGAAACTGGATAACTAGGGATCTTAACTCTACACTTGGCTAAGGCTCACAGTATTTTGTTTCGTTTTTAACAGGGGGCTCAACCATGAAGCCACTATAAAATAAAATGGCGTTTTACTCTGCATGCAAATTCTGGTAATTCTTCCAAAGAAAAATTCTTCACCAACTTTGTCAGTAGGAATTTTAAAATCATTTAACATGCTGTTTTATACTGGATGTAAAAGTTAGCCTTTAGTCTAGAACCTTCCACCTCAAAAAGATTTTTAACAGTGGTTTAAAGATCAGTGAAAACAGACACTGATATATTGTGAGCTCCCACTGAGAGCCACGAGCCCAGAAAACAACTGGCGCTGCAGGTATTATGAATGACAAACATAACCTATGCTTAAGACAAGACCAGTCAACTTGAGGTAACCTAAAATAACATACATTTGTAATATAGAATTTTACTGGCCAGGAGGACCAGGTATATGACTGATTGTCATTCAGAGCATTTACAGAATGATGATGCTCTTCTAAACACCCAGTAACTTCAGATCATTTATAAAACTACAGAATGGGCTTGTTTTATCCAGATTTTAACACAATATTGTTTGTTAATGTCAGAGTCCCCTAAGCCATGGCATTCTACCCCATCTCAACATCTACTATCAACATTACTCTGTGTTACAGAATCACCACACAAACACAGTATTTGAAATAAATTGTTTTCTACCAAGGGAAAAAATATCCACTAACTTTCATTATGCGGAGAGAGAAGTTTCTTGAGGGTCAGCATTTCTTCATGTAGTCCATTGAGGATAAATCCCAAGTATTCTTCAGCATCCTCTTGCCTGCCCTGAATAAAACATTTTTCTCAATTAATTCTATGACATTTTCATGGTTTCCTTTTAACAGAAGGTTCATGACATGGACCATCCAGCTTTCTCCTATTAATTTAGCTTATTTAGCAACTACCCAGCCTAAGTTATAACGTCAAATAAAGCTTAAATTTTACTATAACAGCACCTCATTTTTAACCAGTTCAAACCAAACTGCCCTAAGCAGTAAATACGCAATATGGTATTTTTGCATTCTCCTCAACACAAATTCCATTTAGCCTGCGAGCTGGTATTTTTTCCCTATTTCTTTTAAAACCACTATTAAGAGTTGCTGTCAAGCCATGGCCAAACCAAAAGATGGTTTCAACTATTACCTTTTCTTTAAACTGAAACTAAATCTGAAACAGTATTTTGAAGTCTCTGGACCTTCTACCATTTCAGGCTGAATCCCTCACAAAAATGAACAACTGCTCATTTCTTACATATCAATCTATTGGTAACTTCATTATAAAAAGAGATGTTCTATCCCTATAGCAATTTTTTCATTATTCTGACATATCGAACTGCCAAACCTACAACTAACTAATTCAAGTCCCAAGGCAGTTGAGCTTCATTATAATGAGCTATGAATTAGCTGATTTTCATGGTGTTTGAGCACAGAATCTGATGTGTGGCTTTACACAGTTTCAATGACAGGGACTGCCCTACAATGCAATGACAGAAGTCAAGGATTTTAAGTCGCACCTTTTCTGACAGACTCGACTTGATAACCGTCAAGAGTCTATAAATGTAGGTCGGTTCAAAGGCAGCTCCTGGTCGGATGTCTCTCACTATTTTATCACCTAAAGCTGCAAAGCAAAAGAGAATGAAATGTAAGTAACAATATAGAGAAGTTTTTTCTACATTCTACATCAATATTCTTCTCACACATCACTAGATTCTGGAGCTCAGCATTTATTTTTACTAATAGCTTTATTCTAATCCTGGTACTCTTATCTGAAAACATTTTGTAAAAAAACCATCTCACATCACCCTGCATAGAGTGACAGATGCTCTAGAAAAGCTAATAAACACTCTGAAGATTAACAAGAATATCCACAGCCATCATAAAAGAACATTCTAGTTCTATTTAAATTTTTGTACTTGAAGAACACTTCTTAAAAGCTTTTGTGTATTTGCAATTCTAACAGATCATTTTTCCTCACTGGAGGAAAAAAAAAAAGCAAAACAAGAAACAGTTTGACAGAATGTTCCATCTAATGGCAATACAAGGCCTCAAAACTATACTTGAAAACTACACAATGAAATGACCTAAAAGTATAATAAGTTGGATAAGCCAGTGAGATTTGTTCTACAGAAAGAAACCACAGAAATGTCTGAACTGTTTGGAAATCACTGGAACAACCAGTTCCTCATGATATTTTCTTATCACATTACATAAGAAAGTTTCAGGAATGTGCTTGTTTCTGTAAGTTTGTAATACAACAGACTTGGTTTAAAATTAAGATTAAAAAACCCTGAAATCTATAAGATAATTTATTTGCATCAAAAACCATTCTATTCCTCATTACATGACCATCGTTGAGCCTAAATCTAAATTAGCAAGAGTCATACACTTCCAAAGTTCTCACTCTGGAATCAGAAGCCAAGACAGTATTCCTGCAGGCAATCTCCAACTGCTCAACAGACCTGTTCTGGCCCCTTTTGTTCCAAATCAATGTGAGAGTTCAGGATTTAAGGAAGGATGATAGAATTGAGCAATGTGATAAACCAAACAGCTGGAAATAGATAAGGAAGGAAGTGGAGTAAAATACACGAGTACTTTTTACATGATTTTGTTAGAAAGGGAATGTTCTGAGAAGAAATCTTAACAATTAAGTGAACCTTCAACAAAAACTTTCTTATTGCACTGGTGCATTGGTCCACCAAACAGAAGAAGAAATTTGAGGTGTAACACCTCTGACTTCTTGACATGAATCACCAATCAGAAATAGTGCAACACTGACACAAAAGCAACCAGCAAATTTTGTAAGGTATCGAGAAATCCCAAAATCCTAAAGAGCCCTGAAGAGGATCAAGCACCAGTATTTAGAGGTCTTGAGTACATCACCCAATGAGACTCTTACCCCAAAGCCTTCTTACCTTATGACTTTTCTGCCCCTATTCCCACTCACCTTGCTTTGCTTTAGGAGGTACAGGCATATTAGTGAACTCATTCATTAAACGAACACTGCAACAGAATGGAAGGAACAACTTCACATGAGCAGCAAGTTAAGACTTAGAAGGGCAAATAATAAAATCAGATCACTGTTATTATGACTGCCAAAAAACAGAGTATCATCACAAAGTCTGAGCAAAGACATAAAAAACAACCTGATCGTTGTCATGAAACCCAGGTGTTCAGTTGGTTCGTTTTTGCATATTAAACATGATTTAAAACTGATAGTCCTGAGGCAACAGGAAGTATCTTCCTTGACTAGTCAAGCAATTGTAAAATACCGAGTTCATTATAAATGACATGGATCACCCAAAAACTACACCAGAGACTTCTGGATACAGATCAAGTTTCAACAACAATCATCTGTTATTTCTGAATGAGCTCAGTCAGATCCCAGACTTTCATTCCCTTTTCCCAAGCTACTTACAAACTGTCTAGCATGGGAGTTGAGGTACACGGCCTCTGCGATTTGGAATACATTGGAATGGACTTCATTAAATGATACATTGGAGGGCAAGCAACCAAGGCCTGCAGGGTCTATGCAGTGGCATTAAGGAAATATGAAGAAAATTCATCTGTATATTAACAAAACATTCAGTTATATTTAAAATTCTAAGCAAACTCTGTATTTTTATTATGTCGATGAATCCAATAATAATGGAAAAGAAGATTAAGTTTTATCATAACATTAAGCAATGATGTGCAGAAGTTATACTAAAAAAAAACAGAGGGTTTTATAACGTGCAGTGATTTCAGTGACATTTTAATCATGGCAAAGATGAAAACATTTTGTCCAGGTGCAGGAGAGGTAACGAACCTTCAGAGGAAAGACTTTATAAAATGAACAATTTGAAAACAGGCAAGAGATAACCTGTAACGTGTTTTCTGAGAAGAACGGAAGAAGCCAACATATTTTACGTTAAAGGTGGTGATTCACCCCTGCACCCAAACCAAAAGTAACCCTCTGTGATGGGAGACATTCTGCAGTGCCAAGAGTTGGGAGCAACCAGCGAAACTCCAGAGTACACTGGGAGAATAATAGTTTAAAACCACCTACTTGGTGAGACCAGTGAACACAAAAAACGCATTAAAAGACTGGAAGGAGGGAAATGGCAAAAAAGGCATCAATCTCAACAGCTACAGAGAAAGATTAATTTGATCCCTACAGCGTGCAAAAATTGAGTAATAAATTCTCATGTAACACTTTAAGACTGAAAACAAGGGAGCTAATATGCATATATAACTGTTGAGTGCACAACTGGTTATATAAGATAAAAGCTAAAGTTTAAAGCACAATTGTTGGTCTGGAAATAGTTTATTAGGCTCTGTCATGATCAGTCTTGAAATTGGTCTTAGTATTTTTCCCTTGCAGTAGCAGCACTTGAGGTGTCCCAACTGTCACTCACAGTGAGCCTTGCTAACATAGAAGATAATTTTAAAAATTATTAATGATTTTTACTAATATCATAATATAGCACTAAAGGACAATCTCTGTTCCCCAGGGTAAAAGTTATTTTTGCAGGGGAATACAATTCCAGTACATTAAGAGCAGGCTCATCCTCCGTAATGTAATGCTCAAAAGGATTATTTTAAACAATAATAGTGACAACCTGCTCCACAAAAACCCAAATGATCCACTTACCAACTGCCATGACAAAGCCCAAGAGTCAGGACAGTTACTTCAAGTACAAAAGATAAATAACCACCTAAATTGATGCACAGAGTAAACATAACTGGAAATTAAAGCATTTTCAATCAGGAAAAAGTTCTGCAATATTTTGCCAAAGGTAACAACTGCAAACAGGATTGGAGGGGAAAAACTGGACATGAGGCTCAAGGATCCCAAAACCCCCTGGATTTTGAGCTGCTACACTTCACATCTTAACCACAGTAGCAGGATCTGGGAAGACAAACACTTCTATTGAATACTTACCAGAGCCATCCAGAAAAACTTTGACAGATATAATACACAAATTTTAACTTAAGAGTATTATTTTTTTCCCAGGGAAGGATACAGCATTGATGTAGCACCAGTTTCCTTTGTTGATCAGCCCTCGGGGTTGCAAAGACACTGGTTTATGTATTAGCCTTACATTTTCCAGTATTTCTGCAGGATGAGAAACAGTAAATTGAGTATCAACAAAACTCACATGTGGCCATCAAACAAGTATCTGTTGCTGCATCACAAAATAATTCAGTTTAATGGACAAGATTCCCAGAAGTGTCAGCAAATCATTTTTCACTCCATTTGAGCACTGCTTGTATCTCAAATCAGACGTGTTTCTTCCATCGGAGACATCCTGGAATTCGGCTCAGGAGGATGCTGGTACAAGAACCAACCACTGTCATTTCAAAGCTGACAAGACCTATTTGGGTTTATTTTTGCTTCCTTAAAACCAGATACTTTTATTTACATAGATACATAGATCTAAAATCCCGTTAGCTGGCAGCACTTGTCGCCAATTTTTGGAAGTATTTCCCAAATTCTTCTGCTTTGAAGGGAGATGAAGATGACAGAGCAGTCCCAGCTTACAAGTTTCACCATCCACTGCCTTACAACAAAAACATCCCAGGGCAAACAGACACAGATGTTACTGTGCTCTTCAGAACAGGCTGCTTTATTTACCAGTTTAAGACTTGCAAAGTCTACGAGATAACAGCCTTACATAATGTAATTCCTACTGTTTTCCTGCTTCCAAAACCTTCAGAAATGACCCAAGTTTAAAACTTAGAAACCACTGCACATAATTGTGTCTCAGTTATGAAACACGAGCAACACAGGGTTCACATAGGTGGAAAAACAGAGGCACATAACTAAGCAGAGGAGGTAGCAGAACTGCAAACAAAATCCGTGTCCTTCTACTTCCAAACTGTCTCCTTACCTATAAGATTGTATTTCCTGCAGGTACCACCAGTTCTAACCAAATGAAAATGTCAAAAAAAGGAAATTTTTAAATCAGTCATCTATTACATAAAGAACCTGGCAGCTGAAAGAACAGACAAAAAAAAGAAACATGTAAAATGGAAAATGTAGCAGAGATGCAGCTGAAAACTCCTCTGTGAGTGCTAAAATAGTTATTAAATTACTGCTCAAGTATTTCGGGATATATTTATAAAGCAGCAACATGGGAACTGTGTTGGGCACACATACAATCCTTCTGTTAATATAACTAAGCACTGTTGGAAATTAGGATAAAACTAGAGGAAAATATTTATATTTTGAATGTCTATCAGTAACTTTTGACATTAACTCTTCCCTATTTTTGCACCATGCTAAATAAATATATTATTAGGACCTTTAGCATCCTCTTGTGGTCATAGACCTGCTTTGTAGCAGCATCTAGTGCAATTACTGTGAGTTTTGTTTCTTTTAACAAAGAATTACCTTTGTGTAGAGCATTCAATACCACATCTCCATCTAACATTTACACAGTAACTAAAAGAACTTTTACAAGAGTATCAGAAGAAAAATACATTTATAACCACAAAAAAAAAAAAGACTAAAATTTCACAACCTTAGAAAGCTCAAGTTATTAATAGAAAAGAACTCACATTCCCTTTGGAGAATGACTTGTGAAACAATGCCTTGATTTGAAAACAGATCTGTAGAAGTATTAACATGTTTAGACATTTCTGTTGGTAAACAAAACACATTTTGCTGAAGTTCATTTACCACGTCATGTTATTACAAATACCTGTCAGTTTTTTTCTAAAACAGGTTATTTCCTTATCAGAGCAAGTCCAAAGTTTAACAAAAGAAACCACGTGGACACAATCTCCAGGCTGAAGACACTTGTTAAGTTAGGAATTTAACACCATAGATATTTAACACTCTATTTGGAGAATATTTTGCTCGTCACTCAGATCTTTCTTCAAACTGGGCAACGATTAAAAAATGCCAGGACAGCACTGCTGGATAACCCTACACAAATTCAATACCTGCAAGAATGCAACAGGTTACATTTACTGAAGTCATTTATAAACCCCTCAAACCTTGCATGTCTCCGAAACTCCTGAAGTGCTCCAGCACTCACCTACCTTTACAATAAGAAAATATTTTCCGCTATATAATATTGAAACACTTTTCTTACTATTTGAACTAATTCCTTTCTTTTTCACCCGTCTTGGGAGAACACTCAATCATCATGTGAATTTACATCTGTGGTCACTTCAACAATCTCAACTGAGACAAAATCCAAATTTTCCATGTTTGCCTGTGTGGTTTTCAAACCTTACTTCTATTTTCACTGCTGCACTATGGAATCTTCCTTGAGAAGTAATGTCCAGAGTGGCATTTCCATCAAGTCTTCAACAGCAACAACAGATTTAGAGTTATCTTCCTTCTTTTCCAAGTGAATTGGTATTAACACACACTGGGAAAAAACTACTTCTTCAGCTTTACTGAGGACACTCCTCAACTCCCTAGAACTTCCAGATCCTTCTCTCTAATTCTACCAATCAAGAGTGCAGGTGTTGAACAAAGCACTGAGGTACCTGTTGCCCAAACAGGACAGAGAACATTGAAGAACGGAAAATAAAGAAAATCTCCTTTTCCACAGAGCAAAGCACTGATTACATTTACATGACATTGAGATCTTCAAGTAAACGTTTTATACAGGAATTGCAGCAAATAACTTCTACCTTTTGAATCAGCTACAGTGAGCAGCTGAATTCCTTTTATCTACACTCAGATTATCCCCCTGCTCAAACAGTGGAAAAGAAAACTTGCACAAAAATGACATTGCTATTTTACTGCATTAAAGACAAAATAAAAAGCTCTGCTCCCACCTGGTGGCAAATAATAGTACAGAAACAGTAAAAGTCTAGGAAGTTAACTTACAGCTGAAGCAACTTGGACAAGATAAAAAGCCTTTCCCATTTATGGCAAGCAGTTTTAGCTGTGTGGTTGTCACAAAACAGTTTTAAGTTAAAAGTCATTATTAAAGGATAGTTTGAGATTTCAAGACTACATCGTTCTCCAAATGTATGGCATCATACAAACTGGAATCACCTGCTTCTATATGCTTTTTTTTCAATACAGTCAACTGTGTTTGTGACATTTAAGTGGAAAGTACACCAAAATACAAGTTATTCTGACAGTTTTTCTCTCAACAGACAGTTCTGAGTAAGGAGGGGAGGAGAGGCAGGATCTACTTTGGGGCATTCTGAATAGTCATCTCCAGGTCAGCTTCTGTCAGAGTAGGAATCTGACTCGAAGCTGTCACACTCAAAACATCATTGCACTTGTAAATTAGTTTGTAGCACAAATGGCAGGATTTTTCATCAGCTTTTTCACGTACAGTCTAATTCACAGATTTAAATTACTTTTGTCCCAACATTAATGAATTAATGACACAAAATGCAACCAACTGGGAAAACTTGGTGTTTTCTGACCGAATCTGCAAAAGGATCTCCTGCGTTTTCTTGCATATCTCATTTGAACCACAAATTTAACAGGACCAACAGTGAAAGCCTTTGTATCACTCATTCCCTTTCCTGATGTACCTTCTGGACAGCTCCTTATGGTTATTCTTGAGCAGACAATAGTTAGGACTGTTTCTGGATAAAATAATATTGCTTATAATAGTTAAGGATAATTCTTCAAAATTGGAAGGACAGATGTCTCAAACAGCACATCAGTAAATATGACATTTCCTGAATTAGAATTTCTGAAGAAAGACCTCTTTAGATGTTACACTTCAGCTGCTGCTCAGTGTCCAGGAATTTCAGCATTAATACCCTTGTTCTAATGGAATGCACTATAAGATAGTAAATACTGGATAATGTAACACCATTTTCAGGACAAACCTATTCTCCTTATTACAACAGCACAGAGAGATGAACACAATCAGCCTATTTAAAATCACAGATCATTTAAACACATTGTTTGACAAGTAGCAACGGTTTTACCGTATCTGGGATAATGACATGGCAATCCCTGGTTGGAATGTTTACTCAGAGGGATACAAAACTAGTTTATTCAAATTACAGCCTTCGTGCAGTGTTTGAACAGTTGTCTTATTACCAGGGGAACATCACCAGAGGAACATCACCAGAGGAATGTTTACTATGAATATTGCACGCTCCTGTTTACAAGCAGAGCTAAAACCCTTCCAGTGTAACATCCACTCGTGTATTAACTATACCTGCAATCTTTATGGCTACAGGATCCTCTGAAACTGGAACAGGTCCCTCTTTGACTTCAACCTGTTTTTCAGGGACCAGAGGAGATGTGGCAGGAGGGGTATACTTAGTCTCAACATACACCACAGATGTGGAAGCAGAGGGCTTGGAATTGTGAAAAAGACTAGCCCACGATTTTGCAGGCTGATTAACGGGGACTGATCCTGCAACCGGGACTGTCGCCTCAGTAGTAGGTGAAGCTTCCTCAGGCTTAGCTTGGTCTGAGTCAGTGCTTTCCACAGTGTGCAATTCTACCCCATTGGCAGCTGTGTCCTCACCAGAGGATTCAAGTGTTTGTCCATTAGTAACGCCAAGACTTTCAGTAGTATCAGTACCAGCATAAGACTGTACACCAGCTGTCCTTAGGGGGCTATCTCTGACGGCCTCTGAGGGGAGGCAAAACTGTTCAGAATTAGGAACTCGGCATACCTCGGGCTGCCCGGCAGTCCTGGCATTGTCCAGAGCGCTGGGAACGGCCCCAGCAGGGACAGCTCCAGGCACGAAGTCCACGGAGTTGTCTGGGCTGTTGCAAGTCCTTGGCGTGGCCAGGGAGGGGATGTCTCCTGCCAGCTCCGTGTCCTCTGTGGGGAGTCCCGAGGAGTTGGTGTGGCCGTTCACCAGCGCCTCCGGGGGTGCCATGCCATCACTGACATCTTCCAGGTAACTGTAATATCCAGGGGGTCTTTTCTTCTTCTTTTTGCGCTCCCTCTGCCCGAGGCCTCCGGACAAGCCGTCATTTTCAGCGATGGAGCCGCTGTCCAAAGCCAGGCCGGGATCGCTGAACTGGCAGTCGATGGAGTTGTAGTTGGTTTCACTGAGAGCATCATCAGGGGGTTTCTGAGCAGGTGCACAACTGAGAATGAATTCTGGAGCCTGAGGATTCAGAGTACTGGAAATACTGTAGTCGGTGTTATTTAGGACAGATGACTGAGTCTCAATAACTTCGTTAACACCAAATTCAATTCTCTGATACTCTTCCCCTGGACAAGAGAAGGCAGATCTCAGTTAGAGAATTACAGCAAATCGAGAAGCTACAAAAGCAAGGAAAAAAAACCTTCCCATTTCTTTGCAACTCAACTACGTTCCCTCGAACAAAAGTAATCCTTAACCTCAATCCTGAAGACCATTTCAAAACATCGTCTTAAAAGATATGAGCATGATTCAGGTTTTCTTACACAGAGGATGTAATTTTCCAGATCACTGCACAGCCCCTGCAAATAACCCCTATTAAATTCACCTCTTAAGAAAAACTATTAAAGCCCAGTAACTTCAGGAATAATCTGTATTAAGTTAATTACTGATAATTGCCTATAAAATATGGTGCAATACTTAACACTTCTTCTAAAGCCAGTCTTTCCCACTGACAATTACAAAATCCAAGCCTCACCTCTTTACCTTTTCCACATGTGAAGTTGGTTTTTGGGGGGCTGGATTTGGTTTTCTTGGTGTGATTTATCATAATCAAAGGTTTAACACAATCCTTAATAACTGAAAAATATTTTCATTAATTGCATGGAAACACTGAAATTACAGTTTTTGAAACTTTAGGTTCACTGATAATTTATTTCATTTTATCAGAATTGAATTTATTACTATGTAAGAATATTATATATATATGACTTCAGGTTCTTCTGACAAGAAATACAACTATTCTAAACGTAAGTCAGCATTCAACTTCTACATATCAGCAGTACTGAAAAATTATGAACAGGCTTTTTTGTTTTATTGATTTATTTATTTACCCTGGAACTTTAAAGAAACACTAAGAAATATTCTCATGGAAGGCTGCAGTATCCCAATACATTGTCAGTCACAAAGTTGTGCAGTTTCATGGCATTTAATTAGTTAAAACGCATGTGTGCTAACTGCTAAACAATGAATACTTCAGTTACAACTCAGTAACTATCAAAAAAAGAGATAAAATGAATGAAACAGTTTCAGGAATGCTAAAGGTAAACTCATGTATTAGTCCTTGAAGGTTTGTAGCTCTTTATGATACCTATGTCACTGTTCCAAAGATATTAATTTTACTATTTTGTGTTTCCTCAAAGATGGGGCTAAAACCAGGCATTTCAAATTTTAAGACTGTAACTACAGAACCAAATAACACCAGATACTATTTCCAAAGGAATATAAGGGAATACAGCACTGAATTTTTAAGATTTTGTGCAACTTACTACGTATCACATGTCAATAAAGGGATATTTTTGAGAGCACCACAGACTCAATAAAAATGAGGTGCATTTTTTTCTTAAACACAACAAAAAGCAAGTAACAGTTCCCAAGAAAAAGACGTTATTCACACACCTAAGGAAATAATCCTATGGGAGGACAGAATCTAGTGGGGATTGTTTTGATACATAACTGCTAACACAAAAGCTTTGAAGCTCTCCCAATAGTTTCTAGAAAAGTCTGCGGGCAAACATTTCAGCTTTAAGAAAAAGGAGAAAGAAACAAGAATCTACAGGGTACTATTTTTCAATATGAAATGAAGATTAACAAACATTCAATGTGTGTTGAGCTCTGAATTACACATGCAATACCAACATATTACGAACAAATGATAATAATACTGATGTTAATTGCTTTTCTGCTTTGATCTAGTAAATGAGAAGTAAACATGTCATGTATCGATTTCAGTCTTGCTGCCAGTCAGACTAAAGGAGGCTTTTTAAAAATGAAACAGGGCAAAAGCTCTCCATACACATCTGGTTTCTCTAAATCATCTTAACAAGAGCCTGAATTTCAAATTCCAAACTCTCTTCACCTCTCCCTGGGAGAAAGCCTTTCCTAACACCCTGCCTGTCTGGCTGCCAGTCACCAGCCACTTCTGCAATCACTGATGAGACATCACCAACCCCAGAGAGGGCTGGAGTTTCTTGTAATAAAAACCAGCAGCCCAGAGACAGGGAGGTGGGAAGCTGCTGCCTGATATTCACTGAAGAGGGAAGGGCTGGGATATGTCAGGAATCACCTGCTGCTCCAGGGCTGCCTGGCCTGTCCCTGCACACACAGCTCCAAACCAGCCACAGCCTCATTTGCAAAGGCAAAGCTTAGGGGGGGTTAAGGGATATGGGACCCAAACCCACAACAAAACTATTCCTTATTAGTTCACCTGTTTGTGGAGCAACTTGTTAAATCAAGCATGAACCAGGAGCTGGTTCTTTACCCTTTGTTACAACATCGTAAAGCACAAGCAACAACTGGTAACACCTAATATTTATTCCTCCAACCTCGATAAGAATCAATTACTGGGCACATTTCAAACCCCTATCAATTCAAATAATCTGTGATCTCATTTTCAAAATCCCAGCTAAAAAAAATAATAATGGCTTCAAAACAAAGAATGTGGTTTCCCTTCATGGGAGAGTCCAGTCTGTCACAGACCAAAGTAAAAGTTGTCACCTCTGCACCCCTCTGCTGCTGCTCTCTCTCCAGCAAGCTCCCAGCACTTGGTTACCCCAAGTTAATCCAGCAAGAACAATAATCCAAGTGAGCATTTGTTTTTTCTGATTTTGGTGAATTTATCATCTTATAACACACTGAACAATCACAAGAGCCCACCTGGGGCAAGTGGGGAGCAGAAACCAAAATACAGCCCTTAGAGTTATGGCACAATGAACAATGTAGGGTAAAATCCTACCAAGAGCGTCACCGACATTCCAGCATTTAACATACAAATTAGGAAATTACAGCTGAGGGATTAAGCATTACACCTTCCAGCAGGATTAGAATAATAATAATAAATACCGGTAGCTACTGTATAGTTAGTCTAGGGAAGGACTGGTAGAAGCTCATTTGCTGTAAGATTGTGTCGAGTTCATTTGAGAAAAAATGAGAGGCAATTTTTTCTATTTGTTTTGACTTTCCACTTTGCTTCAGGGCATCTTGGTTTCAGTGCAGTTCACAGCTCTATTTCTGAATGGACTGAAACAGATCTATCTGTCATGTACAACATGGGATGCATACTGAAACAAGGATCAACAGATGCTCCAAGGACAGTCTATGTACAACACCGAAATGTGTGAGAACACAGCACTAATTAGTCTGGACAGAATTCTGCATATTAGAGCTTCAGCCATAATTTGAGTGCTCCTAGTAAGTTTTAACAGATATTTTAATTCCATAATAAAGTTAAATACTCAAGATAGGTACAGAAAAAAACCCTAGACTATATGACAACATGGTGTGTGTCATCTTATAATTATAAATATTCTGTATAAGCAAACACTCCAGTTTAGTTTCCACAGCTTCTTATGCAGCCATCACAGTGATAATGTGCATGCACAGTATAGTGCAAGCTTGTTAAAGACATTTTTCAAGCAAAACCTAATGTGCTGTGTCATTACCTAATCTCAGGGCTGGGAGGGGTTCTCTCAAGGTCTAGGAATGATCTGAAAAACATTTGTACAAACCAACTTTCCGTATGGCTTGTGAACATTAAAATCCCAGTCTGAAAGAACAAAACTCAAATCCATAGTTATGACAAAGCAATATATGACTGGACACCCCTGGCACCAACAGACAATTCACACCCTATGGTCTTTTTAAAGAACCTTTCTAAGTCTTACTTAAAACTACTCAGGGTCCTAAAACTGCTCTTGTTCTAAATAAAGTTCCTGACTTGTGAGAAGTGTTGCCTATCTGTTTTCAAATGGGACCTGGAATCCTTCTTTATCACTGGCTATCTTGTTTATCTTTAAATGCAAGGCCAAAATCTCCAAGCCTAATGAACAGGTGTTCTTTAACATTACTAAGTGTATTTTGGTTTCCTTTTGAGTACTTCTGAGAAATGTCCAGTCAGATACTTGCATTAGTTTGAAGGAGACCTGATGTCATTCTCATATACATCTGGGTAACTCTCAGCTCCCTTGCTCTCCTCTGGTTCAGGGAAAAACCCAAACAGTAATTTACCTGCTGCTTAAAATACTGTGAAAGTTTGGTTTCAACCATACAGTGATGATCACAGGAGAACTCCTACATAACTGGCCATTCCTTGTACCTATGGAGTAAGGCCAGGCAGGGAGGTGTATGGGTTGAGGCAGAGTAGATGTGTGAATGTTGCAGCTTTAAAATGGGAACTCTGTAAGGTATTTTTACATCAAGAGTCACACTTTCATCAAAAGAGAAAAAAAAAAACGGGATTCTCCAGAAAAACAGCTGAGCCAGACAGAAACAAGAGTCAGAGGGAATACAGGACAGAGGAGTCTTCAGGCTGCAACTACCAGAAAACGCTCTTTGCTGAACACCACACGAGTTATTTATTCACCAGTATTCAAGTTCCCCCACACATTCTCACAGCTACATCCTACAGTGTTTCAGCAAGACACCAAGACTGTGTGGCAGCACAATCAAGGAGGAATAAGCATGTCCACTGCAATTAGCTGAAGCTCAATGCAGTATTTTCCAAACCTCTCACAGATGTCATTCAATAAAGCACTTCAAAAACCAACCTGCCTAATAAATGCATATATACCTGCTGAGCAAGTTTTAATGATTATGTTTAAAGAAAGGTCGCAGTAAATCTTAGGAAAGTGTCACAACCTTAAAGTTCGGAGAAAAAAAAAAATCTTGATTTCTTACCATCGTGAAACTTACCTGTGGATTTAATACCACATGAAACTGTTTCATTGTATGGGGGGAGCTGTACAAAAAAGAAATGAAACTTATTTAAAGGCAAAGCAAATCTATAAACATATGATAGCAGTTTCATTTGAAATATCCGAATCCTTTCAAAGTAACATCATTATTAAGGTTTGATTTTCAGAGAGTATGTCTTGAACTTATGCTTCTATATTTAACAAATCCCACTCTGCAGCTCCAGGCGTCCTTGCAGATTACCAGAATTACTGAAAGATAAAGATTATCTTGGTTACACACCACAGGCTCATCAACCTCTCCAGCAATTCACCTCACAGCATCAGGACCTTTCTTCACCAACAGTAGCTCCCCACGATTTTAGGATGAGGAACATACCCTCTGTTTAGACAAAAAATGGAGACCAAGTCACCTGTGAAAGGTGAAACACGTTTTTGCACAGACAACATTAACCCCTAAACCTTTAGACTCTCAGCCTGGTTCAGCTGTCGTGTGGTTTCTTGAGATATTTCAGCTGAGGTATATTCTTAAATACATTTACCAGCCTAATGTAATGTAACCACAGCACATGGTTTTTATGTGGACTGTAAATACAAGCAGTATAAAACAGTGGCATCAACACTCAGTGGTTGGCAGGACCCTTGCTGTGGTGGGTAATTTCTGATCCCCCTCACCTGCCCCTAAACTCCCTGAGCAGCTGAGAGCCTTCTCCTGTGCCTGCAGGACCTGGCAGCCATGGCTACCCTGCATTCCAGTGGCTCCCTGGAGAACAGCGGGACTGGTTCTGCAGTGGGAGATAAAACATTGAGTGCACAGTGCAGCTTTATAGTGCTATTCTAAATAGCAATTCTAATGGTGCAACAAAGAAAAGAGTGCTCTATTCAAGTTTTCAATTCTCTAAAGCTATAGATACTTACATATTGCCTTCTTAATGCACTGTAGACAGCAGTGCATCACAGGTGGCAAATGCCATTATAAAAAAGCATAAAAAGAACACATGCTGTAAATCCACTTATCAACCTCAATACATCTTAACATATCTTTTCAGGTCAAAAATGAGAAACAGTAGGTCAGAAAGAGGCTCCAGACTGTTCAGAGCCTACTATCCATAATAATTTTGAACACAGGTTCAATAGGATTTTATAGTTAGAGCTAAAAAATTACTCTAAATGCCTACAGCAAACAGGTTGTGACAAACTTTGTCATTTTCATTTTTATCCAATTCAAAGATTTAAAGGCCTTCAGAAAATATGAAGTTTTGTTTTTTTTTTAAAAAGTCAGCCTGTTGGTCTCCTACACATTTGATCAATCAACAGCACCTTCGGAAAGAAGAGATTTCTGAGCCGACTTGTTCCAATACAACTGGGCCACCAGAACCACCTCAGCCAACAGGTGTCTGACAGGACATGTGTTACCAGCGTCACCTGTAAAAGGGACTTTCCAGACAACCTTTAGCCTTAAATAGTGCCTTGGTTCAGTTCCCCTTCAGTCTGTAGCAAAGGACCCCCAGCACGATGTGTGTCAAACACACAGCACCATCATCGTCTCCGCCCTGTCCTGGAATTTCACACCAATTTTCTCCGAAATATCTGCACAGTGTAAAACTAATAAGCATCACTTTTATTTCATCATCCAGGTAATTAAAACACTGAACTGAACCAGATCAAGGGCAAACTTAAGGACCATTTATTTTGACTGCTAACCAGGTACACCTGAGACAGTCAGAAAATGAAGTGAGACTGGTTCTAATGCTGTACGTTCGTGTTTCCTCCACAGACTTGCGGAACAGCTTTACAGAAGTCCAAATACGACATTTTCATCTTTCCCAATGTTATAAGGGCTGATGGAAGGCACTTAAGGTGATGCTGCATGGGATGCAAATGTCACTGATGAGACTGCATTTATGGTGGGGAAACAGCAAATCATGAGAACTACCACGTGTTCCCTAAAGATCTTCCTGCACTGCTTCTCACCTACCAGAGAAGGTACAAAGCTCTCCCAAAAGGCAAGTAAAAACTATCTTTTTCTTCCCAAACTTCCCTCACTCCCCACCCCACCCCATTCCTCTCATGCCCTTTTATTGTTCAGCAGTATTATACTAATTATCCTCGGAAAATTAAGCTACAGGAAACTAAGTCCCAATAACAATGGTCTGCAAACTGTGACAAAAGGATTTCCCCCATCTACAGCTCAAGTGTTCATTTCCTTTATGTTGAGAGGGGAGGATGGAAGCATGACCAAAATGTCTGAATGGAAATGTCTGGAGGAAATACATGGAAACTGACTTGGAGGAAATTCATTTTTGGAGTCTGGAGATTAGGACAATGGGATAATACTCTTCCCAACGAAGGAAAATGGTTTCATCATTCTCTACGAAGGACTGCAGAGAATAAGAGCCTACAATACTATTTGAGTATGTCATGAATTCAAACACAAAGACAACTGTTTCTGCTCTGTGGCTCTCACTGACACTGTAATTAGTTCATTACTGTTGCATTTCTCAGACCTCACACACAGCTTTCCTTTCAAGCCCAGCACTGAGGGTCAGCAGTGCTCCACCTGTCCAAAAATATTAAGAATCCCTGTGCTTCAAAAGGCTCACCAGACTGAGAAGCCCAGCTTATTACCAAGAACACTGCTGAGAAGTTTCCTCCATATCCACCCCTTAAAACAAAGCCACCAAAGCTGAGGTAACAGGGCTGGAAGACATCCTGTCATCATCCTATCACCAGTTCAGCTACTCCAGCTCTGAAAGCAGGAGGTGGAATGAATAACTGATTTATCTTGACAAATTGACTTAACGTCCACATATACGGAAAGAAGACAATTGATCAGTATCTTCGCTTTGTAAATTAGGAAGCTAAGGGAATGATAAAAAATTAATTGTATTGCTATATTTCAAATTCACACCAAGAGATGTAGCTTTAAAATGTTTTTTCTAAAAGAAGTTTAAAGTAGATCTTACCTCAACAGAGCATCGTGGAGTCACAAAGAACTGATTAAATTCATCAGGGCTGAACTCCCCAAAAATATACTAAAAATAAAAGAGAAGGATCCTTGTTAAAGAAGGATTTATATTCAACACAATTAATAAATTCACAATAAAATCTATTAAGATACTAGAATTCAAAAAGACCTGTGTGTTGGGAGTCAAACTCTGTTTACATCCCAACTCTCATCTTAGCTCCTTCCTAAGTCTTTAGCAAAGTACAGTAAGTACAAAACATAGTTTTCTTACACAAAAAGTGATTTATACACAAACACTTTTACGTGTTTGACCGTTTTAATGCCCTTCAGTGTTTTTTAAAAAAAATATTACTATAATTTGGTTTAGAGTGCAAACAATTCCAACAGCTAAAACAATCTGGAACATCTGTGATACAAAGGGTGAAGCACAGTTAAACATTTAATGCTTTCAAAACTCTTCCCACAGTCAAGTGCCAACCACCAAGTGAGACAGTCCAACACCCAAACCCAACACATCCCTAAATTGTACCCGAGTGCCTTCACAGTTCTTGGCACAGGATTTAAGCTTGGTTTACACTCTCAATATAACCAAGCCATTTTTATTCAGCAACATATGAGCTAGAATTTATCCTATTGCAACTATACACCTCAGAAAAACACTTGCTGAATCATCACTGTGTTTCAGGAGGTATTTCTGATGCAGCCATGCGGCAGAAGAAAACAATCTCAACCATAAACTATTACAAGTTCTTTAAATCCAACTCTAATTCCTCCATGTAATAATACTAGTCTTTTAATTTATCAAGATTTTTAAGTAAGGTATCACTGGCCTGGTACTTCTTTCTGAGCAGAAGAAAGTGCTTCTTTTTTAATTAGGGAACAAGACAAAAATTTAACATTTAACTGGTCATTAATGCAACCTCAGTGGAACTGCTTTAATGGTGTATTCACATTGAGGAATGCTGTGGCTGTTTCTGCCAGGACTTTACAAATTTACCAACATCTAACCCAAAAACTAGTCACAGTCAGACTATAGTGCAAAAAACCCATCCCCACTTGGGCCTGAAGAAATCTATAATTTTATCTGATTTATTTTATTTAACAATGCTTTATACATACAAACACAAGGTAAACCAGTTACAAGATCCCCACCAAGTAAACTGAGAAAAATATTGTTTCAAAAGAAATTGAAGTCCACAGGACTGATGCCATTAAACCTGACCAGTTTAACCAACCCCCCTGTCCTCTGCCTCATCTCTCAAAAAATTATTTCTGCAAGCACAACAGAATTTTCCACCCTTTTTAAGACAAACTAAAGTGAAAAAGCACCGTGACATCACATCACTTGGCAAGTATAACAATCTCTACCCAAAAAAAAGATCCAGAGGGTGAAAATCCAATGTATTTTAAGCGATCTGGAAGTGAAGCTCCCTGCCTGCTGTCCATCCATCCTCCATCCCAAGGAATCAGTGGGCCTGGTCTCTACAAATCAGCTAAGAAAATACTTGGCTTGGCTCTAAACAGTATCAGAAAAACATCACTGCAGTACTTACCCTGCACCATTCATGCAAATTTAAAGGTTTTGCTGCACCTGAAACACCTAAGTAGGAAGCAATTTTAACCAAGAGCACTAAGATTTCATAAAAGCCACACACCCTTACAAGACAATCTCATTGTCAGCATGAGGGGTCCTTGTACCCCTGAAATTATTCCACCTGACCTCAAAAGCCTCAAAGTTAGCTTTATTTCCATACAGACAAACAAAATCTAATACTTGGAACAATCAAAGATTTAATTAAATTATTTACACAACTTACACAAGCTACTTACCATCAGCATTGATTCACACCCTACTCTATAAATAACATTTGAACACAGAGATACATCAGCACCCATTAAAACTTTGCGAAACCTGTTTCAGATTATTTCAACTCCAATTTTAATATATTTTGCCTAAGAAACAAACACACCCATTAGCACTGCATCAAATTGGTGCCTTTAAATGCCAAACTAACCCGCCCTGCACTGTATCAATCTATAAACTTGTACGTGATGCTGCTTCGAGGTCCTAATCACAGAAAATAGATGGACTCCACAAGCTCCAAGGAAAAAGCGGGATCAGACACAGGTTGCTCAGGTCAGCCCTGGTGCAGGTGAGAGGTTGTGCTCAGGGATAAGCTGCTTGTCGTGGGCCATCCCTGGCGCGTCAGGGCAGCACCAGCCTTCACCTCACCCCCAGAGCTGCCCAGGAGCCCAGGACACCCAGTGCACGTGGGCAGAGCTCAGCTGGCCCAGGCAGCAACACCCAGGCCTGTCACCATCAACAATGCATAAATTCAAGTATATCCGGCAACACACAACCCCAAAATGTTAAAAACTATTACCACTGAAACGCTGAGGTTTAATTAAGAGCTCTACCCAAATTTTGTTTTAAGACAAAATTTAAAAAAACCAAGCTTTCTCCAGGCAAAAAAATCCTGTTTGGCATTCGACTGCTCCTCTCAAAGATTGATTTGGATTTATAGCCTCAGACAAAAGCACAGCTGCTTGAAAAGCATGTTAAACAGTAGTCAATGGTGCCAGTGTTCACTCACATGGGAGAGCAGGAATAAAGCTCAGGAGATCCAGTTTCACCGCAAGACTACACCTGGAAGAGAAACTCCAAGAGGATATTGGGGGAAAGTTTTGAAAATTCCCAATTGTAACACTACCCCCAGACTTACGTTTAAAGATGCATAATCCCTA
The DNA here is from genome assembly GCA_013399855.1 of Oxyruncus cristatus. Taxonomy (NCBI): domain Eukaryota; kingdom Metazoa; phylum Chordata; class Aves; order Passeriformes; family Cotingidae; genus Oxyruncus; species Oxyruncus cristatus. The sequence goes on from VXAY01006112.1 coordinate 838,555, forward strand.
AGAGGCTTAGTTCAGTCAAACCTGACCTCCCTCTCCTTTCCACTCCATCTCCACAACCTGTATAAAAGCTTTTCTGTTCTGGCTCCTGGAAGGAATCCTCTCTCACTTTTTTGGGAGCACGTATTTCACACTGCATTTCTTCCGCTCCTCCCCAGATTATTTAACTCTGCAAAGCAATCACTGAGTGCGCTCAAGGGTCCCTTAAAATACCTCAGTCTGGTGAGCTTGATTTCTGCCACAGATTAGGAGCAGTATCAAAACAGTATCACACAAATCTCAATGATCTTCCACTTGCAGCTGTATAAGAAAACCAGGTGGAAAATAATAACTTCCTCTGGGTGGGGGGAAGCAGGAGTGTGTGGAAGGAATGAGGCTTTGTGAAACTCCTGGAGCAGGGGATACATGGGACAACAGCTCGACCTTTGCTACCTTTCCTTTATTATAGAAAAAAATATATTGCAAAGATGTTATACTTCAAAAAAAAAAAATTCATCTGCAGAGTTATTTGTAGAATATTCTATTCTACAATATTTGGTAACACTTTCTGGTCAGTGTTACCAAACTTCTCCTTTGGGGTGGAAAAACAAACCAGCAAACCCCCAACACACTGACGGATCTATTCCATTTTGCCATTCCCAGCTGTGACCCAATCTGACCATTCACCAGAGATGTACAATATATCAGTAAACGTAATAAAATTACCATGATTTACCTAAACTGAATGAACATACATCAACATAATCAGATGCTCTGCTTACACTGCACCATCAAAAATTTATGTTCTTCCATCTAGTATCGCCCATATTGAGGTTTAACAATCGATCAGTTAAAAAAGACAATTATTCACAAGGGTTGGTTTCCACCTTGTTTTTTGAATTCTAGTTTCAACATACACGAGTTCTGTACTTCTGGAATTTTCAAATGTGAACGTCTTCTTGCAGATGTCACATCTATGAGACCAAGGATGAAATAAAACTAAACAATGCTTGAATAAACTTTAAGATTGAGATGGCATTACGTGGGACGGTACATGACATACCTAACATCTCTCCTTTCAGATACTGACATTACAACAGGCAGTACATAAAATATTTTTTAAAAATGAATGCAATATTAAACATATTTTGTGCCATTCTAAAACTGTATCTCTTCACATGAAGCTGCTGGTGACATGATTGCTCCGGTACTTCGGATTGAATATATTTGCCTTATTTCCACTGACTGAGATTTTGCAATTGAAGTTTGGGCATTGAATTCAAAACATTCTCATACAACTTTTGGGACTACAAAAAAGAAAAGTACAACTACATTCCTGAAAATAATTGAAAGAAGCAGATACAACTGTAGCTCTGCACTGCTTCCTGTGTGACTGGAAAGGACACTGAAAGACCCGGATCTTTGCTTTCTTCCTGAAGAAGCTAAAATTGTAACACTAGAACACTCTACAAATACTCTGCAGATGATTTTTTTTTTTAAAGCATAACAAATATGCAATATATTTTTTTTCTATAATAAAGTTAAAACTATTGAATGAATGAGACTATTAAAGCTGGTACAGTGTTTTCAACTCACCATTGAGCTGCTGCTACCAATTTCCATGTTCAGTCTGACATGCTGCAAGGAATCAAGTTTCCCTTTATCCAGTACCTGCCTCCCAATATTAGTTCTCTTTAAAAAGCCACTCATGTTAGAGCAGCATCCCAAATCCTGCTGATTGGTGTTTCCAGTCACAATAGAACGGGAATCAGTTTCTAACCTAATCTCTATAATATGATTACAAGTGTAACATCCAGCTGCACTCCAGCAGAGTCTACACCACTTGGAACAAATCATTTCATCAATGCCTCACCTTTACATCTTCAAGATATTAAGTGCAGTTAGATTATAACATAAATTGCACTATAAGTTAACCAAACAAATCTAAACAATAAATTCTGTTTCCTACCCCACCAAGGAGCAGGGGGAAAAGACCCCGAAGGATTAAAATGCCCAACCTGCAAGCTCTCCCCATGCTGACTGTTTTTTGCTGTGGTCTCCTTAACCACTTGAAAAAAATGAGTGCTAATGTTACCCTACTGCCTGTAATGAAATCTCCACTGCTGTTCCAGTCTAGCAATAGGAACGCTGTCCTGGAGGAATAAAAGGAGGATGAGTACGTGTTCCACAGCTGCTTGTCCTAGAAAAATGGGTAGAAATAGCACTGCTGATGCATCATCCTCCTGGCATCACCTGTGCTGCAGGAGCGATAGGAAAATGAAGTGTCAACTTGTGCTTTCAAGAAGCATTAACGCGGCTTTCATCTGCTCCCCAACAGCTTCAGATCTTCCACGCAAATTAGTTTAAGCTGCAAATATTCCCACTTCAACTGCTTTTCCACAAACGAGTTAAAAATAAGCTTTTACACTTGAATTATGCCTTGCCACCACTAAGGATCTTAAGCAGAATGTCAAACAAGTCAGACAAGTTCCCATATAAACTGAACTGATGAAATAGTTGATTTATACCCTAAGTAAGACAATCTTGTCCACCCAGCTCCTCCTACAAAGTGGACTTATTCTTAAAGCTCTGAGATAGGCTGGAGTAGAGGAAGAAAAGGAACCATTCAGCCAGAAGTGTGTTTTCTGGCAAGGAAAAAAGGGCACATGTGTATGACTGCACTTGGGTTTTATGAGCAGAGAAAACACTCTCATATTAGTCATCCCAGCAGCAAACCTGGCACTGCTTCCTCACCCTTTACTTCCCCCTCATTTTCTCAAAGTTTATCAAATTTTTTTATGGAAAGTGTAGGAAAAGGTAGCCTTCCCTCAGGTTCTCCTTCCCTTTAAGCTGAAATCCATTCAAGTCTTGGTACACAGATTATTACTTAATTGGACACAAGATTTTTCCAAACTCCCAAATATGAAGAAACTTATTGCTAAAATGCTTTAAAAAGCACAGGGAAAACTGTGAAACTGAATAACAGGTTTATTGCTTGGGCTTTGTTTAGGTTCTGAATTCGCAACCTACATCCCATAATCAGGAGCTGTGAACACCACTGGTCATCCATTTACAAGTCTAGCACAGCCGACATCGTAGTATTTTAGGCAAGTCACTTTCTGAAAAAATCCTATGTTGATATATACCCCTTCCATGAAAAAATAAAGTCCACTTTCACAAATACAAACATACGGAAATGAAACTCTAAGGTGGAGCAGCCACATATTAAAAGCTTTTAACAGCTGAAAATGCAACAAATCATGAGCAAACTCTTAGTACAGCTTCCAGTCCTTTATCATTAGCCTGCAGCTTAAAACTAGAACATTAACACATCTCCATAGTGCCTGGAGAAAGATCAGAGCTAGGTAAATGTAGGTCAACTAAGCCCATGAGTCAGTGCAACTCTGCCTGCCCACCACTCAAGTTATCAAAGGCTCAAAAATACAGTGCGTGACTGTACCATCCCTTTTTTCCCCCCCAATTCAGGGTTTTCTTGGATGTTAGAACAAAATTCTTACAGCTGAAGAGAGTTACACATTTTCTGCACGTTTCACATGGATTAATCTGAGGGGGATTTATTCCATTATGAAAAAAAAGAGAATGATCATTCTCAAAAAGTCATTTTCTGATCAGAGGAAAAACCAGTTCTCTGGCAGTACAGAAGCACAGTTGTGGCTGTGGCATTACTGGAAGGGCAGGTTTCATGAACAAATGGCCCCTGCAGCCTGATGTTATCTGAGGGCACAAAGTGGATCAGAACAGTTTATCCCATCTATAAGAACTCGAGTATTCGCAGAAGCAGAGCAGGTTGTGCTCTTTTTCATCAATTATATAAAATATTTCAAATTAGAGCAACAAAGTGAACAATAACCACACCAAAACCTACCAAAACAGGAGCCAATTGCTTACACCCAAACAAATTCTGTTTATGTACACTCATCATTCTGTTACCAAAAATGAGGTGCCTGTTGGCATCCTTCCACTTCAAACAGCAGCTGCCACAGAGTGCAGGCAGCCCAAGGAAGTTGGCTATAAAATGGTCATTATAGTCAGTAGGGGGGAGAAAGAGTAGAATAAACCCAACCCATCATCTTACACAAACACCACTGTATTTATGAGTGTGGTGTTCTGGAAAGACTCCTTATCTTCCAGTCTCCAAAGGAGGACAGTTCCAGCAAAAAAAACACTGCTGCTTCACATTTAAGATTTTCCCCAACTGACACTTCTGTTCCAATAAACAGCAAAGAAAAAGCTGAAATGGGCACAATCTTACTTTGTAAATAATCACAGCACAAAGAGGGCAATGCTGGTGCAGCCCTTCTATGAGATCATAAAGCAGTGGTCCAACAAAGGGAGGATTTATCCACACTTTATACACACCTTTTAATTTGCATCCTATGAGAGAGCATGACACATTCTTGCAAAGAAAATACCTTCCCCAGAACCCAAGGTGAGAAGATACACATCACACAAACCAGGTTGCAGTGAAGTGCAGCATTTTGGGACCACAGCAGGATACCTGGAGAGTGCGCTCCTGCCAGTGAGCAAAACGGGAGATAACAACTCAATTGTCAGAGGTGATTACATCAGCTCTCAGCTCTGTGGAGAGCAAAAGAGGGAAATTCTAACACCTTTACACCACCACTATGAGCCCACAGAACATCTGTCTGTGATGCAGAGTAGTAACATTTTCCAATCTGTTTTCTCGCAACGTTAAATCAAAACACAAGCCAAGCTAAAATACTTTCCTATTAAATTCTCCAAGCAAGCACTCCTTCCAAATGCCAAAAGAAAAAATAAATATTTCCAAACTAGTTCTGAACTCAAGAACAGTAGTTGATGAAACAAACACCTATGGCCAAGGTTCTATCTTCACACTCTCAAAGAGCTTGAAAACACCAGCTTCAAGCTGGGTGTTCATCACTGAGCAAACACATTTACTTCAAGCTCTGCAGGCTCCTCTTGCACTGAACTACTTATTGAATCTAATGTGCAAATTGTAAACTCTCCATATAATGAAGAACGAAAATAATTAAGGCCTGAATTATTCTGATTTACTATAGCATGATAAGCTCTGAGGAGAGAGGAGTTGGAAGTTACTCAAGAACACAGCCAGTTTAACCACTATTTTATTACAGGTGGGGCAGGCAAAACAAACCCTTAGTAATTTTATCTAATACTTCCCAGCACAAACCCCTTGGTTAGCCCTTTTTTTTTTACTCTGCCAAACTCAAATCATTAGCGCTGCAGCGTTCAGTGCCAGATACCTACAGTGGGACGCACTTCTGAGAAAATGGCAGTAAAATCAGTTTGCAGCTGGAGAACACTGCTTTGGCCACATTAAATAGCAAACTGCCTTTTAACACCTCACAGATGTCCACCCAAGTTCCAGGCATGCTGCATAAATCCATGTTTTTCTGTGGTTGACACAATCTTTATTTAGCAGATATTCCAGCAACTGAGATTCTGAAGGATTATGTTCAAGAAGCTTCTCTCAGTAGCTCCAGGTGGAAGGACAGCACGAGTATCTTTTCTCCCATCCACACAGTTTTTGGTATCCGGGAGCCAGCACATTCCTATCCCAGCAAGGCAGGATGCTCTGGGCTACTGGAACAAAGACAGGCTTTCCTGGAATGGCTTCCAGGCTGCAGAGGTGCCTGGCAGTGCTCTGGCAGAGCAAAGCCCTTCTTTTGTGCTTATTATACCTGAATTTACCTCACAGGCTACTTCTATCCTTCAAATCCACGGTTTAAAGAAGTTAAACTAATAGAGCTAAAAAAGGATGAGGTTCTTAAAAAGAAAAAAGAGAAGCAGAGCTCTAGGAAGAAAAAGTGCAAGCATGTGAGCTTTAAGAAATTAAACAGGTTTAAACATATGCACGTTTTAAGTAGTTCAAGAATATTACAATTGGCTTGATGAGGCCAAATATGAAGGACAGGGCTAGATGAGGAGTTGACACAGGATCTGAAGTTACTGGTAGAGATAGCAAAGGAGAAAAAGAATGGAAAGAACTGGTCTGTGCCTGCCAGACCACCCTCCTCTCCAAAAACTGAACTATCCCCAAAATTGTGGACTCGGGGAATCCTTATACTGTTGTCAGAAATCTTTTTAATTCAGTTTCAGCAGCATGTATTTTGTACTTCCTCTCTTGTGAGCTGCTCCATGTGTCTGAATAGTGGACCCCCTTTCCATGCAGGTAAAAGAGCCAACCTTGAAAAGACAGTGTCCAACATTCAGGGTGGCACCCTATTAAGGCATAGAAACTACAGTAAAAAAGATGTTTCTAAAGCCAAGCAATCAAAAGCAAAGCTGCACAAAAATTCAGACTGCTTGTATCTTCATTTGATTCCCACTAGTTTGTGTAAGTTCAGTATTTTCTTTGCTTATTCCCACTACCCTCACCTTCTCAGAGGACTAATACCTCACAGGATCAGTGCAGCCCCATCCCAGGGACTGATTCCACCCTGGGCAGTGAGGGAACTGCTGTTCCAGTTTGTCAAACAAGCTGAAAAACACGCTGGAATAAAGTGGGAAATGAATGCACAGCCTCTGAATTACTGTAGCTAAACACTGTGGAAAATTAAAATCTATCCCTCAGAGCACCAGGCAGACGAGTCACCCACACAATGCTTTTCACAAGTAATTACTCAGGGCAGGATTTGAGACTGCTAAGATTAGGTGAGGTAAAAATTAGCTCTCTGGACTCCATCCTGCCAAGAAACACAGATTAGCACCTTCGGAAGGCAGCTGAGCCCACCTACCCAGCACTGATACACCTCTTTGGAAGGCCAAACTTCACATCTCAACCCTAAATTTTGGCAGTGTTGAATGCCTGGAGTTACAGATGAGTGAGATTTAACCTAGAAAGTTTAGTATTCATCTAAATGTGATGCAAAGTCCTATCAACACCTTGCTGGCCACCCAGAGAGAATGAAAAATGACAATGCAAAAGGTAATGATACCCAGAGCCTGTCCAGGGTGACTGCCCTGGCAAGGCACCGCACATTTAACAGGGACAGTAAAATACTGCCTGGTCATTACAAACACACACAACCTGCTCCATTCACCAAAGCCACACAGGTTTTACTTGCCTTTTTGGTTTTTGCTGGATTCACAATCCCCCCTCTTCTCCTGGGCCAGTTCTGGCACATGCAGAATGATCAGTGAAATGATTCTACTCTAACTGAGAAAAAATGATCCAGGTGGTTACCAGTGTAAAGCAAAAGGCTCAAATGGCCAGGAACAAGAAGAATGAGACTTTGCCCTTTGCAAGTTGTGACCTGCTGAAAATGGGTTATAATCTCATAGAAAAACAATCAAAAATAAACCACAGAACTTGTGAAAAACACAATGATTGGTGAATGACTCAAGGGGATCACAGAAATAAAACACAACTACCACTACACAATAAAGTCTCCTATATTTTAAGCTCTGTATCAGCTAAAGTTTGAGAGTAACAATTCTACAGAGGTTCTGTCTGCTCTCTGAATTCAAAGCCCTTCCAGCACTTCACCAGGTGACACACGTGCATGCTGGATGTCCCTGGCAGACAGAACCTGAGGACACCATCCAGTGTCCTGATTCCTGGGAAATTCTCAGCTATCCATCTCCTCTACCAGCCCGACCTGTAGCAAACTGGCAGGTGGAAACCTGAGAGGATCTGGCAAAGCCCATGACAGCAACTTTGTATTTAGAAGGGGTGTGCAAGTTAAAATGAGAACTGGGACGCCACACATACGCCATCACCTCCTGAGATAGTTTGAGAGCTTAAGGATCTGCAACACAATTTAATGCAGATGCAAGATCCCTGCTAGAGCAAATGCACAGATTAATACACTGCTGCCACCACACCCAGATAGTAAGCACATTAAACACACATATTTTTAAGTGACAGCATTAAAAACTGGGTATGAGTACAGCGGTAACTTTGCTGCATGATAAGAGTGACAACTTTAAGAGTTTTTTTTAGGTAGCTCATTTCAAAAGACTGATAGTGCTGCTACTTCATGTCTTTCCTTGTACAAGATCTTCTGTTAGCATTCAGATTTGTTTTGCACATATAAATGAACAGAATGCAGAGCAGAGCACTGAAGATATTTCCCAACACATTTACAGTCGCAAAGACTGAAATTCTCTTGATTTGTGAGGGAGAAAAAGGGACTAAACCAGAGTATACCGACAAATTACTACTGATGAAGCCCAGAAGGCTCTGAGATCAGAGTACAGACAGCTCATGTACCTCCTCCATCCAGGCAGGAGTTGAGTCACCACTTCCTTGGCCTGCACATCCAGCCATCTACAAATGGGAATATGAACATAAGGCAGGAGGCAAACCCAACCCCACATTGGCCCTTCAGCTTCCTCAGAGCACAGACAGAGGCAGGAGCAGCTGCTGCCTGCAGAGTCCCTGCTCTCAGCCCTCACCTCCACCAGCCTGTCTGCAGCTCCAGTACCTTTTCCATCCTCTCCTCATCTATCCATGGTTTTTGGAGACCCCCACATAAATACAAGCAAATTGCCATCTAACCTGCAATGCTGACAAGGTTGAATAAGTCTGTGAAACCACACCCTCCCATTTCAGCTCTTTGTGAACTTATAATACTTTCCATTTTCAAATAACACCAATTTAGGCAGCTTTTGGAAGAACATGCTCCTCGTGGGGCTGTAGATTGCCTCTTTTGGTCCCAAATCTAATTAAAAAAATCTTGGAGATCATAAAGACATTCCATAAATGTGATGAGTTACTCATGCAATTGTTCAAAATGGCTGTTTTGCAAATAAGACAGAAAACACCAACAGAACTGCAAAATACAAACTGATTTCAGTTTCAAATTAGGGATGTCTGATGTTATCAAATATTGCTGCCTACTCAGTAAACACAGGATGTGTTGGACACTCCGACTTGGAGCTGATCAATGAGAAGTTGTTCACTAATTTATAAGCACTTTTGTTTTAAAGCTGCCATAAGTAAATTCAGAGCACAAACACAAAAACCTTGATGTGCAAACCAAATGGCTAAAAAGCACCTTACATATAATATAGCTTATCTTTCTCCTAGCACTAAGACTTCGGGCTATGAAAGTCTGTGAGGAATTCAGACCAACTATAAAGTCATATTACCATGACAATAATGCTCACAGCTCAGCCCCCCACGGAGCACCGCTGTGGGGAATGAGGGATCCCTCTGCCCACTGCAACTCCTGCCCATGTACCCACCACCAGCAGCAGCACAAAGCAAAGGGAAAAAAACGTGCACAACTGCCCTACTGCATAATTCCAGGGGCGAACGCTGACGAGAACTCAAGGAAATGTCTATTTGAAGGATGCAATTACACTAAAGCTGAAAGTCATATTGGCCTTAATGTGACAGTCATTACTGCCAAGTGTAATACATGTCCACTGCCTTTATGGTCCCCAATTTAGGACACCCAGAGCTGTGGCAACACCTGGAACATGCCACCCCAGCATCTGCTATTTCCACTCAGCTGGACTCACAGCAGGAATGACCACCACGGTTCAGGGTTGTGCCTGGACTAAGGTGAAGATCAAAAAACTGAGAACAGAAACCTGTTGACATGAGCAAACTCCACAGCTTTATTCCTTCTGCTCGGAAAGCTGACTGCTCCTCCTTCAAGCTCTTATGATTCTGCTGCACTTACGTTTTCTGTTGCTTGCAATGTCAGGATGATAATTCCATGTATCTCATTCCTGCTTGCTCTGAAAGCACTCACAGCATAAACCCTTTTTTGGCTGTCAGAAGTTCTGTTGGGGAGCTCTCACTATCTGTGAGATTCATGCAAGCCTAAACTTCTTGCTAAGGTCTACGGTCTGATGTCACAGCCTTTAGCTGAGAAGAAAGTGAGTACCGGGAACTGCCTAAATAAGTTGGTTTTTCACTTTTTTCCAGCTTTGTATCCATTAACCACAGTGCTCCAGAGAAATTTTCAAACAGTGGTAATTCTGGGTTTGTATCCCAAAGGCAGCAGAGGAACAGAAAGTGAGATTTTCCAGTCTTTAGGGACATTAAAGTGCTATTCCTTACTTTCTTGGGTAACAGTTATTATTAGAGCCCATATGATTTAATAGATAGACTGAAGGAGACTGGAACTCAGGAGAACTTGATTCTTTTTGCAGTTCAGCTGTTACTTGTGCTGACAATGACTCTTTTTCTCTCTGCTTGATTTCCCTCTCCTTTTATCACACTTACTCATATTTAAAATGACAAGACCATCCCAAGGATAGCCTCCTTTTGAACCAAAGAGCCTCCTAAGTAACATGGCCCAAAAGCACCCTTTGAACACAATTAATTTAATTGTCTGTTCTTCCCATTACACAAAGAAACTGAACATTTTCCTTGTCCCTCCCCATCCAGCTTAATGCCTGCACCAAGAATCGAAGGGACTACCAGCATCTTGCTTACTGTAACACACTGCTACACCACCTACAAAGGCATCCCTCTCCAACAAGACAAAATATTTTCACACCAGAAGCCTTCACTTCTTTGCATGAATGATACATGACTTCTGTATTTTAAGTTACAGTGGCAAATCCACTGCCAGCCTGCAACATTCATGGGGGAAAATGAGGCAGGAAAGCTGTGAATCACTACAGCAGGCTCTAAATGTATGAAAAACATGCCCACTGCACTGAGGGAATAGCTCTGCTATTTCTGCTGCTGCACTCAGTGTAGTTCAAACAAAATAAGAAGTCTTTCATACACAGAAATCTTTGAAGAAAACCTACTTTCTTACATGTTTTTTAAATGCATCTTTTCACACAACCTTAAGAGATGGGTTCTTCTCTACAGTTTCTTACAGATAGTCCATTTTTCTCTTCTACCTCAAAGCTGAACCTCAATTGGGGTATTTACTTTTTTTAACAAAGTAATAAATGACAGATCCCTGAAGTGCTTTTCCAGTTTGTGTTAACATCACCCTCAATGAAACTGATTTAGATCCCTTTCTTTCCTACTACAATTCCAATGCAAACAACATTCAATGCTTCTTTTAAAGCTTCTATACCCGATATGAATTCACACACAATACTGTAAGAAGCAAAATTCCCCAAAGCACTCCAGCACTTTTTTTTTTTTCCTACAGCACTAACATTTGTGACTACCACAGAATACCAACAAGGCTCTTCTTAATTTGAAGCTCACATGCTTTTTCAAAAGGTGTATGATTTAAATAAGCCTTACACAAACACTTTGTCAAGGCTACTGTGATTTAAGCTACCTCCTGCCTGACTGCAGGTGAAGAAAAACAGACCTTGTAGCACACACTGAAGATCAATAAATCATATGCTGTCAAACAAGGAGGAAAAGTTCTTGCACATATTTAAAATATCAAGAACATCTGCAAATAAATGAGGTATTAGAGAGTCAAATACAAAATGAAAAGACTAATGCACATCAAAGTTTTACTCTATTAAAACATTAATGAATATATTAACATGAGCCCTAACCTAACAGAATCCTTTAAAGTGTTTTAAAAATAACCAACACAGCCCCATTATTTAGAATACTTAAAAGAGTCTCCAAAGCATACGCTAAAATTTTATAAAATAAAAATAGGGTTCAGAACCCCAATTTTAAGACATCAGACTATTCCATGATGGAATGTCCATATACACACACGCACACATGTACACACACTTTTTTTCACCATGAAGCATAACCCTTTGTTCCCTAATCCCCAGTTGTATGTTTAATGATCACACATAAAACACTTCCATCCAACAGAAAAAACGCAGTTCCAGCATGTTTAATTCTTTGGAAATGAACATCTACATTGCTGAAATGGCATTAGAGTGACAAATGACTATAATCCAATGGCCCAAGGCCAGCAACTTCTATTACAACAGATTTGGCTGTTTTGTACGACACAGCATGTTGTGTGTCGACCACTAAACAGAAATCAGACTGCTCAGTTTACCAATAAACAAAATCCCACTTAACTTTACATATGTTTTAGCAGCTACATGAATGGAAAAAGCAGTCTAAGCAACTGCCTCCAAAAACTGGATTTATTAATAGGTGGATGGCTGGATCCGTTCTAAAACGTCTCCAGATCAGTGCTATAGTCTAGAATGCACAGAATAAATAGCAGTGATTCACAAAACCTGTGGGTTTCAGTCTATTTGCATGCTTCCATATAGTTCCAAATTTAAGTTCTATGTCAGTTTTCCCAGACTTCCTTTTTTTAAGTCAAGCAACCCACATTCACCCACTTTACTCTGCGTGGCTTCACCATTCACATTTTAGAAAGGCAAATGATACCTCCTGGCTACCGAAACTCTCAGCTTCAGCTGCAGCCTGAATTCCCAAGATCACAGAATCCCTGAATAACTACTCACTCTACGGGCAAAAGGAGGAACCCAGACCATTCTGCGCAGTGAGAGCAGGGTTCAAAAAAAAGAGAGGGAGACAAATCCAGCTTCTTCAGCCATCTCAAACACAGGACAGCAACTGAGCAGCAGCTGCAGCAAGAAGATGCAGTCGAACACCCCTCCCCAAATCCACCCATAGCAGCCCTTTTCCAGAGCCACCTTTTATTCCGTGTTCAGGTGTCCCCCATATTTTCACATATTTCACGACAGAATCCACACTGCCCTCTCCCCAGACGCTTCCTTCTGCCTCCAGACACTTTAACATTACTCACATGTGCCCAAGACACTCATCCAGCTGCAGAACACCCGATTTTTAACACTATTCTACAGACATCGATTTCCTAATCGCCACAAACATCAGGCAATGCACTGCAAAGGCAGCACAGCACAAATGCCTGTAGTATGTTGCCTTTTTTTCCTTCTTCTAGAAACAGCCCTGGCTTAAGGGAACATCAAACTACACCCTGCCAGGGAGCAACCCTCCAAGCCGGCCATAAAAGAGGCCGTTTGCAGTGCAGTGTTTCAGGGAGTCGGGTTGCACGCCATGTTCCGAGTTCCAGTTCTTCTGGTTGCCAGGCCAGACACATCCTGGGTGAGGATGAGCAGCTCAGGAGCTTATTCAGCTTTTTTTTTCTGAGCTCAAACCTGCCCGGTTTTCACTCCAGCCGGGTTTGGGGGCAATGCGATACATTTAAAATGGCACCGAGTTCATTTGACACCACGGTGATGGTGAAAGAACAAAACAAGCATAAATGATTCATTCTGCCATGGTATCCTTTCTTCTGCTTAACTTGTTTTCACAGGAATTCGCAAATGATGCGTCTGTATTAATTCTTTCTATGAAAAACAATAGGAAAAAGGGGCTAAACCAACAGTTTACACAGTTCTGACAGTTTTACTCTTTCCAAACAAGGAAATAGTTTTTAAGCCGTCTTTTTTTTTTTTTAAGAGATTTTTAGATGCCCTTGATGACAAATGGTTTTAACTAGATCAGCTTAACATCTCCAGTGTCATGTAGTGATACAGCAGGTTTACTTCTAGCTCACCTTAAAAAAAGGACAGATTTTGAATTTAGTCAGCACACACCCTGACAGCAGCACTCAAATATCTCATTAAATGATTATGAAATAATGACATGGAACACACAGGTACAAACGACCAGCAATACCTAAACCATGTCATCCTTCACTCCTGCGCTTGCTGACGAGCTGACCATCCAAAATTAGTGCCCCTTTGGAAATATTTGATATGAGCATTTCATGATTCGTTTGTCACAACGTGCAAACTGACTGAGAAAATGTTTCTGCCCACTCTTACATGATCCATCCGTCGGCAGAAATCTGACTGTGCATTTTAGCTGTAAGAGCAGCAGCATTTTCTTGAAGGCCTTTTCCTCTGCGTGTGACAAAAAATATCTCAATTACTGTACACCCAAATTACAGCGATACGGAAAAATGACACGCTTTTGCCCACAACTCTGCATCGTGACATGAGCACAAAGACTCAATAATGTTATTTATCTTGTGCTCAGAACGGACAACTTCTAGCAAAACTCTTATTTTTTTTCTACTGATCTGCAACAGCACCGTTCTAAAATAAAAAGGAAAAATCCAACACCTGAAACTGCATCCCTGAACTTCTCTTCAGGCTTTTCATCCAAAAGACTCCAAAACGTTGTTACCTTAATTCAGCATTACAGCACCATATTGTTCTAGAAGTATTCACATAAATCCCAGCCGGCACCCAAATAAACTCTTTAAATTTAGGAAACAAAAAAACAAACACAAAAATAGGCTGCTTAATGACGTGAACAAAGCACCAGCTAAAAGCTATCTTACAGATATGCTTCCAAATTTTATATAAGTTTACACAGCAATCCTCAGCAAACCCAAATATCTGCACTAACCTATAGAGGGAGTTGATTTAAAATAGTAACGTTCAAGTTACTACTAAAGATGAATTTACAGTCTAGTTTTAATTTCAACACTGCAGCACTTCACTGTCAACTAAATCATCAGCTTCACGTTTTTTTGTTTCAAGGTCCACCAACATAATTAAGCACAGACAGAAAAATGTCCTTAATTCTTTTAAATCAAGAGAAAAGCTGCAATGTAAACCCCAAACCTATCAAACAGAATACATGCACTGCTGAGGGCAGGGGAAAGCAAGGTGTGAAACAACCCCCGAGTTGGGCATTGAATCATTCTGATAAACCTGACTGTAATTATCAGTCGTTAGGACAGCTAAAAAAAGTCCAAAAACTAAGTGAGTTTCCTCCACTTGAAGAGGAAAAGAAAGAAAACTTGAAGGATGCCAAATTTTCAAACAATTTCAAATTTTAAACAAACTCTAGAAATTGTAACGACCCTCAGAGCAGCTACATAAACAAACTCACTCCCTTCTTGCTCTCAAATACAAATAAATGAAGCTGGACAAGAAATGTCATTATAGTTTTCACCCATTACAAGCTTTTGTTTATGGAAGAATCCCTATCAGTGCCACCAGTGCACAACCTCATTTGATGTGTACATTAACTGCCTTCAGAAAAAAATACAGAATTCAGAATAAAACATCACCTTCTTCAAAATAACTTATATTTTATGAACTATATTTTCTGTTACAAAAGACACATATTCTTAACAAAATTATCTTCAACGGCACCAAAGTTTTCTAAACATTATTATTTGCTACAAGCAAAGTTGCACGAAGTCTTGCAAATAAACACCTCGGCGCTCCACACGCTTTTCCTGACATTTCTGCTCTAAACCTTTTTGGGACGAAAACCCATAGAGGGAAAAAGAAAGAGCGAAGTGAACCCATTCAATCATTTGCCCTAAGCACACACTGGATTAGCCCGGGAACCGAGCTGTAAACTTCCAGCGAGAAAACCACCACGGTTGCAGTTTTTTTTCCCACTCCGTGCACAAATCTCCGGCCGGTTCAGCCAGTGGGATCCAGGGAATCCGCACACGCATCGCCGTGCACGGCGATCTTGCAAAACTCAGCCCTTTGCACCCCGATGCGCCGGGGTTTAGCGAGTGTTTGGGCGGGGGG
>VXAY01006112.1:854451-873730 GCA_013399855.1 Oxyruncus cristatus
CGCGCCGCGCAGCGCATGCGCCGGCCCCGCCCGCCCGCTGCGCGCGCACGGGGCGGGAGCGGAGCGCGCTGAGGGAGCGGGGCGGGAACCGCCCCCTGAGGGGAGCGGGGAAGTGCTGCGCGGGAAAGAGGGAGGGGAGCCCAAAAAACTTCCCTGGACCGCCCCCCCACTGACATGGAACCACCCCCCTGAGGGGAGCGGGGAGGCGCCGCGCGGGAAAGAGGGAGGGGGCCCAAAAAACTTCCCTGGAAACACCCTCAAGCATCTCTCTGATGAGGAGAGCTTGGGGGTGATGGGCGTGGTTAGTCTGGAAAAGAGAAGGCCGAGAGGGGATCTTATGACTAAAAGATATATAAATATCTCCCAAAGCGGGTGTCAAGAGCATCATAGAATCATGGAATGGTTTGAGTTGGAAGGGACCTCAAAGATCATCTCGTTCCAATCCCCATCGCATGGGCAGGGATGCCGCTCACTAGACCAGGTTGCTCCAAGCCCCGTCCAACCTGGCCTTGAACGCTTCCAAGGATCGGGCAGCCACAGCTTCTCTGGGAAACCTGTGCCAGGATGGTTCCAGACTCTTTTTGGTGGTGCTAGTGACAGGACAAGGAGCAAGGGACATCAATATAAGAAGTTTCATCTCAACTTGAGGAAGAGCTTCTTTACGTGAAGCATGGCAGAGCACTGGAACAGCTGCCCAGGGAGGTTGTGGAGTCTCCCTCTCTGGAGACATTCCAAACCCACCCGGATGTGTTCCTGTGTCACCTGCTCCAGGTGACCCTGCCTTGGGCTGGATGATCTCCAGAGGTCCCTTCCAACCCTAATGATTCTGTGATTCTGTAATTAGGTCCAACCTGTGACCGATCACTACCATGTCAACTAGACTAGAGCACTGATTACCACGTCCAGTCATTTCTTGAACACCTCCAGGGATGGTGATTCCACTGCCTCCCTGGGCAGCCCATTCCAATGTTTAATCATGTGAAGAAATTCCTCCTAATGTCTAAAATCTGCCTGTAAAAGGCCACATGCCCAGGGTCCCTCTGGCAGGTGACAGGCTGTGTGCCCAGGTGTGATGCCAGTGTGAAGCTGTCCCACCTCTGCCCCAAATAATAACCCATTCAGGGTGGGAATGGGTTCAGCATTTGTATCTGGAAAAAAAAAACAAGGAATGACTAAGCCAATCTCATGATTTTGAGAGGACTGAGTCATAACAATACTGAAACCCCTAGGCAAGAATCCATTAAACTAACTGCTAATGTACTCCATATTTTTTTTCCTTAAACAAACTATGAAATCCTGCAGAAGTCAACTTCAGTTGGGAAGCAAGTGTGAGAGAAAGCTTAACTAAGATAAGCGTGAAAGTTGAAGAGAAGGAAGAAAAGAAGACAAAGAACTTTGTGTGTTTGGCTGTTCAGAAAGGAGGTCCGTGGAAAACGGGAAGATTCTTCCATGTCTCTGCGACAAGGACATTTCCCTCCTGTCTCGTGAAGTGCAACACTTACTGTGTGTTGATGACAGTAAATGATTTTCTCTATCAGCTTCTGCCCTTCCAGCTGACACACCCAGCGGCCGCTCCCTCGCTTTTTGTCTCTCGCAAGTGTTGCTCTGCTGTCCTGAGGCAGAGAACCAGCAGTGAAAAGGGCTGGTTAATATTAAAAGAGAGAAACAAAAAAGGGAGACAAATGTACAGACATTTTGCATACAGCATTTCAAACGTCTGAAAGCCCCTCTCCCCTCGGGAGTCTAATTTACAAGGTAAATAATGGAGTGAAAACCCTTACGTGGCTCGACTGGTTGAAGGCAAAATTCCCTTCTGCCCACAATGCTGCCTGAGTAAACTGACTGCTTCGAAATACAAATGAGCACAGTGTCTCTAGCCTGGAAAGCACCAAATTCAAATACCAATACTGTTAAAAGCCACTGCTAATGGGGAAAACTGAGGTGGGACGAAAGGATGTCACTGTCTCGTTCAGCAACATTTTAAACACTTTCAATTTTATCCCATCTTAATATAGCTTCACTGTAAAGTTAACACTTTACCACAATATTTTGTAATAATCCAAGTTTTCTTGTAATGTCATGTTTTGATGAAACTTACCTGCTGCAAAGTTTCCACCTCTCTTCTGTTTTGTTCCTTTTTGCCATTTTTAGCGGTCTGTTATTTCATTGCTGCTTTCAGTGCAGAAAGAGGTTTTATTTTCTTCCATCCTTTATGCTGTGAATTATCGCTCCCAAACATGTTTCTTTTCCAAACCAAAAATAACCAGTGCTGTGTTTCTCTTTCTGTGTATCCATCTTAAGATTGTGTATCCAATCTTAAGAATCATGGAGTAATGTTCCTAACAACATGGAACTGACTTTATTTGTGAATTTATCTACAACAGTCCACGGGTGTGGAAATAAAGGGTTGTCAGACAGCAGCCAGGGAGCTGGATAAACCACTCCCAAGGCAGCTGCCTCTCAGGTGCTGCTGTAATTGCTCTTACCCTTCTGTCAATGCAAAGTGCTTGGGAATGGCTTGTCCTTCCATGCCATGCTCCTCGTGATTTTATCAGGTCATGAGACCTGTGTTCATGACAGCGCCCAGAAGGTGAAGGTGAAGCACTTTTTAGGATGACTCGAGGATTTGAAGCACTCAGAATCCTCACATCCACTTTTTCAGGGAATACCTTCCTGTAGTGCTGCAGAAAATGGTTGATGGCTGCAGGAGGTTTCATGCTGTCCTTGCAGAGCTTCCTCCCAGTGCCTCTGAAGACTTTTTCTTTAGAGATGCAGAACTTTTATCCCAGTAGTTTCTAGGTACAATAAGGGCTTTGCCTACATAAAGTATTTGCAAGCAGCAGTCACCTCCCCTGTCTGGATCTCAGGGAGGGTCAGTTGGCTGTAAAAATATGGTATGTTAAGTCTTGAGTAGATCATGTGGATGCTTGGCTCAGTGCTCAGTGTTTCAATTATCAATTTTGGCTAATTAACTGTGACTTATTCATCCTTATCTTAAATACAAGTCTCCTCTCTCCTTACGCAATCATCTCTTAGCGCTGCAGCCTCAAAAGAACCAGCAAAGCTGCATCTCACCTTCCCCTGACGTTCTGTCACCAAACCCACCAGGATGGAAACAAAGGTATGTTTTTTACCTCAGCTACTCTGACTTCTAGAAGGAACTGAAAAAATGTGTGTGGTATCAACAAACCTGTGACTGGGCCACGTGAACCTCAGTAGTAGAGTTACCAGTAAGGAGCAAACGGTAAGTAGCTGGAGCTCATCCGTGCTCGGACTCGCACAGCGCAGGGACAGAATCTCTCCATCCGCCCTGACCTGGTCCCTAAGACAACTCAAAGTTCACGAAGGAATAATTAGCACCTCCCTCACTATTGCATTCATGAGAACTGAAATAGAATAGGACAAGAAGCTGAAATAAAATAATACATAAAGCTTGTCACACAAGCTTTTTTTTTTTTTTTTTTCCCCGCCCCCATAGAAGTTTCTCCCTGGTCAGAGCTTCGCTAAGATCAACAGAAGAATCACAACTGGAATCTGGGCTTGTTTTCCGCAAGTCAAATTGTTCTCAGAAAGAGCACTAAAGGTTAAATTATTTCTTTACATTCC
This sequence comes from Oxyruncus cristatus, assembly GCA_013399855.1. Lineage (NCBI taxonomy): Eukaryota > Metazoa > Chordata > Aves > Passeriformes > Cotingidae > Oxyruncus > Oxyruncus cristatus. Next base: position 858,058 of record VXAY01006112.1, read on the forward strand.
CTCAACGCACGACCCCTTTTTTGCTGTCATGCAACAATACAGAATCCTGAACAGCACACGGAAAATCACCATCACGGAAAATCTTTGGAAGAAAGCAGCTGGTTTTCTGACAGAGGAAGGCAGACACAGGCACATTTTTCTCAATTTAAGATTTCAACTTGAGAACAAAAATATTGCCAGCTTCTTTCTCAAGCCTTCCAAACAACTGCATCTCACACCACGGTGTAGTTTTTCCTCAGGGTGTCTCGAGGGATTTATGCAATCTAACGACAGAGTTCCAGGTAGCAGCTCCTTGATGTGCCCAGGCCAAGATACAGGGCATGGAAGTGTGGGAAGAGAAAACCTGAGGGTTTTGGTAGCTGTTTTGTTTCAGGTAAAACGAGCTTTTCTCCGAATTTGGCAATGGGAGCCTTTTTTAAAAATGAGGTAGAGCAGTAGTTATTTTTCCCCAGGGCAGGAAGAAAGAGCTGTGCTTCCTGGCAAGAGTAAAATTCTTTACAAAGCTTAGGGATGAAGGCAGTGGGATGTGCAGGTGCAGGAGCCAGGCTAACTGTCTAAGAGCACAGACCAAGATACACCTTTCCTCTGCTGATCCTAATTACTGTTCAGACCTTGAAAAGCAGAGCAGAAATCCACTCGTCACACACTTATGCAGAATTCCAGCACACCAGTTTCCCGAAGCAGTTCAGCAGTTATCTCCCAGCCCCGTGTGCTATCTGCCAACACATCCCCAGGGATGATAAGCCATGTTTGGGTACACAACATCCAAAATCCACTCTGCCAGACTGTGCCTTGAGCAGTGCTCACTGCCCTGGGCCCTGGAGATGCAAATGGGAATTGTTTGTTCCTTCAATAATGGAATCTTATGGCAACAACAGGTATGATCCCCCAGTGACTTCTAATAACACATGAGAAGTCCCACAGTCACTCACAGCCTCTGGTTTTGACGGGACCATACAGACACCAGGGAAAACAAAGCTTGCTTTGATAAGTCCTGAAGATACCTCTTGTCAGTGCAATTAAGTTTCATGTCAAGAAGTCATAATTGTGTTTATCTACTCCCCATTAAATACCATCTTTGAAACCACTCCACAAACTGGGTTTGGTCTTTTGTCTTAGCTGCAAAAATGCAAAAAGTGATTTCATAGAATCACAGAATGGTTTGGGTTGAAAGGGACCTTAAAGCTCATTCTGTATCCTGTTCTCCCCCCTGCCATAGGCAGGAACACCTTCCCCTATCCCAGGTTGCTCCAAGCCCCATCCAGCCTGGCCTTGGACACTTCCAGGGATGGGGCAGCCACAGCTTTTCTGGGCAACCTGTGCCAGGGCCTCCCCACCCTCACAGGGAACAGTTTCTTCCTAATATCCCATCTAACCCTGTCCTCTGGCAGTGGGAAGCCATTCCTCCTTTCCTTTCTGACTGTCTGGTTTGGAGTATGATGCAGAAAACATGAATTAGCCAAATAAGTTCTGTTTCTACTTCATATTGTTAAATATAGCTTTTGCCTACTAAAATGTTTCCACCATTATCAATGCCACTTCAAAATGGTTACAGGATTATTTCCTTCCAATTTATCCAAAAGGAAAACCTCAGTTAAATCAATACACAAGTCAGACAGCGACGAATAGAATATTCTAAACTGGGTTTATTGTTCCCAGACATTATGTAATACATAAACACATTAAAAGGGGGGCTAAATAACAAGCAGCCCAGTAACAGAAACAAAGCATGTCTTTGAAATTTTTGTTCTATACTTACACATGAAAATGTCCCCAAAAGTTAAGTAGCTGTCAGTCAACACAGCAAGGATTTCAGATATAAAAAACCCCAAGCAACTTGTCAATGAGTTTGTCATAACCAAAGTGCTTGATTTTTCCTGTTTTTTTTTTTTTTAATTTGTTTTTAGGCTAGAAAATAATAACCATTACCTCATGCAGTGTACAAAGGCTTTAAAATAAATCCATTAATGCAAATGAAAGAGTGACTCCTGAGGCTTTAAAAGAAAAAAAAAAAAATCAGAAAAACCTCAAGGAGTTTCAGAAAATTAATTTCAACCGGTTTTCTTAGCACTGAAGAAACAACCTGTAACTTTCTTGCAGTCCAGAAATGCATTCAGTTACCTCTTTCAGTACACATACGTGCTTATAATAAACCTAAGAGTTCTTAGATTGACTAGAGCTTCAAATGAAATTAAGTGCAAAAATGTTTTCTTAGTGTTGTCCAATTACTGAGGTAAATAGTTGGGGAGGTGGGAAAAAAAAAAAGAGGGAAGCAGGATATCACCTGCATGTACACCCAATGGAAAAGAAGGCAAATCAGAAATACATGAAAAGGGAGATGGGAGAGAAGGACCGGGGAAGAAATAACAGCAACGATCAACAGCTGAACTTTAAACCAAAGCCCTTGAAATCCACTCAGCAGATCACCAGTCACTGAAATAAACCGTGTTTATGAGCATGTCTGGCGAGCTGGGCTATGGGGAAGCTGGAATTGTGACAAAAGTACAATAGTCACAATTCCAGCTGACTGCCTGACAATGCTGGGAATGCCAGTGCTGCTCCAACAGCTGCACCCTGTCCCGGCCAAGCCACACAGAGACCAAAGATCATCAAAAGACAAGTTCCCGACGCCAACAACGGGGTCACAATCACAGAGCAGCAGCTTCTACAGTCAGTAACAGAACATGTGGCAAACAAGAGACTGAGTTAGCAAAATGTGGTATAAAAAAGTATAAAAGTTGTTTTTAAAAACTTCCTTAAAACGTCGATATAATACGATGTAGTGGAAATGCCATGAACCACAAAAGGAAAAGCTTAAGCCTTAACATTCAGGAGAGCAGCAGAACCTCTCTGGCCACATCACCCTTTGTATGGTAAAAGGGGTAGTTTTTGGTTTCTTTTGATGTTTCTACCTCAAACATGAGTTTAATCCAAAAAACCCACATTCAACTGTATATTTTTCGAGGCTTCAGAAGGTGCCACCCCATCCCCTCCCGCTGTTTAAAAAGAAAAAGAATTCAGGTTAGGTAGAAATGACTAAATACAAGGTCCTTTTGGAGTCCACCATCCAAGGGTGGCTACCCAGGAGTAGTCATCTCCCTCGGTCTTGATGCTTTTTTGTTTTAGTCTTTTTCTTTTTGTCCTCTGTTTTGGGTTTCAGTGCACAGACACACGCAGACACCCCAGCAATGGCTTTGGGCAAGTCCGTTCCTTTGCACCACTTGTTCTTCTCCTTATCATAAACCTGGACGGTCTTGGAGAAGACAGCCTCCTCCCAGCTGTACCCCCCGAGGATATAAATCTTGCCATCCCAAACTGCCACCCCCGACTCGCTGTTGGCCTGTAGCAGGGGAGCCACTCTGGTCCACTGGTTGCACTGGGGGCTGTAGGACTCCACGCTCAGGATGTCGAAGCGCGCCATGGTTTCGATGTTGTCGTCGCTGCCGCCGATGGAGTAGATGTTGTCCTGCAGGGTGCACATGCTGTGCCACCCCCGGGCCGTGATCATGGGCCTCTTCTCCTCCCACACATCGGTGCGGTAATCGTAGCACAGCAGGTTCTTCCTGTAGGGGCCGATCTGGTAATCGTGGCCTCCCGAAATGTACACGAACTCCTTGTACACTGTCCCGGCGTGGCCGTAGGTGAACCTGGCCCAGGCAAACAGAAACACTCCAGCTTAGCACATATGAATTTTACTGATACGCAAGCATTCAGCAGGGACTGGTACTAGAGGAGCAAATAAACAGTAATTAAAACAGAAGAATCCCTGATCCTGGGAGTTACCCAGTAACTATCCTCATTCTCACACCTTCACCCTGCACTGCTGAGTGCCAAGGCACGACAACCACTTTGAAAGCATCCTTTTCATACCTACAGAGTACTAAGGTATGACCATCACTTTTTAAGGCATCCTCTACAGTGTGTCATACAACAGAAGTAACCCATCCTGCTCTAGCAGGCATGGCCTTTGTTCTCACCTTCCTGCTCCAGTGCTTGGCTTGAATCAGTCTGAGAGATAAAAATCAACATCTCAGCAAGGGTTTCCATGAACAGGAAGAGGAAATAATCGTGACACCTCTCAGACTTCCCAGTAGCGATTAACCAAGAGAAACCAAGAAGAAAACTGCTGCTGCCTTCCCTCTCCACAGCTTCAGGACCATGGATCACATTCCTTACCCACAGGTGTTCACAGCCTGGTTCATTTGCAGTCATAATACATGTAGTGTCCTTTTCATGAGCCATCTGTCTGCTACCACTGCTGCTCTACAGACAGAAACTCCTTTGGCCACCTCAAGACAAGGCAACAGACTACAGTCAATCACAGATCAGAGTCCATGTTTGAAGTAAGAGGAAGTGAGATGGTAGAACCAACATCACGCTGTTTCCACGAGGCACAGAGAAAATGCCTTTGATCACCTACAATAAAGCCTAATTCTTCAGGCTATTCTTAACTTCACACTGGGACATTCCTGACCAAACCCCTCTGAGCTCTCAGAAGTGGATTGCTAAGATGAGGACAGCCTCACCTTCTTTAAACATATCCTTCCTGCAAGCTTTTTTTTCCTCATTTGGGGGGAGTTGGAGTGTCAAAAGGTGCAGCTGCAGCACCATCCACAGCAAATTGGCTCACACAAAGAGCCCAAATGATTTAATACCCATAGGGCTGCAAAGCAATGTACTCATCACACTGCACTCACGAGCCTCTGTTACCATCCTTTGTAGTCAGGCACTCAAGACAACTCAACCTCTCCAGCAGAAAAACCCACGCTGGCATTACTTCTGCACCATGTCTGAACACGCTGCAACTCCATGTGGAGAGAACCTTGAGCTGCTTTTATTTCGCAGGGTAATAGTTTCTCTCAGCCACACAAATGGCATCGTAACGTCTTCCACACACTCAAGTGCCAGCACTTTTGTGCCAAGGGAGAAGATGGACTAGAAAAGAAACCCCACGTTTGCCCTGAAAGCACAACACTTCTGAGACAAGCTAAAAGGTGTTATTATTCCAGATGCCTACCGAAACCTCTGAGCCCTGTGTCTGAATCAGAGATTTTAACAGGTTCCTGCTACAAGAAACAGAAAAATCCCTGACACACTTGGGCTAACAATGCTGAGTGACCAGGACAGTCTGTTCAACTACAAGGGCTGGAGAACCAGCTCTGGAGACCTTGCAGAGGTCACTTCAGAGCTGTTCTGATTCTTTGCCAGTCAGGGAAAAGAGAGGAAGGGAAAAAAGAGAGGGCTGAGGCACAGCTATGGACTTTATCCAAAAAGGCAACTCAGAATTTCCTCAGCTCTCAATCTGCCTCAGTCACATAACTCACGCTGAGCACGGGCACTCAGCTTTCACACCTGCCAGAAATGCTGTGGCAGGTGCAGTGCTCTGAGGTGCTGCTCTGCCTTGTCTGAGGTCTTTCCCAGACAAGAACCAGGAGCAGATGTCTCCAATGGCTCCTGCTCTGGTTGTCAGTCTGTGTTTCTCTGTATACACAGGAATGGGTCTTAAAAAGTAGACTGTCAATCTGGGGATGGGATGAGCAACTTGAGTGCAGTTCATTTCAAAATACAGGAGACTTTATATGTACATCCAATCCACAAACTCCCTGGAGACCATGCAGTGCCCTCCACTATGGAGGCAGGGACAGGGAACAGGGAGTATTGAGGAATCAGAAAGAGGAGAGTGTGAGGACATTGAGTTGAACATAGAGCCTGGGGTTATTGCACTGCTGAGAGCAATCACATCACATTCAGCATGTGGGAAAAAATTACTAAGTTGAGAAAAACTTGAGTGGCCTTTGGAGAAGTAGGTTAAATGTTTTCCTACACTGGAGTTCTGTAAGCAAGCAATAGCCATTGTCTCTCAAGCACAGGCATGCAGCCCAGCACAGGCAGCTGCAGAAAAAGCACTGCTGCTTTTCTTTTGCCTCAGTCCGTGGCTGTGTCCTGGGAACAGCAACAGCTACAAGAGTTGTTTGACAGAAACAATCAGATCTGAAGCACCAAATCGACCATCAATTTGTTCTTTCCCAGTACAGGGCAATTACCCACTGAACTGTGCTAGAGATGTTTCACTTTGCCTGAATTCTGAAAGCTCATCCGAAATAGCTCACACCCAGCTTCACTTTCATAGGAGCCACATGAAATATAATGCACAGATTGCAAAAAATCAATACAGATCCTTTCTTTAGAGAGGGGCTTTTCTAAACATGCAACAGAACAGGCACGTCAATCCAGTGGGTCCAGACATCCTCCAACAGAAAGCACTGAGTGTTTTGACAGCATTATCTACAAGAGTGGTCAGAAAAAAAGCAGAGCCATTAAGGAGAAAGAAGATTTGGTTTTAACATCTGCTGGAGTTAGTTGTTGATTTTGAATGACTTACCCAAATACAGCGCTGAAAAATTACAGTTTCTGACCCATTCAAACACTAGAAGATTTACCATTTATTTTCTAAACCAGAAGAACACTTGGCCTAAGTCAATAAAGCTCTGGGAATCCCCTACTCCAACCCAAGTCCAGGTGAGCTGTGGTTGCTCTGAATCTCGAGGTCCACCTGTTGCAGCCCTGTGAGATTATTCATGACCCAACTGGCAGAGTTGAGATACCATCACTCACTAACCTGCTCCAACACAGCTCCTCACACAACTGCTTTCAGTTGTTCTGCCAAACTTTAACCCAGGGCCACTCAATTAGTTTCACTGCTGTCTGCAGCAGAGCTTCTCATGGTCTGTTCAGGATGAGAACACACTGCACCAGCTTCTGCTCTGCCAAACTTGTCAGCCACCGCTGCTCCCTGCCGGGCTAGAAACTATGGCAGAGACTGCTCCCAGAGAGCCTGGGAAAAGGGTGAAAAATACAGGACTCTGAAGAAAGGGAAAGGTATCCCACACCCAAGGACCCTAATGAGCGTCAGGCAAAATAAATTTCAGTTGTAGCAGACTTGGACCAGGTCCACCCTTAAGACAGCTTGGCTGAAGTTTTCCACTTAAGCATCTGCCCCGAGAGGCTGTTTTCTCCTCCACTAAGGCAGCATTAGTTCAGTCAAAACAGCTCAGCTCCTTCCAAGAAAGTGATTAGGGAAAACATGTTGTCTTGACCATGTAGGGTGGGAAGGAGGTGGGGGGAAGAGGAGACAAAAAAGAACTTGCGGAGCTCTTCCTCAGAGGAGCGTGACTGTGTACAGCAACATGGACACGGGATTTGGCAGTGGTAAAGAGGCATGTGTGTTCAAGGACACAAGCACTGCCCTTCCCCTGAAAATCTCCGCACACATGGCACGCTCCAAGAAAAAAAATAAACCCGTTTTCTGAATGCTCGGAGTAGCAGATTTAACAAATAATCTCTGAGAGTCCCACCCCACACAGCTCGAGTCAAGCTACACAAGCCCACGCCCCAGAATGAGCTCAGCGTGTGCCTGTCACTCCAGGGAACAGCCTTCCAGGCAGTTGCTGGCTTGGAACAGTCAGGAACACCAAGAGAGGTGCAGCAGAGCACCTTCTGGTGGCCATGCACCCAAGAGGACCAAAACTCCAGCAGGTGTTCTCTTCAGAGGGAAGAGGACAGAAAAATGCAGGAAATGAGGCAGTTATGGTGGGACATGTTGCTTCATCAATCAGGAAGCAGAGGATTGGAGCTTCTGGTTTCCTTGACATGAAAAGTCTTACTGCTAGAATAGGGCTGGGAGAGATGTTATTTGGGTGAAACAGGAACTTAAATCTGTTTGAGGAACAAAAACATGAGGTGAAGAGGAAAACAGAAATCAGATTGAGAGTGCATCGAAGGGAAGACTGGAGTACATAGCAGGAACTGTGGCCAGAGTGCTTCTTCCCTAGAACCATAGAATTGTTGGGGTTGGAAGGGACCTTAAAGCTCATCTTGTTCCATGGGCAAGGACACCTTCCACTAGACCAGGTTGCTCCAAGCCCCGTCCAACCTGTCCTGGAACACTTCCAGGGATGGGGCAGCCACAGCTTCTCTGGGCAACCTGTGCCAGGGCCTTCCCACCCTGACAAGGAAGAATTTCTTTCTAATATCTAATCTAAACCTACTCTTTGTCAGTTTGAAGCCAGTTCCCCTTGTCCTGTCACTCCAGGCCCTTGTAAACCGTCTCTCTCTGCACCTTTCTTTTGGGCCCTGTCAGGTACTGGAAGGCCACAGTTAGGTCATCCCAAAGCCTTCTCTTTTCCAGGCTGAACCATCCCAATTCTCTCAGCCTTTCATCACAGGAGAGGTGCTCCATCCCTCTAACCATCTTGGTGCCCTCCTCTGGACTCGCTCCAACAGGTCCACTTGAAGTACCTTGGGAAAGGGCTGCCCAGACCCCTCCAGCAGCCCCACACCAGCCAGAGCCACTCCTTGCAGAGCTCGAGCAGTGGTTGTGTGTCACAAAGGTTCCTGTTGCCCACCTCTGTGCTGATTGTTGCCTTTTGCAACCTGCATGAAGTTCTTTTTGCCTTATTCCTTCTGTGCAGGAAAATGGTGGTTGCAAACGACACCCTGCCCAGCAGGAGAGTTCTCCAAAGGGAGAAAAAGGGCTGGAAAGACCAGAATTCCAAAGGTGCCACAAGTCCATTAAGGTCTAACTAAAGACATATCAATGTGCAAGAGAAGCTACATGGAAAAATGGGAAACTATCTAGTTCTCTACACACCTGCACAAACACCTGAGCTGACACAAGGACAGAGCAGTAGCGTGAGAGGATGCAGAACAATTTATTTTGGATGCAGCAGTAGCTTATCCCAGTCACTGTACAACCAGTGTAAGAAGGGTCTCTCCCCTAAGGGGGATTTTTGCCCCCAAGCAGACCAGCCAGGCAATCCAATAAAAAATTAACACCCACGTGTCAAAGTTCACTTTAAATGCTGCAGCTGCAGAATTCCCCAAGCCAACACACAGATAGCAGTAGGAACACACAAACTTTTCAGACAGCTTACAGTCTGGGTGGGTTACTCCAACAGTGCAAACATCCCCAGGATCATTTATGAGTAAAAATATCCATACAGCATACATCTCACAGGTGACCCCAGTTAACAAGAAGGATTTAGGACCTGAAGATATCCCCTCCACACTGTGGTGTTGAGCCTCAACTGCTGGATCTGCCTGTGTGAGCAGAAATAAAGCAGGAAAAGCATCCTGCCTGTGAAGAGCCCTCGAGCCCAGCTGTTAGCCTGGATCAGCCTTGCATTGCAGCACCTGCCCAAAATAGAATTGGGCAACAGGCTTCTGTGCCTTCACTGGCTGCCTCTGGCTCTGCAGCTGAGGGAATCAGGGAAAAAAAAAAATGAACTCTCAAACCCAACTGCAGGAACCTGTTTTGCGATGCCAGTAGGAAAGCCAGCACTGCTGCTGAAGTTGCAGGTTTCAGACATCATGAAAACACCATCCATACAGCCAATATTCCTGTAATTCCCACAAATGTGACATATCCCTAAATCTGAGTAGCTGTTTGCAAATGAAACACTGTCAGACCCTTCTTACAAAACCACTGCTCCAACACTGGTTTGAGACACCAGCAATGTCCTGTTTGCTGTCACCAGAAGAGCTGCAGTGCTAAAGCCTCTCAAAAGTAGAACTGCCAAGTTTTAACTCACACTGAAAGAGAGAGGTTCACATTTGCCAGGGTTTTCTATTTGCAATACAGGTAAATGTGGTTTATCTGCAACAGCCAAACACAGAGAAACACCTTACAAGGAAAACCATCACACCAAGGGGACAAAGTAAGGCCAAAGAAATTATAAACACCTTTGATCAAGATAGGAACAGTGCTCACACAACCTCCCTTTACCATCCTTCTTCAAACACAGGGAATCGCTCCAAACACCCCTGTTACCTGGGCAGTCCTGCTATGTAGGTCCAGGAGTCCTTCTGGGGGCTGTAGGTCTCAACTGAAGACAGTGCCCCGTTTTCATTCCTGCCACCAACAGCCACCAGCATGTCAGTGATCGCTCCCAGGTAGAAATCCACTCGCCGCTGTCTCATGGAGGCAACCTGGCAAAGCAGACAACACACTGACGTCTTCCAGCATCTGGGAAGTGAGTGACTTAAGGTATTTTCGTGTCTGAGGACAGGGTATTTGCTCCTTCCCGTTTATTTGGAAAGGAGAGCCACTGGTTTTGACCATTATATTCACAAAAGACTTGTTTTTCTGCAGTAGCTTGTTACACAGCATCCATTTTCCAACAAGGGGACAACAGGAAGCATCTAAGACACAGGCTACTCTATAAATGGTTGTGTCACATGGGCCTCCTTCCCAAACTCTGCAAGAAACATACTGGAACCACAGCTGAGCCACCCAGGATGACTGGTCCCTACAGGAACCACGACTGGTTCCTACAGGAGCCCACACAGCTGCAGGGTTTCACAGCAGGGCTGGAAGCGAAGAGCTTGTTCTAAGGGACATTTAGCTCAGAGACATTTGAGCAGTGTCAGAGACATTTCCTTTTTATGTCAGACCCATTTTTGATTTGGTTGTATGTCCTACAGCTTGAGAAAGATGAACTAAGCAATCACCTCTAAGTCCCTTACATCATTATTCCCAGAAGTAAGCTGCAGGTGGATGCTAATTCAGGAATTCCACCGATGAGAGGCCCAAATCCCAAGTGAAGTTGAGTATCTGCCCCAAACTCTTTTGCTGCTTGTGTAACTTAAGAATTCCCATAAAGGACCCAAGTAGCTGCTTTTCCAACCTAAATAACTTGAATTTCCACTGGCAAGCACTGCCGTGTTGACTATTCTAATGAGCCCTGTCCGTTCACCAAAAAGGAGAAAACACTCTAAATATTAAGGACTTTGAACAGAGAAATAATACAGCTTAAGTCTCACCTTTATCCACTGGTTACAGCGGGGATCATACCTATAAAGCAGATTTGACGCCGCATCCCCTCCATTGTCCCGTGAGAAGCTGCCCCCGGCTATGAAGATGAAGCCCCCCAAGACCGCAACGCAGTGGTGACTCCGCCGGGCAGGGAGAGGGGTTTCTGCCACCCACTGGCCCTTCCTGGTGTCCAGGAAGCAGGTGTCATCACAGAGCTCCAGGCAGCGCTCCGACACCTCCCCGCCCACGAAGAGCAGCCGCTCCTCGCAGGTGCGCAGGGCCGTGCGCTTGGTCTGCAGCACCGGCTGCGCCGTCACGTTGTTGTGGTAGTTCACCGCCTCCTCGATGAACCCCTCACAGTTGGCTTCCTTGGGCAGCAGAGAGCACACAGCGGGCTTGACTCGGTGCAGGAGGTCGCTCTTCGGGATCAAAGGAAAATGGATGTTGTCCAGGACCTGGTAAGCCTCGTTCTCCCGCTCCGGGTACTGGGTGAGCCACTGCAGGGCGGCCTGCAGCAAGTCGTGCTCGCACTCCTGCTGCACGTTGCTGCTGTCCAGGTACTGGCACAGCTTCTGCAAGGAGATGTTCTGCAGGAAGTCTGGCGTGAAGGACAGCGTCCCGAAGTTCTGCAGGATGAAGGAGTCGATGTAGGAGTCAAGGCGCTTCAGGTTGTAGATGGAGGCCAGCTCCTGCAGGTACAGGTAGTTCTCCTCGCTGACCTCGTTCTCCAGGTACTCGCAGCAGAAGTCCACCACCTTCCAGATCTGCAGCAGGTGAGCTGTCTCCAGCACGTAGTCGATGTTGCCTCCGTCCAAAGAGAGCTCGCTGCCGTACAGGAAATCCACCACAGCCTTGAGGCCAATGTAGGAGGCTCCAAAAAGCTCCACCTCCTTCTGGTGGGCCTCCCTCATGCCGATGGTGAACATGGAGTTGAAGTAGTCGCTGCACACGGCCAGGAGGTTCCGGTGGGCAGGGACTCGCTGCTCATCCACCACCAGGACGATGTCACAGAAGAGGCCTCGGTGCCTCTGCTCATTCAGGCTCTGCAGAACTAGACTGGAGTGGTCATCCCACCTGTACACCTGGGAAACACAAACAGCATCATCAGGCAGGTGGGATCTCCACCAGGCTAAAGTTCAGCGTGAAATGTATTTTCCCACTAAGTGGAGTCATACATGAGACAGAGAAAGCTTTTTTTGTGCTGCAGATTGACATTTATAAAAAATTCTGACTTGAAACAGTGGGCGAGCAACTGAGTACGAGCCCGAGCTCCTCACCTTCACTTTGAAAGGCCTGTGGAGACTTTGCCTGCTTCCTACTCCACCTTTTTTTATAATATTCTCCTCCCTCCCCCATGATGCTGCATTGAAACCCCCTCCCTGATGAGTTATACAGGCACGATTTTCTGAAACTCTTCCACTCATTGTCTCTGAGACATCTTGCTGACATTTCCTTTCTTCCTTGTCCCCCAAATGACTCCTTACAGAGTTCCCTCAGCTAAGCTACTCACTAAACATTTGGAGTGGGAGAGACACACACAGCAGTACTCTGAATTTTCATTCAGCCCATGTATTGTTTGGGTTGGTGTTTGCTTGACAGCTACCCCCTCTTAAATCTTTCCAGAACTCTGCATTTCTAAGCTTGCTAGGGTAAAATCCCTCTCTTTCTCTCCATATTCTTCCAGGCACACACACTGCACTCAGAAGCAATAGCTGTTTATTTATGTGCAAAGCCACACATGTGGATAACTTATTCCCACAAGAATTCTGCTTGCTTCCAGAAGCCGAGGTAGGTTTTGTTTTAATGAACATGACTAGATATTTTTCTTTTTAAGAAAGGGGAAAATGCCTTCAGAACACATCCACTGAGTGCCCTCTTGGGATCCCTCTGGTCCAGACATTATTCCCACCAGCTCCGGACGTGCCACAGAGTTTTTTAGGCAACCAGCATTTGCCTCTTTCTCTCTTTCTCAGCCTTAAGATGAAACAAAATGGAAACTTTTTATCCCTCAAATGTCCTGCAAAACACGAATTGAAGGGGCTGGTCACCCCAGCATGCCAAATGCTGCTACTTTCAGGACCATCCTTTGGAGGAATTAAATGCTTGATGGCACAGTCAGTTACCTTGTGATCTCCCTTAATAAAAGCCAGGTTAAGTTAAATGCAAATACATAACTTTAATTACCAAATCCAAACCAGGCAGAGTTGCAGAGCCTGTAAGAACATGCAGGAGAAATGAAAGGAGGTGGAATGGAAGCACATCCTTGTATCCAACCTAAGTCAGCTCTGAACAGTCGTGGCTGCAGGGCCCTGGGTCTTGCCCAGTCCTACACCCTCGGGCTGCATTCCCAGAGGTGACACCCTGAAAAGGTGTCCCAGTCCACATCCACACTGAACACAGTCCCACATGTGACCTGAGGTCTCTTCAAGCCTCCCAGGCATTCCACCTTTCCTCCACCAAACTGTTGCTTCTCCTAGAAATCCTAATTATACCTGTGGCTTTCCTGGTTTTCCAAACAGAAAGCACATGATCACTGCTGTCTAAGCCATTTACAGGTTGGCTAAATCATGGTGAGACCCTCTCTATACAGCTGGATGGAAAAGATTTGAGTCCTAGAGCCAAGGGGTTTTTTTGAGACCCACATTAACAACCAAATAAGCTGCTCTCAGTGTAGCATCCCAGTGGTTTCTCTGTATTTCCTTATGTTCTTTTCCAAACAATGGAGTCCCAGCTGCCAAAAATCCTGCTGTTGGAGTGACTCTGGACAGGCAAGTGTGCAGAGTTAAACCAATCTAAGCAAAGAGGCTTCAATAATTATAAGTTTTCTGGGTCAAAACTCTTCAATTTGCCTATATATTCATCATACCTCTGAACTTAGAAAGGGATGTATGGCATAGGCAACAAAGTAACTTCCACTGAGGAATAAAACTGCCAGAGATCTGTAACAGGAAAAAAAATACAGGTTTAAGGACCATAAAGTTTTTTATTTGCTTTTCTGCTGAGAAAAGCTGGTATCATACAGGAATCCAGGGGATGGAGGAAGTAGGAGGAAGAATAAATACGGCAGAGGATAAACCACGCTTCTGTGGCAACTATGATCAAGGAGAGTGGGTGAACAGACAATAAGTAACAACTTGCAGCCCCCTCTCTTGAATCTGACTCATGGGGGACAGTTATTGGATTGAACCAAAACCATATTCCCTCTCATCCTTGGAAACTGGCTGATCATTTCCCTCTAATATTCTGTAATACCACCATCATGCATAACAAGATTACACCGGAATATAAGATTTGCCAGAGATCCCTATTTACGGAGCTGGATGTTGAGTCAGCAGCATAATCCTGACCACAAATAGTCCCGACAACTTGTGCTCCTGAAATCCCTGTTGCCATGTAGAACTGCTGCTGCTTCAGAAATCAGGCATGGAACCATCACCCCTGGCACTGGATGGACTCGAATACATTAACATATTTCAGCCACTTAGCAAGTCCATTCAGGGAGCAACTCACAGGAGCTGAGAGCTGCACATTCCAAAACCGAGACTAATTTTACACTTAACATCTTTCTCAAGCTATTTATATTCTGTAGAAAAGATTTAGCATAATCTAGTAATTCTAACAGATAGTGACAGCTGCTGTCTAAGCAAGAAAATAAAACAATGCTGTCAAGCTAATTAATTTTTAATGTGATGAATTATCATTACATTCAGACTAAACCATTTAAGTGGCAGACAGGATCAGCACTCAGGCAAAGATTATATTGGTAGGGATGCATTTAAAAATTAGTCCAATTTATCTTTTATCAATTGTATTAGAGGAGTATTTTAACTTCTTTTGGATTCAAAGATCTAATTTCTCTCAGACCCTTAATGCAGTACTGCTGCTCGTCAGTGGTGCAAGAGAAAATGAGATCTGGCTCATTCAATTTTGATAAGACAGACACAGGCACTGAAAAGTTTCTCTTTTCCAGATGTTTTTGGCAGCACAAAGTACTTGCTCTGCAGCTCCTGCTACCCAGAGCCTGCACTGCAACAGAAAAGCAGCTTGCACTGGTATGAAACAAAGTGAACACAGGAATTACATCTGATAAATCACCCTGATGACCTGCATAAAGAGCTGCCCGAGATGGATTTCCGAGAATTCACAAATAAAAACAATGTATTTGTGCAGACAGACTTGATACAAAGAAAATTGACCTCACGAGACTAAGAAACCACCACAAATTCTCTGAGCTCATTGGACTAACCACTGTTTGCAGGATCAAGGCTCCCATCCCGTACAAAATCAAGACTGAACCTACATGCCAATCCCAACTTTGCTTCTCTAACAAGCTCAGATTTTACGAGAGGGATCAGTACAAAAATTACAAAAATTCCCCAAATAAACACATCACATTTAATGACTGAATTTTTGGTACAGAGAAACTACCGTGCTGCAATGATGTGGGTTTCTAAGCTATGAGTCACGATGAGCAGATGCCCATTTGCTGCTGCCTTTTCTTTTTCTTTTTTTTTTTTTTTTTTTTTCCAGTTACTAGGCAGCAACTTCTTCCACCAAAAATATTTGAGCAGGTAAACCACCGCTTCCATATCTCTTTGTAAAAGCTCAGAATATTCACATCCCTCCAAAAAATCAGCCCATCCGAAGGAGACCCTCTCCCCCCCCCGCCCCTCCTTGTTTTTACTGCAGCCGGATTTTTTTGGTAGCGACACAAACCGCACGAACCTTTGAGGATTCGCTGATCTTGTGCGGGCGGCAGATCCTGCTCTGCCGGGTTCCCTCCATGACCGGCCGAGCCGCAGCACTCCTACAACAAAGGCACAGAGGATGTTACCAACTGTATCAGCCCCTTCAGACCTC
>VXAY01006112.1:877691-952264 GCA_013399855.1 Oxyruncus cristatus
TCGGCGCGGCTCTGAGCGGTGCGGCTGCAGCGGCGGCGGCGGTGCCCCAACTCCGCGGCCGCTCCGCTCTCCCCTTCCCTTCCCCTTCGCCTCCATGGCCACCAAAATCGACAAGGAGGCGTGCAGGGAGGCGTACAACCTCGTCAGGGACGATGCCACCGAGGTGAACTGGTAGGTGGCCCCCCCGGCGTCCCCCCGGACAGGCACCGGTGCCTTGCGATTCCTTGTCTTCCCTCCCCGCTCTCCAAGGGGTGACTTCTACAGACCTTTCCCCCTTCTCCTCTCCCCCTTTTCCTCAAGGATGGAGATTCTTTACAGTATACCCTTCCCCATCTCCTCTTTTCCTTTCCTAAAGGCTGACTGTTAAATGTGTAAATGTATTATTCTCCTTCCCTTCCCCCATTCCGAAGGGAGACTTTTAAATGTGCTATTCCCCTTCCCTTTCCCCCATCCCAAGAGGTGACTTTTAACTGTGTTATTCCCCTTCTCTTTTCCCTTCCCTAAGGGTGACGTTTAAGTACAACGGCTCTACAATCGTCCCTGGAGACCAAGGGGTAGACTATGAAACCTTTAAAAGGAAGTGCACAGGTAAGCTCCGTATCCACTGCTTTGGCCGTGACCGCCCTTCGTGCTGCCCCGTGCCAGGGGGGAAAGGATGGGAGAAAACTTGGGCAAACTGGAACTGGAGCTGCTGCTTCCCCGTGCCTGCTCTGTCCTGTGGGATCGGGTTTCCCCACAGAGTGCAACTCCCTCAAGTCCATAGTCCAGCCGGTCCTTTGTCTCACCCTTAGACTTAAGGTCCTTTGGGCTTTTTTTTTCCACCCTCTTCGCGCAATGTTTCATCGCTTCTTGGTTATAAACAAGATAAAACACTCGATAAGCAACGGTCTCCGTGTTTGACACTGCAGTTTCAGAGCAAAAACGACTCAGTTTTTGTGGCTATAAAGATGCTTGTCACACAGATCATTGGGAATGAAATTCTTCCGAAATTTTTCTGAAATTCACAGCACTAAAGTAACTGCAGTTAAAAGGCTTGCTCGGATTTTTTGAGATCACGAAACCTGAGAAGAGGGTGGGTGTTGCAAAGGTCGGCTCGAACAATACAGCCCTGAAAACAATCGTAGATGTGGCGTTGCACAACCCCAACTGTTGCGGCTCCAGGTTTAAACGTGGCAGTTGATTGTTGAACTGTTGGTCGTAGAACAAACATTAAAGGGAGGAACAAAGCCTGGGGAAAATGAAAGTAGATGAATATTTAATTTCATCTGATCGTGACATTTGATGAGTTTCACAAAAGCAGGTTTTGATTTTTACCTCAAAGTTCCTCCTGTCTTGGCTGCTATTTAACAATGGCACCAAGTGATGTGAGATATGAAGTGTTTGTAACTAGTACTGAGCTATAGCAAAGCCTTCCTCACTCACCCAGTTACTCTACAATCAAGTATTGTGGTTAACCTGTATTTTTAGGATGGTGTGACTGTGCAGTGAAGGAATTGTGTGTTGAGCACTCTCTGCCTTCCTGGGGACACCGTAGTCAGTCCCACAGCCATGGAAACACCAGTGCCTGTGCATTGGTCTGTGAGTCCCAAGGCTTGGCTGTGCTTTATTGAGCTGAAGGAGAGGACTTCCAGGAAATTAACTGAGGGTGGGACTGGTCTGATCAGTCAATAAATATCATAGCAGAAAAGTACATTTTAGTGCTTGGAAAGCAGCCATGAATCAAGACAGTTTAGACTGCTCTGCTATGACCTTGGCAATGGGGTCTTACTGGGATTAATACAGCCACTCCATTCCAGCTGTTCTGGAGAGCTATGCAGGGAAAACTCTCAAAAGTGAGATAGATCCTGTTGTAGTTGATGTCAGAGGGGCTGATACCCTGCAGTGCGGGAAATCCTTCCCACTCAACTCTTCCTCATGGGCAGAAGAAGGGAAAAAGCAATCACCTGGCACACGGGCAAGCCCAGGGCTCAGCACTCTGGAATTTCATGCCAGTGGTTAGCAGTTTTCTTGAGAGGTCAATGCCTTCAGCATCTGAGCCCCATGTTCTCTGTCTCCCCTCGTGGCAAATGTAACTGAGCATCTCCAGCATCTCCAGACATCTGAGGCTTGCAGAGGAGCCTTCCCCATGTATTCTCTTCCTGCCTTTACAGAGTCTGTGTCTTTCTTTTTGTCTGACTTGATTTTTAACATTTTGTCTGGATGGCACC
Source organism: Oxyruncus cristatus (assembly GCA_013399855.1). Lineage (NCBI taxonomy): Eukaryota > Metazoa > Chordata > Aves > Passeriformes > Cotingidae > Oxyruncus > Oxyruncus cristatus. The sequence goes on from VXAY01006112.1 coordinate 879,899, forward strand.
CTCTCAAGAACTTCCTCTCCTGCCTTCTGTAGCGAGGGGAATCCATTCAGCGAGCGGCTGATCAGGCAGAGGGGCTTTGGCAGAGCACAGGCACCGTTTTGGCTGGGTGGGATGACAACTAATGGAGGCACATATTGCACTTGGGAGGTTGGCCAGTTTTGTGTTCTTGCCATGGCTGGCATGTGCCAAACCTGTATTTATAAACAGAGTATTCAAACAGACAGAGCTCAAGGAAATCTTGTTTTATGCCAGCAAAGCACCAAACTGCCCCCAATACTGAGGCATTTTTACAGGAAAAAAAAAAAAAAGGAAGTTTTGTGTGGTAAGGGAAGAGGCACTGTGGGGTAGGCTGTGGCCTTTTGTTAGCCTTTAATGGGGAGCTAAATCCCTTGTAGCTGCTCCATTGCTCCCTTTCCCTGTTCCTTCTTTCCCTCTCCCCTGGCACGCACCTGGAGGGCTGTTTCTTGGCAGACCAGGGACATATCTGTCCTCATATCTAACTCTGGAGCACAGTTGTTGGAGGCTTAAGGAGCGAGGCAAATTCAGGTACCTGATCTTTGGCTGAGAGCTGGAAAGGATCTTCTTCCACCCACGAATTATGGTGCAGCAGCGGGGGAAGGAGGAGATGGAAGTTTTGGAGCCTCCATCTGTGCAGCAAACCTTCACCTGGCCTGCTAGACAGAGTCAGAAATCAAGCTTTGTGCCAGCAGTGAAGTTGAAGCTTTCCTTCCCATCTGGAAGAAAGGTGCCAAATGTTGCCATGATGTAGAGCTGGTTGGAATATTTCTACTGAAACAAAGTCAGTAGAGAAGAATAGGAATGGGTGGGAAGAGCTGCTAAATATTATTCCTTCCTATTGCTACGTCTCCTCCCTCCTGGTCTCTTACATTTTGCTGGAGGGGAGAAGAGCTGCTGTCAAAGCAAACAGCTTCAGAAAATGTGATTAGAGGAACAAAAAAACTGCTATCAGAATAAACTTTCCTGTTTAATGAAAAACACTGCCCTGAAAGCCACAGAGTGCTGCAGCTGCCTGTGGTACAAGCTGAGCATAATCTGGTGGTTGAAGGTGGGAGCTGGAGCTGGGATTGAAAACCTCAGTGTGTGAAGAGTCACCGTCAGAGCTCTCTCTGTTCTACTTCCTGCACCAGCTACTTCAGTGTCGTTCTGAGCTGCAAACGTCTGAGTCCCCTGCTTTCTTTAATAACCATTCTCATTAAAAGTACCTTCTTACACATTGCTGCCCTCCAGGGCACTGAGCGATGGTGCAGGTGGGGTCAGTGAGTGCTAATTCCTGTGGCTCTGAGACCAAGAAGGGCTTTTTTACCGCTCTGGGAAAAGTTTGCCTGTGGTGGATGTCCTGCCTTGTGCCGTGGCAGGGGTGAGGGAGGGCTGGAGGGGGCTGTTGGCAGCCGGGTTGTATTTTTGCTTTTCCTCCCCGCCATCTGTAACCCTTTTCACGCAGACCATGCCCAGCCCATTGCTGACTCTGCAAACCTCCTCGGGGAACGAGAGTGTTGAGGACAAAGGGAAAAGCAAGAGACTGAAATTGCTTCTTTTGAAGGAAGTAGCAGTTCAAAGAGGCCGTGTTAGGGACCAGCCCTGCACACCTCCAGCCCTGCACACCTCCAGCCACGCTCTGTGGCTGCTGCTGGAGGAACACACAGAGAGGTGCTGAGCTCCTGGGGTGGTGAGGCCCATGCCCTGAGCCAGGAACTGCTGCTGCACCCGGTGTGCCTGCTGTGGGTTTCATTGCTCCACTGCTCTACTCTCACATAGGTGTTGCACATCAGACCTACACATCACATATCCTGGGGTGGAGGCTTTTTCTTTCTAAACTCTTTACTGGGCTTTGTGTTCTAGCAGAGAAGTTCAACAAACTGCATCATCAAACTATCATCCTTTTCCCATCCTCCTGTTTGGGGACAGCAGTAGCCCTTCTTAAAGGAAGGAAACCTGGAAAGAAAATCTTCTTCAGTGCCCTTTTGTTCAGGGTGATGCTGAATCCCAGACTTCTGCATGTCAGTCACTGTCGTGCTGTTGCTCTCAAGGCCTGTGTCAGTCACGACACAACTCAAACACTGGCTGGGAGGAAGTAGACTCAGGTTTAGTGTCAGGCAGTGTCTCCTCTGTCCTCCAAAGACCACCCCCAGATGTGTGCACACCTCTCCTGCAGTCTAGCCCAAAGTAAGGTCAGGGAGGTTGGTTGAACCCACTGGCACACCCTGCTATGAGTAGGAGGTGGCTGCTGGTGGCTCTTGGTCTTGCAATCGTGACTAATGACCAACCTTTGTGACCGTGTTTGTCTGATCCAAAGAGTCTGGAGATAAAAGCTGAGGACATTCATTGTGTCAGGGTTATTAAACACTCAGTGCAGACACCTCCTGTATCTTGTGCCTAAGGACTGTTACAGTTGGGCTTAGCAGCACAGATTACCTCTGCATTAAACAAAGACTTAATTCAAGGCTTCTGAGCCACTTTACTTCCCGGTTATGGCTCTTGCCTCTGCAGATGGCCTGGGTCCAGACACAGCATTAATTTGGTGGTTAGTAGTACGTGCCATCAGTACACTTTGAAAAAAAAAACAACCAGAGCTGAGCTGGTGGATTTGAAGCCAGAAACGCAGATAAGAGTTGAAGGTCACTGTACGGAAGGATGTGAAGGTTTTGTGTGGATGTTTTCAATTTCAAAAAAAAACCGGCTGGTGATGCTGTCGCTGAGAAGAGCAGAATGACTTAAGAACTGAAGTGACACCCTGTGAAACTTGTGTGTGTTTCAGTAGTACCTGAGTGCCCTGGACAGTTGCCTCAGTGTCTGTATTAGGAAGCAGCATCGTCTCTGCCTGTGGTTTACTTTCATTTTTTTAAGTGTGTGTTCTGCCATTAAGCAACAGAGAGGTTGGAAGACTGTATTTCCCCCTCCCACCCCCATCCCATGCCATATGTGAACAGCTGTTTTCAATGCATCTCTGACAAAAGGAATAATGAGCCTTTTATTTGGAAAGCCCCAGTCCAGATAAATAATTGCAATGACAGCATGAAATGGGATAGTTATTCATGTGTCTGAAAAGATCAGGCCAAAACCACACTGTGCATTCAGCAGTAGGAAGAACTGAAAATCTTTGGTCTGAAATAAATACCCTATAAAATCGTTTGGGGTTGACATAAAATATCAGGAAATAGAAATAGAATCAGCTCCTAATACAAGTTCTTTTAGACTTAGATCAATTGTCCCATAAAGCTTGGCCTACATATAAAAATTTAGAAACTAAGAGCTGAGAGATGAACAAGGTTCTGTTGGCACCTGTGGTTGTAGGAAAGATTTGTAAAAACACACGAGGACATATAATGAGATAGGTGCTTATCTGCATTTGGCTGCATCTTAAGTTGCTAAAATGGGCCTTGTAAATCAGTCTCCCACTGCTTTTGGTTTTCCTCTTTAATGGTCGTCTCTCCTGCTTTCCCTTAATGGCTATTTAAAGGAGGACCTGGGGCCATGGGTGGCTTATGGGAATTTCATGCTGTGGTTGCAGCCTTACCCTGCCCCTGTGCCCTCCCTGCTCTTGGCAGGGTCACAGTGATCTCCTGGCTGCCAGCTGGAGCCATGGCTGAGACTGGCCCTTGCTTATGGACAGGAGCTGGTTCTAGGGAATATTCACATTGGTCTCTGTGGGAGTAACTCCTCAGGTTGAGCTCTGCACTGAGACAGTAACTCTCTGCATTCAGTTTTGTGGTGCTTAATTAAAATGGCATTGCTGTGGGTCTGCATTTGCCATCCTATTGGGATGGGAGCAGCTAAAGAAGAGGGTGGTACCTTCTACCTGCCCTTTGTTTTGGGGTCTGCCTGGCCCTTACTTCTGGCCAACAAACACAACCATTCCTTCCCTTAGGGAAAGAGAACAAAGATGAGCTGGATGCCCTGTTTGATCCCACTCTGCCCTCCCAGGTCAGGACAGAGAGACAACACGGCCACTGTGACTGGGGTAGCAGCAACTCATTGTGATGAAATGCTGCTGGTGGCCTCACTGGACCGGAGAAAGCCAGAGAAGTCAGTGTGGGGTCATCCTCCCCCTGCATTTTTGTCCCTGTACTCACCTCAGCCACCCTGAGTTCTGTGGAGAAGGTTTGGTGCCACAGCCACAGCAAATCCTGTGATCATGGTCCTGGGGTCAAACGCATCCGATGACTTAATGAACATGTCATCATGGAGCAAGGCAGCACTGCAGGAGATATATGGGCTTCAGCACAGGGTTTAAGATGGAAAAAAAACAGTGTAGGAAGAGGTAGGGAAGTTTTCTGTCTGCACGTCTAGCCATGGGGCTACAGGGGTGACTGAGGAGGTGGACAGTTGACTAATTCATCTAAAATTAATCCAATTGAAACAAACAAAATAAATCCTCATGAGACCTGCCATGTGCTATCTGTCATTCATTGTTGAACAGAACACAGAAGCAGAGCATTGCTGTATTTGACCTTGGTCCAGCAGGCAGGTGAAGCTGGGAGCAATGATTTTATCCTGGCACATCTCAGACCATTCAGAGCCCTAAGATAAGAACCACTAAGATTTGACAGTGTCTTTCTCTCCTGCAGCTATTATCTTTTACTGATGACTCAGTGCATTTTAATCTAATGGGGAATTTTTCAGTACAGCTGAACCAAAGGGCTAGAGTCGAAGGAAAAAAAGAACAACATCAAGGAAGCCTCTGCAGCTTGGCATCAAGTTTTGTTGACAGCCAAGGGCAGCTTAATCAGAACATTAAGAAATCCTGCCTACTGATAAATAAGGAGTTTGGAGAGTAATATCAAGTGATGCTCATTGAGACATTCATTTTGCTCCTCACTGTTTGCAGAGCCCTGTTGCTGTCCAGCCATAGTGAAGGGAGTATTAATGGAACCGACACTGTTCATTTCTGCTGTTTGTAACTTGTGAGATTTTTCTCAAATAAAGCTGCTATTTCCATTCTACCCAGGTCTGTTATTTGCTTCTCTGCCCTGAAATTCATGGCTCAGTGACTAGGAAGGGGGTTGCACAGCTCTAGGCAGGATTTCCTCTTTCAGAGGAAATCTACACTGTCCCTCTATGATTTGTTGTGCTCTCCCTCATAGCCAATGAATTCCTAAAAACACTGTGAGTGGTTTTGTGTGAGAAAGGGGGTGGTGGATGTTTATGCCTTGAGATTTCTCAGGGAATGGGCCCTGATGGCTTTGATGGCTTCCAGCGTGGTGAGGTGATCTGGCAGGCTGGAACTGATTAACTGTGAAAGAGGAAATCTGGGAGTATGAAAGAATTTGCATTTTGATCCCCTTATCACTCTGAACACGCTGCAGACTAATTGTGAAACTCAACCACTTCTGCTCAGGGATTTCGACCTGCAGTTGGAGAGGCTTATACCCAGGCTGAGCCAGTGCTGAAAACCTCTACATCCATCGCTGGTACCCTTTTAGGAACAGAGACATGTTAATTGCTGAGGGCTCCAATTCACATTCCCTCTCGGCTTCGTCTGCAGCTGCTGAAAGTTTCCTCAGCTGCCACAGTTCACACACTGGCACATCAAGTTGAAGCACCACATTTTGGTGGGTTGTACTAAATAAGCTGGACTGAAAGTTGTGGCAGCTGAAGATGCTGTTCTGGTGGGGATACAGCCCCCAGGGGGACACAGGAGGAGGCAGCACCCAGCTGGGGTGGAACCCTTCAAGCCCCCACAAGTGAACCAGCCCCGGGTACATTCACCACGATGGTGACTCAGGGCCCCACGTCCAGCCCCAGGTGCTCACTAAACTTACTGGAACTGAACATGGTGAAGTAAGAGTTGCTCATACCCACTGAGTAGGTTATCTAATGGGTAAAAGCTGGGATTGCTGGGCTTGGCTCTCTTTGGTGTCACGGATCGAGCTGCTTTCAGGCAGGATGGGAAAACACTGAGAAGCAAATCCTGCTGCTGCCAGTGAGCTGTGGGTTCATGTCCAATAGAAGTCACACTGATAAATTCACAGAGTTATAGAATCACAGAATTGTTTGGGTTGGAAGGGGCCTTAAAGCTCATCCAGCTCCAACCCCCCCTGCCATGGGTAGGAAACCTTCCACTAGACCAGGTTGCTCCAAGCCCTGTCCAACCTGGCCTTGAACACTTCCAGGGATGTGGCATCTCTGGAACTTCCTTTCTGTGCTGCTTTGAAAAAGCACTGTTTTTTCACGTTCACTATGTTTCGCCATTTTCTTTGTTATAAAGGGGCATAGTCCAGTCTTCAGGCTCTGTAACAGCCTTTGGTGGGAGGGGCAGGGATGAAAACCCCACAGACTCAAGGTGGAAAGCGAGGGGTCCATGGTTTGGGCTGTGACACCGTCACAGTGTAGTAGGGGCCAGGACTTGATGACATTAAAGTGCCTTCCAGCCCCGTGTTCCCATAGAAGCCACAGGACAATTCTGAGCAGAGTGTGGCCTCTTTCACTGCCAGACCTGGAAAGCAAGGCTTTCTCATAGAGCTGTTAATTGTAACGTTAGGGGATTTACTGTCTCACTTCACCTTGGGTATTTCCTGGCTGTCGGTTCATTTATGGTTCTAATCAATCTTGGGAAGAGGATTTGCTGTCAGAAACAGGAGTCTCTACGTGCCTTTCTTGTACTAACCAGTAACAGGGTAACAGAGAGAGAAGTTTGTTTGCCTGCACTGTCAATACCTATCTCTTTCTCTCCCTTCAAAGATCCATCCGGATTTTTGCTTTGAATAAGATCTTTCTTTCTCTTTGTTTCAATTTTGAAATCTTCAGAGGAGTTCATTTTAAACACTGTACTGCCTCACACATACCCCTACATTCATTTTCCATTTTTCCCAATATTCCTCTGTCAGTGGCAAAAGAAAAAAAAAAGGTACAGAGAGAACAAAAAAGAGAGAGAATGGGAGGATTTTTTTCAGGCTTATAAAAGTGTTCTCTTTTATCAAGGGGAATTTCTCTTTACTCAGACTTTGGCAAATCAAAGAGTTAAAGAAGCTCTGAAATATGTCAGCTTGCAGAGAATATCCCACCTTTTTTTGGGTTTTTTTTGCATTGATTTCTAGCAGCTTTTTTTCTGGGGATGAGCAATTAAGAGCTGCTTCTCCCCTATTCCCAGAGCTCCTGGGGCTGTCCTGAGTATTGCTGGAGTGTGCTGTAATGGATCAAGGATGGGATGTTGGCAGTCATTGCTACACCTGGAGCCTGCATTTTCACCTGGCAAATAGTCACTATTTCACCTGGCAAACAGTCAGCAACCCACTATAAAGCACTTTGAACTGGTCACAACAAGTGCAACCAGGATGAACATGATTCTTCTCAAACAGCACGTTTGTTCGTCTGCTCTGAGTCACCTCATTTAAAAGGCCTCGAGTGACCTCTAACAGACGAAGAAGCCATGATTAGGTATATTCCATGATTGCACAACTGCCCATCTGCTCAGCTTTCTGCCCAGTCCTGGTGGAAGGCTCCAAATCCCACATGGCACCGAGGCTGGGGATGTGAGGGGATGGTATCACACACTTCTGAAGTGCCCAACTGCCCCTGCTGATGGGTCACCCTGCAGGGGAGGAAGGAACTCCTTGAGATGGGAGTTTACAAGGTTTTCACACATATGGCCAGGCTAAATAACCCCAGTCTGGCAGGATACAGCATAAACCAGCTGTGAAACAAAGACCAGGACAGTTCTAAAATCCAGTACTTTTCTCTCCAGGGCTTCAGAAGGAACAGAAAAACACACCTGGGAATGTAATTGCAGAACTCTTCTTTTGCTCCTTCCTCTTCCCTCCTTCTTTTAAACTTACACTACAAGTGAGCCAGAAATGTTTGCTGAAGGGAAGGAGGGGAAAGGATCAGATTTGCACAATGGGCAGTTTCTGGGTAACGTTATGAAATGAGACTCAAATCCTGCTATCCTGTAAGAAATACACACTGGGAAATTACTTTCTTCCCTTCTTGACCAGTGACCTGCAGATGAATGATCTGGCTGAATGTGGAGCCGGGGTTAGCTCTATGTTCTTGATCTGCCTGCTGACTGTATTTTAGCCATTTCCAGGCTCACTAGCAGCAAAATAATGTCATGTGAGGTGTCCAGCACAGCCAGTTTCCTCCCAGTAAGTCAGAGCAGCCCAGGAAGAGGCAGATCTAACTCAGGCAAAGCACACCTTGGAAGCAAAGGCCGTATGAGCAGAGCCCCCTGTTAACCCTAAACGCTGGCATTGTGACATGGGGATCAGTGCCTTGCCTTGGTCTTTGAGAGCAACAGTCTCACCCTGGAAAGTGGCAAGGCAGGGGCGTTTCTGGGTTTAACCATTTTATCCCTTTTTTCCCTGCAGATGACGTCCGATTGTTTGGCTTTGTCCGATTCACCACCGGCGATGCCATGAGCAAGCGAGTCAAGTTTGCCCTCATCACCTGGATTGGAGAGGATGTCAGTGGCCTGCAGAGAGCCAAAACTGGGACTGACAAGACTCTGGTCAAAGAAGTAGTACAGGTAACCTCATCCTTCTGCTTCCAACCGCCTGCTCTCTCATCGCTGTCAGCTGTACAAACACCAGCAGGAGGGGAGAGAGGAGGAAGGACTGGATCATCCTTCAACTTAGTAGTTAATCCTTTAAAAAGAAGACAGTTTCCTATTGCCTGTCTTCCTACTAGGAAGGCTTAACATCTGCCCTTTGAGCACTCAGGCATAAAGAAGCACCTCTGAGCTTAAGGCAGTCTTAACTATTTCATGAGGAGGGAATATGTGCACTCCCCTCCTTGTCACCAGTAAGATGTTTCCCATCTCCTTCCTTGATATGGAAATAATGTAATATTGAATGACAGAGAGCAATATTAACTTAAGAAGGTAAAATTAAACAGGAAAACCCACACCCTTGTTTAAACTTCTCTGGAGGCCTTTTTGTCTCTGCACAGTGAATTCATGGACCTAATCAACCAAAGTCTGAAGTCCCTATCAGTACCAATTAACTAATGGCTCTTTAACAGCTAACTAGGTTTGAACAGTCTTCTGTTTGGCTTTGGGTGTAGCAGGGAAAAGAGAAATGTGCTCGGTCCAAGGGAGTGAGAACAAGCAACAGCCAGGGGAGAACTGATTTGTGGAAAAGGCTGCACAGAACCATTGCTGTAACATTGACTGTAATGGAGGAGACGCTCACGTTTAACTTTTTTTCTCTGAAGAAATATTTAAAGCAAGATTAGCTCTTTAAACTAAACATAGAGGCAGTTTGCCAGTGCCTGAGAAATGGTCTTGCTTATGCACTTGGAGAAAGGGCTAATGATTAAATTAATCTCCCTCAATAACTGAGCTCTTGCCTATGTAAAGAAATCTCCCAATGGACACTGAAGGGTGAGAATGCAGTCTCCCTCAGATTTTGGTGGTTTATGTGATACAGAAGATTATAGTGAGATAAGAAGCATGAAGAATGTAATAAATCCCTATCCTTCCAGGAGATAAGCACTGGTGCTAAATGTTTCAGAATGACAATAACGAAGAGGGGTCCAATCTGAAAAGAAACTTCCAGAATGACACCTGAGAGATAGGAAAGCGTGTCTCTGTTCATGGGAAGCAGCTGAAACAGTGTAATTGTAGCTGAAGATTAAATTATAGAGTACTAATGAATGACTCTTATATGAGTCACTAAGCCCAAGATTTTTTTTTAAATCTGTTTAGACAATGTATTCCTGTTGAGTTGAATTGCATTCCTGAGCTCTGTGCAAAGATCTGTCCCTCAGGTCTGTTACATATAATTTGCAATTTCACTTGTCTCATCTTTGATTAGTAGTCTGTACGAGTTAATAATCTGGTGGAACATTAACCACTCTTGGCTGTTACTTAAAAGCTTTCATATTCCAATTAGTCTGTACTAAAAAAATACGAAAGCAATACAACCAGTGCTTAATGCACTTTTACTGAGCAACCTTGTCCATAACCCACTGCAAAGCACTTCTGAATGTCATGGCCATGGTGATCTGCCGGCCAGAAGAAGTTATCTTGACAACTGTTTTGAACAGTTCTAAGTGTGCAACTGAATCCCTCTGAGTATAGCAGGATAAAAGCAGAACTGTTTTCTTCTTTCTATGCGTGTGACCTTGCAGATCGTCAAAATAAAAAAAAGGACAGAAAAGTCCAACTGAAATTTAGTGGAGGGAATTTATCTCAGAGCCATTTCGCTCTTACTGATTCTCTTGACCTTCAGGTACATTCTCAGTCTCCTGATTTTTACAGGGGTCATTTGAGATGTGAGTTATTCATAGAAAAATGCAGTTGTTTTTTTGCTGTAATGATAAAGCACAAATCTGAGTCAGTGTTGGTTCATCATTTGGAATAAACAGTGCCCTAAAGTGGGAATCTTTTCTTAACAAACCCTGAAGGGAATGTGGGCTGTTGCTGCAGTCTGACTATCTGCAGGGTCCATAGGGATACTTACCCTGTGCACCATGGCTCTCCTTCCAAAGGAGGGTGGCACAAGGAGGCTTTTTGTACAGCCTTGATTTTGTGATGCACAGAAGGGATAGGCTGGGACTGCAGAACAACAGCCCTTCATTCTGGGAAGCCCTCAGTGAAACCTGAAGGGCTCTCACTGTCTTGTGATACTTCCCAAAGCAACTGTGGGTCTTTATTTAAGGCTGAGGCTGCAGTTGAGAGGATTCCTGCTGTGTATCCTCTGCTGTGCTGTGGATGCATTGACGAGCTATGGCTGAGCTCTGCTCAAAGCTGAGCAAACACCAATAAATGTTGCCCTTTACCAAGACACTCAAAGTGAAAGACAGTCAGTGCAAGCACCGCCTGCGAGCACAACCCACCACAGCCCACCACGGTGCCCCTGCAGGATAAAGAGTGTTCACACACGGGGATTATTAACAGCCTTCGAGGAGCACCTGCCATACGGAAAACACAGGGGATATTAAGTGGTGAAGAGTAGATTATGGGCTTCTGAACAAAAGGATGAACTATCACAAAGCAGGGAGAGGAGCTGGGCTGCCCTCGCTTTTGTGTTCCTCCCTTGGAAGGGGGAGCAGGTGCTGGGAAATCTATGGGGAGGTGGCTTGGGAAGAAGTGCTGATAGCAAGTGCAGGAGGTTGCCAGAAAATCTCTCAGAAAGAAAGGACAATTGATTTTTAGCTGTAATAACTGTAAAATTATAGGGAGGTATCTCATCTGGTGCAAATAGCCCTAGTTCTGATCTGTACTAGCTGAGAATCAGCTCTTCTGGCTTATTTGGACCAATCCTTATTCCCTCTTTAATGTTATTGGAAAATAGGGTTTGCATTTATTGTATTTCTTTTGGATTGTAGAAAAATGGATTTAAGAAACATTCAGTAGCACTTTTTTTTTTTTTTTCCCCCCACAGGCATTTATTTTCCGTCCTTTCTTCCTTAACTCAGCTGGAAATCTTGGATCAAGCCTGCAACCTGGTCCAAGTAGTTCAGCTGAGAGCAGGTTAGAAGTAAAGCCAGGACGGGGAATGAGTATTTATCTGTATCTTCTTAAGAGTCTAGCTAAGAATTAATGTGTGGTGACTCTGCTCTTTAAATGGAAACATGGAGTAGGGTGATGCAGTATTCCACCTTTTTTCCACTGAGCTTCTGTCCAGGCCAAGGACAAACCCAGGGGTTGGGGAAGTTGCACACAACGTCCTGTGCTTTTCAGATTGTTGCTTAAGATGTTTGGGAGTTAATTTCTGAGGTACAGGCTAAACCTACATCTAGAATGATCTAAACAGCTGAGAGCCTCATGCAACAGTAAGTCAGGATGACTTCAACTCCAAGGCTGCATCTATTTGTCATCATCAACAGCAGTGTGTCTCACCTTGTGCAGGTGTGCACGGAGAGCCACAGCATTTGTGTCCTCTGCACGGCTGCAGTTTGGTCACTGTGACACCAAGGTTGGACCAGCTGCCAAGAGAGACCCCCTCAATGGAAAGGCTTTGGGCCTATTTTCTACTTGGCTTAAAAGGTCATCCAAAGCTGGTCTTAAACTCTTGTCTTATGTCCCTGACAGTAAGAATGGTTCTATCTTTATGTGCACAAGCTGTGGCTCATTTAACCTTTGCACAAATCCATCCAGGAGACTCTCTGTGGTCTGAGGGTTGTTGTTTTGACCTCTTTTATTCCAGAGGCCCAGGTGGACCAGGTCAGTCAGCTTAAACCCAGAAATCAAGGCTCTTGTGAGCTGTTTGAAGTGGCTGGGAATGGCCACCAGGTAGAGATTCTGCTTGGCCATAAAAATTCCTGCAAGGTGAAACCTGACAGTGGTGGGATTTAAATAAAGGAGCATTGAACCCTCCCGTGAAGGGCACTGTTTATTTTGAGGAGAGGCAGAGGGATGACGTTCTTTGAGCAAAGACAAGCCCAGGCACAGGGATTGGGGGCTGGGAGTGGCACCCAGTGCTGAAGTGGGATGGTTTGGATGTAAATGTTCAAGAACTGAAAACAGGACTTGGTTTCCCTTTGAGTGAACTTCCTCTCTGTGAACTTGTTGCCCTTCATGGCTGCATTTCCTACCAGGACATTTTAACCCTTCCTTAGGCAGCATTGAAGTCTTTCTCCTGACAGGACTGAATTCCTGTCCTGCAGGGCTGTCTCAGCAAAGGGGCTGCCCAACCTTTGCCAGTTTGTCTTATTTTCCATGGATTTTGACTCTTCTCTGTTTTCATCAGCATTCCTTCCCCCACAAAGTCATATGCTCTGTTTTTTGCCTAAATCATATTCAGGGTAAAACAGCTCTGTTTCTGTGAGCAAATATTCGTGGCATTTTATTCATTATTATTTTTGGTGAGGAATTTGCCTGGTTTTCATGATGTCAACAAGTCTACTGAGTTCCTGCTTTGGAGCTCAAGGCCAGATCTTTTCTTGCTCACCTTTCCCTTGTCCTCTGGATTCCTCACTGCACTGATGCTGCTGCCTCATGGGGGTGGACCCATTTATGGGATCACTGTCCCTGGTCTCGGGGCAGATGCAACACACAGAACTCCACATGTGTGCTTTAAGTTTTTTCTCATGTCAGTACAGAGGCCTAAGCAGAAGATGGTTTAATAGGCTTGTTAGAGGCAGTCAGGAAATCAAGCTCACAGGATAACAGCTACATCAGTGGTGGCTTTGAGAATCTTTCTCACGAGGGTGAGTGAGATCCTGCTGGGAAGGCAAACTAGATTCTCCTTTTTGGCTGTTTTTCCTGTTCTGGTTTACTGTAATGACCATACCAAATGGATATGGATTTACAAGAACTACTAGTCTGAGTCTAGAGAAGGTGGTAACTTTTAAAGCAACTTTTTCAGGCCAGAATCAGCAGCTTCTCATCACCCCACGTCTGACACACAGCCCTGTGACTTTTCCAGTGGGATGCAGCACAGACAGGGAGAATTTGCAGATCAGCTGAAATGCAGTTCCCATTGCTGAGAGATGTGTTCGCCAGAAGTTTGGGCTGGCTTCTCCCAGTGGCTGGAACTGGTCCATGCGAAAATTGGCAGGGAGGAAACGTGAAGAGCGTGTTTTTAGGGGTAGCTTGGAGTTTGAGAGCTGAGTGCAGGACCAGCTCTGGTACAGCCAGAGCAGCGTGGGGCACTGGTGCTGTACTGCTGCAGGTGCTTGGCACTTCATAGCACTTCTTGTACTCAGAGAAGCCCTGACAGGACACACCTCTGCTGCAGCCACAGGACATGTCCTTTCTTCCTCACGACCCCAGGTCTGGGATCACACCAGACTGGAAAAGAAACACAGGACATGCACTGAAAATAAGATGACCAGTGGATGGGACTCGTGATATTAAGCACAGCAGAACTGAGGATTTTGAATATCAAGCTACAAGCCCCAATGTAAATAAAAATGGCAAGAAGCTGCTCTGGCACTAGCTGGCACCATCCCCAGCTGCTGAGAACCCAAGTGTCTGTATATGATAGAAGGATTTTCCTTTTGGCTTCAGGCCTACCCATGCTGGGATTTATAAGAGCCTCTGCAGACCTATTTTGGTACAATATCTGCACCACACAGATTTTCCCTTGGGCACTTTAGGGAAATTTTATGGCCCATATGCTAAACATTCAGAGCTTGGAATAGGAATAAAATCTACTCCTCCTCCTCCCCCCACTTAGATTTGGCTGGAAGGGAAGGACTGAGCTTGCTGCACAAATTTCATGCTTCCCAGGGAGAGATTCAGGCTCAGTTTTTGCAACCCAGCCTTGCATGTTTGGAGCCCTTTCAGTCTACAGTGTCTTGTGGAGGTTGACACAGGGGATTGGATTGCAAAATTGTGACCCTCTGCTACTCAGGCACAAAGTGAAGCACATGCCCAGGTGTACTGAAGAATCATGAGTAAACCTTCCTCTGTTCAATGACTTGAGAGGCAAAGGGGAGAGACTGTGGTCACTGTTGTGTTGTGAGAGTGATGAAGATAAATGGCACCATTGTTTTGTTATCTGTAGGCTGCTGGTGACTGGGGTGAATACAAAGGCAAGAATTCACTGCCAGAGCTTGCTGTGGTTGTAAAAAGCTTGGGGATGGGGGGAGGAGAAGAGAAAAGGAAGTGGAGGATGCAAAATGAAGACACATGTCAGCAAATCAAGGGCCCAAGCATCAGAGTGATGCACTGTGCCTTAGGCAGCTGTAACCTCTGCGGTTCTCCTGAAAGGCATTGGATACTGCTATGATGAGAGAAGAAGGAGCAGGGACTTTTCCCAGCCCAGTCTCTTAAGGGCAGAAAAAATGTCTGGTGGCCGGGCAGCAATCTGGCTGAAGTGGGATCCTGCTGCCATTGCTGTGAGCCACTTGGAGCTGGGATTTCTCCCTGTGCCTTGGAGGAGCTGGTGTGCTGTGAACAGTTATTTATAATTGCAGATGACAGTCAAACACCAAACACAGCACATTGCCTGGCCCAGCCAGTATCAGACCCAATTAAATCAGTTGGCAGTAGCTTTACATTCTGGCAGCTTCAGGGGGGACAAAAAAGAGTGAACTCTGCATGAGATGGCCCTTGGCTGAAAAGTGCTGCTGTCGGTCATGGGTGCCCAGTCTCTGGACCTGAGAGCTGCAGTCCCTCCTGTCCCCCTGCCCTGATGACACAGGAGGTAGGCCCAGCTGTCTCTAAAGTATTCACGTGCCCCCCTTCACCTCAGGATTTGCACCCTGAGCAGAAGCTCAACCCCAAAGAGCTCAGACAGTAAATTCAGAGGGATGAGGGAGGCTGTGGCTGGAGAAGGGTCAAGCCAAATATTGAAATCAGAAGTTCCAGGCAGCCAACTTCCCAGAGCATCTTCTCCCCTTGGGGCCAGGCTTGCGGGAGACACCGTGGTGGGTAAGAGCTGGTGCAAAGAACCAAGGAGGACCCTAACAGAATGGAACAAAGCTCAGAGTTATTAATAGCAGTGACCCAGATTGCACTCTGAGGGTACAAATCTGGCACACAAGAGGTGGCCCAGTCAGCTAAGAGGATATTTAAGAGTGGCTAGGAGCAGAACCCATCTGGCCACTGCTAGGGGGAAATTGTTCAATCCTTGCAAGGTGTCTTGGTGGTACTGATGTGAAATCGTGGCTCATGCCCACAGATCCTCTCCCAGGAATCATCTGGATAAGTGTCTAGCTGGGAAGACATCTGAGTAATTGTAATTACTTTGTGGCACACACAATTCAGTTCTCCTTTGTTCAGGCATGAGTGCGCTTGCAGTTCGAATTTCAGAATCAGCTGGATTCTGCAGAGTGGTCAGTGAAGGAAACCCTCCTCTCTTTTATAAAATACACACTCTTTTCATGGAATCCCTCTTGGAAATTATTTTATGGGCCTGCCTCTGTTCTCACTAAAGTCAGGGCAAAGACTTGCACTGAACTCAGGTATTCCTGGATAATCTGCTTCCCGAGGCAAGGGAAATTTGTTAAACCTGGTAGCACATAGAAAAGGCATTGAAAAGGCTCAGCTCCAAACTCATGTAGGTAGCACACCTCAGGGAGCATCAAATCGCTGAAAAAATCTTGGGCTTGGTCTCCCCTAGAGCTGAGCTTTGCAGAGATCTCACCCAGGAGAGCTTGGAAGTAGGACACTTGTGAGCATGACCAAATCTGATGGTTTGGGCAGTTTGCCTCTCTATTTCCCATCTCAAAAAACAAAACAAAACAAAACAAAAAAAGAAAAGGATTTTTTTTTTTTTTCTCTAAAAAGCAATGTCTTTCCCATTTTCCCTGAACTCTGCCAAGACGTGGAGGAGTCTGCCTGAAATGTCTGCCTGCCCCCACACCACAAAAGCCGACCACTGAGGCGCAGAGCACACGGTTCTGTGAAGGGGTTGTTATTTCTGGGGGCTCTGTGTGGCTGCTGACCAGCCGAGCGGAGCAGACAAGGCTCCCGCGGCTGCTCCGAGCTTCCCCCCCTCCCAAACAACTCTCCCCGAGCGAGGATTTCCCATAGTGTGAAACAGGATCAGCCGCATCCCGGGAGACTGGCGTGGGGGAGGGAGCTGTTTTCCTCTCCCTTCCATCTCTCCCACCGCATGAAAGAGGTGCCGAGGCTCTTTCAGGCTGAATCCTCCTCCACCCCCCTCCTTTACCCGGCTCTGATCCCAAACTGAGACCCTTGAGACGCTGCCAAATAAAGAACTCTCCCATGCTTTAGTCTGAAGCCAATTAGAACCCCCCTCCCCGGCCGTGCCAGGGCTGCTCCAGCGCCAGGGACACCCGGACAAGATGCTGTCTCAGAGCATCACTTCATTCTCCCAGGCAGCCCCCATCACCCTCCTGGGCACTCCCTGCCCAGGGAGCCGGGCACTGCAGCTTTCCTGAGGCATTGCAGCAGGGCTGTTGGGATTTTAATTCATATTTTTGGCCGAGTGCAAGGGATGCTTGTGTTTTTCACGCCGTGTAAAGCCCCTGTGGGTTGGGGGAAGGGAGGCTCATGCAGTGTTCTCAGTTGTGGTTAGGAAGGGAAGGAGAATGCTAAAGCAAGAAGCAAATAGCATGTTTGCTGAAATGTCTGTGCACACACATGGATGCCAGCCTTGCTGTGAGGCAGGAGGGACAGCCCCCTCAAGGGAACAAATCCCTGACTGAGGTGACACTGCCCTGACAAGAGCCCTAAAGACACTGAGGGATCCCACTCTACTCCCAGAAAGGTTTTCTCTGTTCACAACCTCCCATCCCAGAGCTGCCCGGGGCTTGCCTGACTCCCAGGAGCTGCAGAGAGCTCTCAAGCAGCGAGATAACTGCCCTGCAGTGCACAAGTGTATTCATAAAGCATGTCCTCAAAGGTCACTTTGGATCATTAAACCACAGAGCACAGTGGAGCCCTTTAACAACAGCAGCAGCCTGTGTGGTACAATGTCTTGGGTCTGGCCATGATGTGTGTTGGATAGGTGAGAGGAGGAGCAGTAAATCTACATATTTTACTGGCTCCTGGTACCATCTGTGTGTTGCTCAACCTTTAATCGAAGCATCCTCCCCTCAGTGGCAGGGTGTGACACCGTGGTGTACTCTGGCGTAGCACTGTTCTTTTTTTAGGAGAAGGGGTCCTAAAGAGGGCACAGAGAGGATTAGTGACTTGCCCAAGCTTATGCTGAGGGTCAGTGGTGGTTAGGAGGTCAACAATTTTGCATGTTTTACTTCACATGCTGCTTAGGAAACTCGACCTAACCTGGCCTGTGCATTTACCACCTGGAAGAGCTGTTGCACAGGGCAGGATTGGGTCTTGCAGCTGGCGACTGTAGAAGTAGACACATAAAATTTTCTCCAGGTTAAGTCTTGGGTTTTCCCTTCACCAGTCCTCTGTCTCATCCGCAGCTTTCTATTTATCATCCCCACCACAGGAGCTCGGGCCATGCAGCTCACACAGCCCTGGATGCTGCATGGCCCGTCTTCATTCAGCTCTTCCAACAAATATCCCCCCTTTTTAACAGGCTTTTTCTTTGTCTCTTGCAGAACTTTGCCAAAGAATTTGTGATCAGTGACCACAAAGAGCTGGATGAGGATTACATCAAGAATGAGCTGAAGAAAGCAGGGGGGGCTAATTATGATGCACAGACTGAGTAAACACGTGAACCTCCTGGCACCATCACCTGGATCTCAAAAGGGAGGGGAAAGGCACAACAAACTAACACAACTGAGAGATGAGGCAACTGAAATCCCCAGCTTTCTGTGGCTGCACCTAAGAACTCCCTTTTTTGCATATGGTGGACTTTTATTTTCCATTCTGTCTCATTAAACACCCCTCTCCGGGGTTCTGGTTTTTTTCTTTTTTCCCACTTTTTTTTTACTCATAACTCTGTCCATGTTCTTGCATCTGTGGAATTTAGGTTTGGTTCTGCTTTGGTCCTACTCAGTGCTGTGTTTGTAGAGCTTGCCACTGTGTCCTTGTTCATGTCTGTGGGTTTTAGTTGGGCTCAACCTGGTCTCTGAGGGAGGAAAGTTTTGGGGGAGTTCTGAACATCAGTGATTTTAAATTTTTAAAAAAATTTGTTCTCACTGATATTTTTGGGAATAATATTTTTTTTTTTTGCTGTTCTAGGCTCAGATCAGCTTGAGTTGACTTCCCTCAAACTTTAATTAAATCATCTAAGCTTGAATGTCCAGCTGAGACATTTAACAGCTTAAACAACAGAGTGAACAAACATACAAATTCTTTGACTCCTAATAATGGGAATAAATTTGCCTTAAACATTGCTTGACAGTTGCTATGCTATGTGCTGCATCTCTATCCCTCCCTCTTAAAAATTAGATCCACCACGATCCGAAAGTGAGGGTTTTGTTGCTTTTTGGAGGTATCATGGCACAGTAAACTGAGGGGCTTAGAAATGTCTGGACCACTTGGTCACTCTTTTGTGTACATTGGTCTCTGGGTTTGTATTTGACTTTCCTAATGCTGGGGCTCAGGAGGTGAAACTGGAATGCATAGATTTCCTTTTTTAAATGATGTCTGCAAAAATAGCAGCAGCTGAATCCTTCTCTGCCCATGTGTGTCCCCCCCCCCCCAACTCCAGTTATTTTGCAGTTAAACACAACATCCTCAGTTATTTGGGGCCTTTGGCAGTGAACCATCCTGCAGCTGGGACCAAAGGATGGAGCAGGGCAGCTCCATCCCAGTTAGGATTCAACATCAGAGGCCCAGAGAGAACTTAGGGGCAGTTTGGTACCAAACTGTTTATTTGGGGGCCTCTTTGTATGGCTTTCTTTTTTTTTTTTTTTTTCCCATCAAAGGTAACTGTCCCCAGAATTATGTGTTGGGAGAAACTGTGGGGCTTGGGAGTCAGTGCTTATAAACCCATTCCAGAAATAAATGTTTTTCAAGAACACCTCTCAGCGACTCTGTTGTTCTTTTTACCCTCCCCGCAACAGCAAGCCTATATTTAGGAGGTCTCTTAATCCTTGGTGTAAAGCTTTGAGCTCCTGCAATCTTGGGGCTATTAGGAGAATTAAACACTGGCTTAAATGTAAAATGATCCTGGTGCCTGCAGCCCTTGTCTGCTCATCTCCCCTCCCAGCGGCACAGGTGGTGACCACAGTGCATCTGACACACTTTTTGTTCGGCAGCTCTGCATCTCAATTTCCAGTGCCAAAATGCCGAGTGGGAATTGTAATTAGGTCAAAGAGAATTTCACACCCAGAGAAAATTAATGTAGAGAGGTCAGGAACAGATCTGGGAACAAGAGCAACACTTTCGGGCTGAGGTTTTGCAGCTTCCTGCACAGGGTTACGTGAGGCATTACAATTCTGGACTGAACTTGATAAAACTTGCCCTGAAAGAAGGGAAATGGTTACTTTTTACAGGACTGACAGTAGGGAGAGGCATAACTAATGGGAAGGAGCCTTGCAGAGAGCTTGTGATGCTCTGAGGCTTTGCCTTACTGGTTCAGTGGTCACAATAAACTTTTATTTGACAGCTTGTGGCACAGAGACAACAATCTCAGCCTGGCCTTGAAGCCTGGCAGCACTATTGCAAGAAATTCATGGGCACCAGCTGTGGTGGGGGCTCAAGAAAGAGCTCAGCACAGAGGCAAAACAGCTTTCTCAGCCCTCAGAGGCATCTCAGCAAGACAACTGAAGCACTTGTGCTGCCTTTGGCGAGCTGGCTCCAGGGATGGAGGGAGCAAAGCCATCACCCTGGCCTCTCCAGTTGCTTTGCCATCCTTAGTCGGTTCTTACAACATGGAAAATCCCATATTCCCTCTTTGAATTGCCTCTACTGGCCCCAGGAATACCAAGCTTGCAGTCACTAGTGCAGTGATTGCACAAGCAGTGTTGGATACACGTGAGAAAAATGAGGAAGAGAAGGAATTACTGATGTGTGATAAGACATCAGGATAAATCCTTATGGGAAAAAGTAGCCTAATGAACGACAGTAATAAGAGAGACTCAGTGGGGTTGTTTTTTTTCCAGCCTCAGTTTTATCTCCTCAGACAGGCTGCCCACTGATACCATCCTGCTGATGACATGAAGAACTTCCTGGGGAAAAATTGGGATGAGCTGTACAAGAGCATTGCTGCTGGTGTGTCTCTGGCCTCACTGGAGAGCAGTTGGGTCAGCTCTCGGACATCCACTGGGGAGTTCTTGTTTGTACAGTCCTGTTCCTCTGACAACTCTGCAACAGCCAAGTTAATCAAGTCCATGCTTGTCAAACCCTCAGTCAAATAAAAGATTATCACAAAGAATGTTCTGGAAACACACTCAGCCCTAACCCCAGCCCAAGCTGACGAATGCACGCCCCAGGGGGCTGCCTAGGAGTGTTTGTGGCAATACATGTTTCAAGAATTCAATGCTTCCCTCCCTCTGTACTGCTCATTCTGGAGATTACTGGAGGAGGAATCTGAATTAGCCATTAAATGGCTTTGTTTGTAAGATGTTGGTTATAGTTCAGCATTACTGAATGGTCTTAATTTCCTTCAAGAGAGGGATTTTACTGATGTTATGTCAAACCCTTATGAGCGATAGGAGCAGCTCAGCTAGTCCAGGGACTCCACATGCCTGGTGTAACTCATGATCTGCTCTGCAGCCTAAAACTCATCTCTGGGGTCTGCTCCCACTCGGCTGGAAAAGCATTTGCCCCCCAGTGTTTGCAGGCATTCTCCTCCTGTGCTAACAATTAAGAATGCATGAAAAAAAAAATGGCAAAAACTGAGCAGAAGAAGGGCTGGGACATGAAGAGTGAAAGCGTAAGACCAATTATTAGTGGTGCATTTGGGATCTCACACCTGGCATATCTCAACACCATGACACGAACTGGAAATGGTCTCTGGCAGAGGTATCAGGGACTCTGCTATGGACTGTATTTTGTACCAGGAGTGGTGGAGACAAAGGAGGAATTAAGAATAGCTACTTTTGCTGCTAATCAGGAGTTTCCAGAATGCTTCAGGAAGATTGGAGTCATAGAATCATTAGGGTTGGAAAAGAACTCCAAGATCATCAAGTCCAACCTTTGGCTGAACACCATTTTGTTATCACATGCCAGGGATGGTGAGTCCACCACTTCCCTGGGCAGCCCCTGTAATGCTTGACAACCCTTTCAGTGAAGAAATTCTTCCTGAAAATTGTATTTTTACTGCATTGTTATAAACCAGACTACACTGTCGTTCCTGGAGCACGATATCCTTGCTAAGGAAGGGGCCTTTCATCATGGAATTGGAGCAGAAACATCATCCCATGCGTTCCAGGGCCCCACAGCCCTGCTGGGGAGTCAATGCATTCCTCACCTTATCACAGCCACGCTGATAACACCCCATCCCGGGATTTATGCTAATGACCGTAGGAGACATGCATTTCCTTTCTCTTAAATGTATTTTTTACACTGCCCTGGTGTTTCAAACCTGCTTCTGCCTCGTTGGCCCTTTCCTCAGGCTCTGAAGACCTGCTGCTGCACAGAGGCTCGTGGGCCGCGTTACGGGCGCCTGCGGTTCCCTCGTGTCGTGGCTCAGTGGCTGCTTTATATTTGGCATTGCCAGAGGATTTTCTATCCCCCCCCCATCACGAGTGCGTGAGGCAGAATCCGCTTCTAGCAGGGACGGAGCGAAAGAGCCGTGAGAAATATCCTCCAAAAGCTCCTCGATCGATGCAGTCGCGCAGCAGACGAGTTCATTTTCGGCGGCCCCGACCGGGGGACGTTTCAGCAGCGCAGGCAGATGGTGGGAAGGGAGGGAGTGAATGGGTGACCCCCCCTCCAGACACATTTAGGAGGCTGGGAAGGGAAAGGCTCGGTACCCAGGGGCAAAGTCGTGCTTTGAGCATGGAGACAGCCGTGAGTCAGAGCAGCCTGCAACACTAGAGCAGCAAATTCTCCCTCCGAGGTGTAAGCGGGGCTTTGGAGAATAGAAAATAGCTGAGCCAGGCAACGCTGGCAGCACGACCGGCCCCTGGAAACGCCACGGGCTCTGCCCGGGTTTTCATAGCGGCTGGCCCGGGGAGGGTGTAATGCCAGAGTCTGTAATGCCAGATTACCCCTGGCGGTAAATAGGCTCTGCTGTGAGCACCCCCGGGGTGATCTAATCCCTCCAACCGGAGTTGTTGCAGTTATTCAGCAGCAAGGCACCGGAGGAGAGGGGTGCACAGAGGGGCCAAGGGGAGACACGAGATATTTTGTGTGTTAGGGCACG
This sequence comes from Oxyruncus cristatus, assembly GCA_013399855.1. NCBI lineage: Eukaryota > Metazoa > Chordata > Aves > Passeriformes > Cotingidae > Oxyruncus > Oxyruncus cristatus. The sequence continues at coordinate 902,446 of VXAY01006112.1, forward strand.
AGAGCAGCTCAGATCAGTGCTGTGGCACAAACACGGACATTGTTCGAGCTGCAAACTCAGCTCCGGGCCTGACGAGCTCATTTTCTTTCCCTGTTCCCAGCAGATGGTCTTCTACTCAGGGCTGGCAGCGCATCTCCTGCAGCCTGGGGCAGCTCGGGTGGGGCTGAGAGCAGGAAATTTGGGGGCTCCCACAGGCTTCCCCAGACTGCAACCACAAGCTTGTGGAATGTATCTCTTATTAAGCTATAAGTGAGAATTCCTCCACCCACAAATCTCACACTTTTGGGACCTCTCTGGTCTATTATGGTGGTGATGTGTTAATTCAGCCCTAACCTGCCCAGAGAAGCTGTGGCTGCCCCATCCCTGGAAGTGTTCAAGGCCAAATTGGACGGGGCTTTGGAGCAACCTGGGATAGTGGAAGGTGTCCCTGCCCATGGCAGGGGGTGGGACTGGATGAGCTTTAAGGTCCCTTCCAACCCAAACCAGACTGTGATCCTGAGACCTCAGGCTTGGCTTTATGGCCCAGTGAGCCAAAACACCAGATGTGGTTTAATTGCAGCCTGAAGGACTCTGTGTTGCTTGGTGGGAACGAGGGCAACAAATGACATGCACAGCCCACCCCAGCCTCAATCCCTGGAGTGGTGCAGCCTTTCCTGGTGTGACTCCCACCTATGCTGCCAATCCATCTGCCAAAAACATGGGACTTAAACTTCCAAAGACGTCTGTTTCTGGCCCGGAGTAGCTCACTTTGCTTTTCTTACAATGACTGGTTGACTTGTGTAAGTTTATCTGGGCTGGGAAGCCAAGAGAAACCTTCCAAGATATTTCATCTTTCTCCTTCCCTCCCCCTTCCCCATCCAAATGTCCAATAAAGTTTTTCATTAACCTTAAGACATCTCCAGAATGAGAGTGCATTTCCATGTAAATGCAGCTGAAGGGAACAAACAGCATCTGCTCTGCAAATATTAAATGCGGGCAGTAGATGAATAGACTTATCTCCTTTATCATGATTAGCCACATTTCTGCCTTGTAATTTTGGCCTATCACTCAACAGAAACTGTAATCAGGATGTAATACATCCTATTGGCAAATTACAGCCATGCAGCTGTTGGAGGCAGCAGCTGAGCCCTTCAGCAATTTAAACTAGGTTTTATTACACCCAGGGCAAGGCTCCAATAAGTATATTAGTGACACGATTTAAAAATAATAAGAGTTGAATCTTGTCCCACTGAAGTTAATTCTGACGTCGGTTTTCATGGGAAGAAGTGTTTTGCCAAAATCAGAAACCAAACGGGTCTCAGGGGTGTCCTCAGAGGAGTCAGACAGCGAGAGCAAAGGAGCTGTGGTGAGATCACCCCTAAGCAAGGTGTGAATGCTGCCTTCGCACAGGGAGTTCTGGGTCACTACACGCCAAGAAAAGTTTCATGTGAGGGAACTTCTGTGAAATCTTGCTGCAGGATACAGGGCCCAGAATGACTTAAGAGTGGGCTGTGACCAGGTCTCCATCTCCAGTGTAACCACAAAGGGTGTGTTATGATAACAAAGAGCATTTAAATGTATTTTACTTAAGATTTCAATGCCTCAGTTTCACCGAGTTCCAAATCAAAATGAAACTAAAAGCTGTCACAATTCTTGAGAGCAAAAATCCTGCAAAACTCCCTAAAGTTTTATAGTAAAATTACTAGCTTTTTTTTTTTTTTTTTTTTTCAGGAAAAGAGGCATAACTCTATGCCATGAAATAATATTATAGAGACACAAATTATTCTGTTATCCATAGGCTATTAAAAACACCTCGTAAGAATAGAGAGAAGCACTGTTCTCCTTTCCAGATGAAAAGTGACTCTTGTGTATTTTGCAGTGGAAGGGTTCCAGTGTCCATATCTATGTGTTAATATTCCCTCTATGACCCAGACAAGCAGCTGTTTTCAATATCCATGTCCTGGCTGTCACCAGGTTCCTTACCCTGTTTGAAAATGTTTTGACTTCTTTTTCGCCAACACTTTTAGTTCAGGTGGAATTACAGGCCTGATGAAAAACATTTCAAACTGAATCACAAAGTTTCTTTTTAAGTCAGAAGTAAGCGCTTTCCTTCTCTTTTAAGCTGTTTTCCAGGAGGCATCTTGCATCTGGCCATATCTTCCTTCTAACCCACAGGGATTCCTGGAGAATACTTAAGCTTTCAGAATCAGACTGCCACTGGGTGAGGATGGATGCAATTATGATTTGATGAAGAATCTCAGCCATGATCTGTACAGAGCAGTAGGTATGTCTTACATCAGAGCTGTAAATCAGAAATGCTACAACATTTATTGTCTTTATCTTCCTTATTTAAAAGCTTGAACCTCTCAGATGAAATCATAAATCTGCTCCACAGCCCTCCTTGCACTGAGCTTCTTAATATTCCAGTTCATGTTTGTTTCTGAAAACTCCCTGCCAACATTTCATTTTCATACTGACACTTAATGCCTTAAGTGCTTGGAAAGATAAACAGTGGCTTTAAGCAGTACAATCTCATGATCAGTTTATCTGAGGATTATTACACGAGCACACGGAGGAGTCGGTCATAAACTGAACACATTTTGCCCTGGCTGCCGATTTAATCGCAGCGAATGGGATGGCATATCCCAAGAATCACGGGCCTGGGACATAAAGGAGATTCGACTATCCATTTTATCCAATTAAGAAAACCTACCGGGATGGGGCATCAGGCTGCAAAACAGGAACCAGGCTGCCTGGTCTGCAGGGGAGGAGAGAAGGTGATGCTCTGCTGGGGGTTGAACTGGTCACTGAGCACAGCGGGACAGAACAAGAATCAGTGGCTAAGGGCCGGCGACAGACAGATTGAAACAACAAAGTAGACATGAGCTTTTATAAGGGAAGGTGATTAACCTCTGGAGGAAACAAAGCAACTGACTCGACTGGCTCATTCACCGAGTCTTTTACTACACAAAGCAAGAACTCTGTTTCTGGAATAGATGCTTGAATGAAACACCAGTGATTGGGTTTAACAAATGGGAAATACAATTGTCTGCAGTGCACAGGTTATTAGATTTGATCTCATCTCTCTTCTGAGCTTCAAGCATCTTCACTGTCTCAGGTGCAGTAACACAAGAACTGATTCAAAGTGTATTTTCACTGAGCTCAGATGCATTTGCAGTTGTGAGGCAGAAGCGAGCCAGCTCTGCTCTGGACTGAGCAAACAGCTGGAATGGAAATGTCTTAAAGTGTGAGAGGGATCCAAAGAAAAAAATCATCTCTCACAGCCATAAGGTTCTCAGCCTTAAATAAGGATACACAAGCTTTTGTTTGTTATAGTGCTCTTTCTCCTCTTTGGCCCCATTTTGAACAGATTAAATTGTCTGAAGTAGGACTTATGACTTATGCCAAATGCTACTTTTAGTAGAGCCAGAAAAGCTGGACTCTTCCAGTGGGAAAAGTATATAAGAATTGATGTGGAATTAAATCAAACCAGCACAAGCTCAACCCTTTAAGTGTAAACCAGGCAAGAAACCAAGAAAGTTTGATTTTAGTGCACGTTGGACCGAAATGTAAAAAAGAGTCCGTAAGATGGGCTGGGAAAGAGCTGTGATAGAAATGTAAGGGCAGATTAAAAGAAGGTGTGGAACTGGTCACTGGCCCCCAGTTGCCAGCTCTGCCCTCCTGGCACATGCTGCCACCCCAGACAAACAGCTCAGAACCTGCCTGCAGACCACCGGGGTTTCCTCTCAGCAGATTAATACATGAAAGTCTCTGAACGGGATAAACAGCAAGAGAACACAAAGCCTTCACTTAACACAGAGGGACAAAACAGAGCAGCCACGCCGAAGAGTGCCTGTGGAGCTGGGTGGGGAGGTTCTGGTTACACTCTTGCCATGGACACCACAAAGTAGGACCCTTTACTCAAGGCATGAAGGCACAAGGCTCAAAAACTGAAGTAGGACCCTTTACGCAAGGCATGAAGGCACAAGGCTCAAAAACTGAAGTACAAGTAGTGAAATGTTTGCTAAACTTCCTGTCTTTTCCATACAAGCCTTTAAACTGCTCCCAAAAAGTCCATCTCTGTTTGCAGAACGAAGGAGAGTTACTTACCCATCCCGTGGGCAGCAGATGAGGGAGGGGGAGGAGGTTGCTCACTAGTTACTCTGCATAGCAAATCCTGTGGGAAATGATAACAATTAAGTCTTAAACTAAGGTCAGAAGAGTCCAGTTAGGACAACTGTCAATTAATTATCGCCCTATTATTGCAAGTATCCCTAATATAAATGCACAGCTTTCAGTTTTCTGTTCCACAAGGTTATTTTTTTGGTCAGTTTTAAAATCTGGTTACTGGAGCAAGTCCCCATTCTGCTTTCACCAGCCTGCAAACACCCCACACAGGCCAAAATTCTCCTGGGGTTTAGCTTTATTGGAAATGTAAATCACAACAACAAAACAGCTTTCACTGTAAACTTCCTTTCCAAGTTTCACTGTTCCCAAGGTTGCTCCCTGGTGACACTTCCGTGCCAGGCTGACATTTCTTTCCTTTATTTGGTTGCAACTTGTAAATCCAATCTGCAAGTGTGATCCAGCAGTAATGATACTGTTCTTCTGTGCTGGGTTTAGTATTTGAATTGAGCACAGCTCTGCGTTTACAAGCAGGTTGTCAGAGTTACTACCCAGTTCCAGGTCTGCTCAAACATACACGAATAATGCTTCTGAATTTTACTACATTATTTACACCAACAGATGTCAAGGCAGGAACACACTTGAGTGGTTCCTGAAAACTGGTACTAATTTCAGTTTGGGAATACATTTTCCTAATGAAAAACACGTTAGAGGCGAGGATGTTTTCAACGCAACTGGTCCTGGCATGTTGCACTTTGAAACTAACTTTGAAACATGCTTTTCTTTTTCCTAAAAGGATTCCATGAAATTCACACATATTTGAGAAAACAAAACTCTTTCTGTTAGTGTGTGAAAATTGACCCATTGCCTGACCAAGAAATTCAAGCTAGCAAACAAATCTGCAATGAGGACAGACCATTTGGGGACTTCTTTACTATGTAGGTTCTTGGGTCATTCATAGCAGCGATTTTTGAAATTCTTTGCTTTTGAAAGGTTCTTTGTGAGGGAAGTGTGGTTTACATTGAATCAGAGATATGGGAGATGGAACAGGAAAGCAACAGAGTACTCTTCATGCTACAAGCACTGCGGACCAATCTAAATCACAGATAGGCCTGAAACTCAGAACTGGGATCCACAGCCAGATTTGCCCTTCCACTCCATTTCAAGAAAGGGAGAAAGACACATCCATAGCTTACATTCAGAAATCGCTGAACATTAGGAAGGGGCAGAAATCTCCCACTTCAGCAGCCTGGTGTATGAGATCAGTTGGTGCATAAGATGGATGTGGGATAAACCTCTGTGAAGCCTGAAAGTATCTGAGATATGAAAGTATTCAGGCTCTCCCAGGGACCTCCAGCATTTTCAAGGACAGAACTGGTGAAATCTTATCTGCCTCCCCTCAGCTTCCCTGTGGCTTGACACCCCGTGGGTTGCTGTAGTGATTAAATAATGTACCTCCACCAATTCCTTTGTGCAAGTAAAACACAGCAACGTCTCCTCTCCTGGTGTCATCTGATATCCCATTTCAATCTGTTACCCCGTGATTGAAATTGTACCTCGCTATCCTCTTCTACAGAATAACCACCTTTTCATTCTAGGCTTTCTGGTCCAGATTATGTTTCAACAGTTACAAATGTGGTGTGGTAAAAGCATCACCAAAGAAAATGGCTTATAAATAGTAATAGGGTGCTGTGTTACCCTCTCGCTCTTCCAGAGTGAAAGATGATGTTCATTTCAGCAATGAAGTGCCAAAGAAATTATAAACCCCTTTTATTACAGGTCATCTGGTCATTCTCTCTGTTTCTCTTGATTAAGCAGAGAGGAAAAAAAAGGCTCAGAACTGTGATTGGTTTTTATTGTGCATTCATAGTCTGATGTTGGATTCAACTACATGAATTATTACTGAGCTACATCTGTTAAAGAACACTGGCCAGGTAAAATCAGCTTCTACTGGCTCCTGCTCAGCTGAAATCAATAAGCTTTTGCCATCACTATTTATGGGCTCAGATACAGAGATACTGCTGTCATATGTAAGGGTAAAAGATTTGGACAGGAAGACACACAGAATGTGTCTGTGCAAACTGAAGCCAAAGCTTTTGAGCCTCGGGCGAGATTGTGTTCTTAATTAAGTATAAAAAAGAAGGGTAATTTGATTCAGAAATAATAACATCTTTCCTCTACCTCCCCTCACACCGGCAGGTACATTTGGTTTCCCCACAATAAATCAGTGGCACAGAGCACCGAGCAAACATCTGCGATGCCGCGGAGCTTCCCCGCGATGCCGGTCAAAAACAAGCTCAGATTAACGCAGAGCACAGGGCCGGGTTTCCTGGACTAGTTTTCAAGCAGTGAGTGCCACAGAAAAGATGGGCATGCTGGGCATCTATTCAATTTAAATGGTGTTTCTCAGCAAGATCTCCAAGCCAAGATGTTCGACTGGGTGGGCTCAGGGAGAAGCGATCGCTAAAAGGGATGTATTACAGCGCTCTTTGACAGCTTCACCAGTGCAGCACAGTTGTGTTTTACACCTTCCTTTCTCTGTGACAGTGTTATATTAACTTCAGGAGGTGCTTAATATTGGCAAAGGGTGATCTCCACTGGTGGGATTGCTCTAGTAGCTGTAATCTCCTCTCTGAGGTAGTTCCTTGAGAAATAATCTACACAGTGAAGCCGTTTTTCAGGTTAACTGAAGAATGTAGAAGTGATGATTTTTTTTTTCCCTTCAGCCATCAGTGCTATGAGAAAAGCTTTAAAGAAGATCCATATTTTCTATATTTGCTGGCTACCCAGTGATAAAGGAGAAGACATACAGAGTTCCTGTATTTCCTGTACACCTGTATCCCAGTGCATGAGGACAAACGATGGCACAGATTGGATCAACTTTGTGTCCAGCTTTTATTTCCTTTGGCTCACCCATGGATCAGTGGAGAGAGGCAGCTGAATTCAGAGGACACAGAGCCTCTAAATTAACATTTAATTTTCTCTAACTTCAGTGCTTGTGTAATCTGTTTGGACATTGATATCATTAGGGATCAGTTAGTGATCCCCAAACTGTTGAAGACACACATAAAAACCAAGTTCTCAACACAGTTCATCAAAATGAAATGATCATTCCCTTCAGGAGCAATATGCAATTTTATCAGAGACTTGAATTATCTCCTCCCCCAAGTTCCAGATTAACTTCGAGCAATTAGGAGAAATGTCCTCAGTGGCCTTTACTCAATTGTTCTCTCCCTCCATCACACAAAGCCAGTGAGAAAATCATACAGATGAGGGATGGCAGCATCCTCTGCACACCCACAGGTCATAGAATCAAACCAAGCTGCTCAAAGCACACCCTGTTCACATCACCACAGCAGACAAGTGCTGCCCTGGCACTCCAGCAGCCCAGCACACCCAGAGATTTCTGCCAGCTCACCTTGAAGAGCTTCTATGTGCCCAGGCAAGGATTCAGTCATGGCTTTGACGTAAACTTACAGCACCCTGGATTTAAAAGGGATACTTCTACACTGCACGGGAGGGAGACTATGTCCTACATACTCAGAAATTTGTCTCCAGGTGTTTGTACCTGACACCCACAACTGATGTGTGGTCTCAGTGGGAGGCACAGCACTGGTTACGTGTGAGCCAGCCTGACAAGGAGTGAAATGGGTTCAGGGAAAAAAATAAAAATTAAGAACTGACTCCAAAAGAATCACCAAAGATGACGAAGCAGAAGATGGAAGGAAAGTTGATTTCAAAGACAAAATCTTCAGAAGCTTTCGGAAACACAGTTGAGTGGAGGAGACTATTTGGAGTTGACTAGAGTATATTTTTAGTGAGCAAATTAATTCAATAGCCACAATTCTCTGTCTCCAACACTCCAGGACATTTCACATTAACATTTACGAACAGACGTGTATTTTTTCCCTCATTGAAGCATTTCCCCTCTTCTATTCTCAGAGCAGTCTGGAGTGCTCAGATAACCCACCTCTGTAACTCAATCCCAGCAGGGCATTATTTAATAAGAATCTTTTTTTATGATAAAATTTTTCTACAAAGGTGGAAATAATGCACAGTCCTCTTCAAAAAAAAGCAGAACAAGAGAAGTTAGGCGTGGAAAACCCCTTTTTGATCATTCCAGTGCCTTTCCCATTCCTGCAGGATACAGGACTCCAGCCTCTCAGCCCACCACGAGTGACAGAGGTGTGTGATGTAAGATTGTGGCAATCACTGAGACTCATCTGGAGACCCCCGAATTCCATCTCCCTGTTCCACACCATTGCCACTGACCCTGTAATGTCCCTGTACCTACTCAGATCTGTCTGAGGGTGGTTTCATCTTCTTTTGGGCCACAGCAAGAGCTGTTCTGCTTACCTTCCTGCAGCTCTTAAAGGCAATAACAAGGGCAAGGAACAGAGGAACCTGTTTTGTCTGCTCCAGTTATTTCTGGCCCATGAGTGGTATGAGCATCCCACTTGAGTTGCTGTGTCCCTGTGGAAAGCCACCTAAGCTGGGCTCTGCTGAGACCTGGTTCTGCTGTCCTTTCTTCAGCTGTGCCTTACATCGAGGAGAAACATCAGTCTCCCATCAGATGAACAATCTGTGTCAGACAGGAAATTTCCAGGCTTTTCATGTCCCTTCACAGGCAGGAAAATCAACAAAGCGAAAAATGTGCAAGGTGTCATGTACTGTCCAACAGGCCAAAGTGCCAGAAAACAGGAACTGAAAGTCTTTTCAGTTTATTCATTAATACTCCTCTTTCTCCCCCGCACACCCACAAGATAAGAGGATAATAGGACTTACGTTCTACAGAATTTTGACTGTATTTCAAATGATGGAAGTTTTTAAACACAGCCACAACTTCAGAAAATACTCATTGCTTGAAGAAGTTATTACTGCTGTGTCAAAATGTGCATCAGGGTGGAACCTTTGATTAGCAGGGTGCTTAATGAGAGCAAGAGCCTTCCTCAGAGGTGCTGCCTTATGTTTCCCCAGTGTAAAGCGAGCCCCTTCTGACTGCTGCACTTCCCAGCCCTGCAGCTTATACCTATATGAATCTAATGAAAGCTGTGTTATAAGACACCCCAAAACATCTATTTTGGTTTTTTATTCTCCTTTTAAGTGCAATTGCAGCAACGGCATTTTGCATTGAGCCCCCAAGGAACCCTGCAAGTTGTTTACCTTTTGTGACATGCTCTGGTCTCCCATTTCAACCACTTAAAAAATTATCTGAGGGCTCGGTCCTTCCCCAGCTTTGACTGTGTCAGGCAGTCACCTCTCCTCCTGCACTCAGGAAACCAACTTAGTTGTGACCTTGTCCTCAGACACCAGGCCCTGCCCTGGCCGATGTTTTCCAGATCCACCCAGTGCTACAAAATCAGGGGAAAGGATGCTACGGGTCTGAGGGAAATGAAAACCCCAACATTTCACATCATCCACTCGCTAAGAACCCAGAGCCCTGACAGAAGGGTGAGAGAGCCCTGGGCATCCAGTTTCCTGCTCACGACAGTGAGGCCACGGGACACTCTCTGTGTCTCTGGAGTGATCTGCACTGGTGAGCCGCGGCTAAAGAGGGACTTCCTGAAGGATGTCAGTGATGAGGGAGGGTAAACATGGTGAGGGAGCAGCGGGTGGGGGAAATACAAGAGCAATTACAACTCAGAGATTTGCCAGTGTTGGACTGTCCATCACTCGTCCCCTTTGCCTTTTCGGGGCGATGAGGATCAGCCAGTTTCCTTTTCAGGTGATACTTCACAGAACGGGTCAAAAAGCAAATCAACACGGTGAGTTTCCTCATCACCACGACATCTTGCCTTCCCCAGCCCTGCTGTTCTTGCTGACTGACCTCCCGGGCATAAACACGGATTTGAATTCCAGGATGCCCGGACAGGAGAATCCTCTGAGCTTATCCTTTTCCACCTCAAATTCCTGGCACAACGCCAGAGGAGACTGTCACAAATTACAAAAAAGGAAGTTCTGATCAAACCTGAATGAGGAAAAAAAATGTTCTCGAAGAGGGTGGGGAAGGAGTGGAACAGGGATCCAGAGAGGGTTTGGGATCTCAGTTCTTGCAGGATTTCAAAATTTGTGGGGACAAGATCCTCCACAATTTCCTCAGAAATTAGTTCTGCTTTGAGCTTCTGCCAGGGGGCCTCCAGAGGTCCCTTCTGACCTCAGTTTTTTCTATAAGGCTGTAATTCCAAATTTGCTTTGTTCCAACCTGGGAAAAACCCCACAACACCAAAAGTTGTGATGCTTACAACAAAGCAAAGCTTTTTTCACAACCAAACCTTTTTGTCTTGATTTTGTTACACTATTTCTGTATGTATAAAGAGCTGTAGAAATTATGTCTAGTCAGTGACATTTCTTTTGCCGTTAATTCTTCAGAGCAACAAACAACAGTTAAAAAACTCCACACAATTCAATTTATCATTTTTTTTTCTTCCCTGCTAAACCGAATCGACAGATTCCTGGGGAAGGTTTTAGTTTTGCAAAATCAGCAGGTTCCATGGAATTTTTGTCCCATAGGAAAAATTTTATCTACCTGCATCCGGCAATTGTTCTATTTTTCACCTCGAAAAGACCTCAGTTTGATCAGTTCAGCTTTCCTATTCTGGTTTACATTAATTTCCAACAGGAAGACACATCTGTCAACAAACAAGTATTCTGCCGGTGGTTGGAATCTAATCCAACTCGCAATTTCTTTTTCTAGCACGTTGCAAGAAGGGAAAAAGGACATTTTGGACAAATGAAAAGTATTAATATCAGTGTTTCACATGCTAGGCATTGTTGAATTGCCATGGCAATACCTCCATGGGTATTTCAGTTCCTGGGTCCTGTCACAGGTCCACAGAGAACAGATCAGCACCTGCCCTTCTCCTCCCCGTCGTGAGGAAGCTGGAGAGTGCTACAGTGTCTTCCATCCTCAGTTTTGGTTCTACATTCCCTAGTTCTCATAGGAACTCTTCAAAGTTCACTTTAATTCACTTTCAGCTTTCATTCAGCATGAAAATTTCAATTATTCCATTTACTTTAGTCAAAAAGAGGATGACAAGAAATGGGGCGGCTCAGTTTCTGAAGTTGTTGGTGTTCACTGTAAAGTTCCAAAAAATACTGAGGACCAAGACAGTGTAGAGAGGCTTATAAAACACAGACACTCAAATTGAAATTTGCAGACACCTGGGATTCCAAGGGTTACTTCCAAGGGTTTCATGAAACACTACAAAGAAAAGCAACCTTGTTGTTAGTAGGCTTAATTTCACTATTCAGGGACCACACATCTAATGGGAAACCTACAGCTCAACAAAGAGGTGGAAATCTCTGCGTGGAGGAGATCTGCAGCTGAGTTTGGGAGTGGTGTGTGTGCCTCGTTTCTGCCAAGGAGGATTTATTTCACACCAGTCAATCCAGGAGGGGGTGAGATCCTGTCACACCAGTGTGGGAGGAAGCTGGCTCAGATTCTAAGCTGACTTGGGGCATGTTGCTTCCCTTCTCTGTCCCTCCCCAGCCTCTCTGAGTCTTGCCTTTCAAAATACAATTCTTCAGGCCAGGGGCTGCATCTTATTATGTATTCATATACGACTGGACACAACTCCTGAGTAGAGTCTTAACCCACCCCAATGTTTCTGTAATCTTTCCTATCCACTTGTCTCACTTAAAAAAGAAATAAATCCTGATTGTGATGGTTTTACATGCCCAGGTGTCAATCTCTTTTCTTTTACCTGCCTCTCTGATTCTGCTTTTGAGTGCCGGGAATCCATCCCTTCCAGGAGTTATGCACTTTTTATGGACTGTAAGAAGTTGAACCTGTGTCTTCTACTACACAATTTAATTCTGTTTGCTTTTGGAAAGGTTTTATGATTATCTGCCTGGTGACCTTGGCTCACAGCAGGACAAAACAGCCCATGTGCTCCAGAGGACCAGTGTTATGGCATGGGAAAGCCCCTTCTCTGGAGCTCTCCATGGGCTGCTGCAGTGGGAAAGGTCTGGGGCTGTTTCTACCCTGTGAGCTCTGCACACAAACTGTGCAAGGAAACAATGAGCATTATCACTAACAAATTAATTTCCATTTTTTCCCTTTCAGCACAGATTATATTTAACATCTACAAAGCCAAAACAGCTGTGCTGAAGGGTGAATAACACCACAGTTCAGGGGCAACTGTGGCCCTAAATATGTCAGTCAAAGCCTTCTGATTTGCCAACATCTCTCTTCACTCTCCTTTGGGAATGACCTGCAGTGCTACAACAAACTGCTTCAGTTCCCTACAGCTCATGATGGACTGAGCTCACTGTGAAATGTCTCTTTCTGGGAAACCTCTCCCTTGTTTACTGCGATTCCTTGTTTTCTGGAAGAGACTACAGGATTGTTCTGGCTATTGTGAATGTGACCTCAGATGTCCTAATTGTTATTTCTATAGCTGGGGAGGATTTAGCAACATGGTCAAGGGAGCACAGAAATGTTCCTTGTTAGTGAGAAATGTTCACCTGGCACCTGTGTCAGACAGTGAAGTTATTCCTTGAGTCAAAGTGTTCTAATGGATTTGGGAATCAAACTTGATGACACAAGGACATGCCTCACAGAGAAAAGGCGTCCTGTAGAAACACTGAAGGCAAAGGCACGATGGCTTTGGGCCACGAAAAAGTTCCAGAAAAACTCAAGCGAATTTGCAATGAGATCAATCTTGTTTCCCAAAAGGAGCTCAGTTTGGAACAGCTACCAATGAATCCCCAGGATTTGCTGAGCTTCTCCTTGCTGTGACAAAGAATTTGAACTATTTCGGGCCTGACTTCAGTCATTTACTACCAGTGCATGTTTGGCAGGGGCCAGATGAGGGAACCTTCATATGATGGAGTGAGGAGGAATAACTTTCCATTCCAGCCACAGATGGAATGTTCCATGGCTGCTTTCTCATTTGGTGATGTCTCACTGGACTCTCAGATCTTTCTGTGCTTAAGGAATAATTCTTTGCAGTGAGTTGCCTGTGCAGCTTTGCTGACTTCCCTGATGAAAGGACCAGGAGAAATGAGTACCCTTATGTTCTCCAAGTGCCTCTGCAAAAGCGCTGCTGCTTTTTCCAAGCATCTTCCCAGGCTGCTGGATTGAGGCCCTGGTTCTGTGATCATTAGTAGCAGATCTCTGCCCTGCTGATCTGCCAGAAATCCCCGTTGGATGTGGATCAGACATCGGCACAGGATCTTATTTCTGGTGAAGTACCCAGACTGCAGAAAACAACATTTTTGTTCACTTTCCCCTGCCTAGAAGAGGACAGACAATTAAAATACTGGAGCAGTAGCTGCAGGAGATGTCTCATTAGGAGAGAGACTTCTGGTCCAACATAAACGTATCATTATTTTTTAATACATTTGAATAGGCATGTTTGCTTACCCTGGCTCAGTGCTCTGTGTGATGTGATTCTGTGTCATGACTTTTCTGAGCCGACACAAGGAGCCCTTAAGCTGGATTTATTGTTTTGTTGAATCATGACCTCAGGGATTTGCAAGAGGAATGAGCTGCAGACAAGTGCCAGAGATTTTAAAGCCTTTTACAAGTGGAACCTCGGTCACACTGAAGTCAACAGCAAAACTCTGTATTCGTTTTTGGAACAAAAACCCTTCATTGCTGAAACAGGAAATTCTTGTTAGGAACACATGGGCCAGGTTCAGTGTGGCTTTAATTTCTGGCCTGAATCTCCAAGGAGAGGAATATTCATTCTCTCAGAATGATGGACAGCCCATCCCACCCTTCATCTGGGAAGGTGGTTGGAGCAGACTCATACCAGGATCCTGAGAATTCTAAACACTTTCTCACCCACCTCCTTCTCTGACACAGCCACTCTGCAGCACTTCTGCCCCACTACTGCAGTTTATGTCCCCACGTTTGCCCTGGTTCAAGCATTAGGTAGGAGACACTAAAACAATCCTTGTTTTGGAGTTTAAGCCTCCTGTGTCTCTCACAGGTGTCCTTCCAGCCAGTGACTAAGCAGTCAGAGCTGGATAAAAGCCATTTCTCCCATCTCTCCCCCAGATTCTTCTCCAAGACATTTGGAAAGGCCCAAGATCCCTTCTTCTGCAGAATGGAATATTTTGGAAGAGGAAATTCAATGTGGCTTATATATAACTGTAGGATACAGAAAGCATCCCCACTGAGATCCAGTCAAAGCTTTTCTTAATATTAACATACTTAGCAAATTTTCCATCACCAGATTTTCAAAACCACTAAACCAGCTGAGTTACTTTTTAATGTTACTTTGATTAAAATGTTAATTTTCTTTCAGCCAATAAATGATTCCAGCCAGAAAATAATTTGCATTAGTTGAGCATATGGGTTGACTCAAAGACAAGTTAATTACAGAATACAATGCAGAAAACCTTTGCCTACTTGAAGGAGAATGCTACAAAAATTAAAAATAAAATAGGTGTTATCTCTTTTTAAATTAAATTGCCTGTTAAAGGAGATGGTACTTTATTCAACATGAAACAGAGCTTAGATGAAATGAGGGAGGAAAAGGGAAAATGAGACTGAGAAGACACTGGGAGGAAAAGAATTATACTAAGAATTAGAAGGCTGAAGGAGAGAATGAGTATTTATTGCTGTATTCTTCAGAAGGGGAGACTGTGGTAACACTGAGAGACACAAGAAAGAAGAGAACAGGCCTGAGCTGTGTTTACACTCCGCTGGGTTAAGGGAATTTCTGCTACAGTTGCTGCAACTGAGTCAGAGCTGGGCTCTGATTTATACCAAGAAAAGAAAGTTCTTAACCAAAACAGTTCCTGCTCAGCTACCGCAGACTGCCCTGTCATTGTCCTTGGGAGCAGGACAAAGCCAAGGCCACAGCCTGGCAGACCAGGCTGAGTCTTGCTTTCAACACAGAACGTCTCCATGCAGAACATGCAATTTCAAAAACTAGCTTTAAACACTGGGATGATATGATTCTGCTCTCTGTGATTCCTTCCAGATTATGTGGATACTAATTACGCAAACAAATTTATCATGGGTGTAATTAATTGCATATGGTCATGAGTATAAGCACCTGTGTCATGCCAAAGGCCAGGGAGAGGCTCCGCTGAAATTCAGAACAAGACCTTCTGGTCCCGTTTCAGTCTGACAAGGGCCTCTTTGATAAGATCAGAGAAGCCTTCCTGCAGATTACAGCTCTGTGTTCCAGTATGAGACCACCCAGAACTGGAAAATATTCCCAAGCTAGACCTCTCAGGTGTGAAAATGTGATTACCACTAAACGCATTCACCCGGAGAAGAAAAGATACAGAGAATGAAAGATAATTTTTCCACAGCCATGTGTGCAGTGTGTGCCTCAGGATCATCCTCTTTAATTTCAGGGTACAATCCACCTGAAAAAAATCTACAGGATCTGAAACACTTCATGCATGAGTTCAGATCAATACAATGAATACCAGGTGGTCAGCTGTGGTTCCTGACACTGCTTGTACAGGATAGATCATCAGAGTTATAATTATGTTATCAGAAGCCTCGGCTGTGGTGAGTCAGTTGGGTACCTGCACTTTGCTCTTACTGAACTTTCCTCATTCAACCTTTCATTTAACCAGTATCTGGAAAAGGAACAGCACACGAGCCAAACACCAGTTCACATTCGACCTTCCTCCAGAAGCTGTTTGGTTTGATTCATTTTTGAATTTCCCTTCAGCTCTAAGGTCACACAACCTCTGGCAATGACAGCTTTTCTAGGGGCATTTCAGCACCTCTCATAAAAAGGGATTTAAGTCCCTGCTTGTCACAGTACATCACTTTTATTGTCTGAGTAGCAGGTTTGGACACCCCTGGATCCTCTGCTTTGCTCTAAACCACTATCTGATGATAAGTAAAACAAAAGAAAACCATTCCTGTAAATATCTGGAGATTTATGGAGGTCTAGAAGTGCAGTGGACTTTTTTTTTTCCAGTGAATCAGCACACAGTTTAGGGTCTAATCCCCACCCAGACCCAGCACTTTTAAGGCCTTTCTAAGGTACAGGCATTTCACACATTTGGATTGTGCTGTGTTTTGTAATGGTGAGATCCAAGGGAACCACTGAACACTAATTTCCACAAGTATTCATGGCTGTAAAAGATTAATATATAATTCCATAACCCAAGTAATGGGCAACATCTGTAGAAGCACTTGCCTACTTAAGCTCCACAAATCAGGAATGGATAATAATTAATTCTCTGGAAACAATAAACTGGTTCAATGATGTCATTAAGGGCATAATTTAGTGTAATGAACCACCATTACAAGATATAACCTGGCCTGGCTCAGAAATTATTGCTGATTTGCACCTGAACCTAAGCTTCACTTGTGTCTGCATTGGCAAAGCAGTATGTAGGTAAATGTTTGAGGCAGTTTGGGGAGGTTTCTGTGGGGGAGAAGGGCAGGTCTGTGCTCTGCACCAGTGCCTGGCCAAGGGGGCTTTTATTTGCCTCAGGTGCATTCAAAAAGACCCTGGCCTGTCCCACAAGGATAAAGGGAGACTTCAGGTGAACAAAGCTTGAGGAGCTGTGGGGGAAATTTCTCATATTTTTCCCAAAACCCAACTTATCGTACAGGAATTCTGAGCACAAGCGAAACACCCAGAACACGTGGGCTCTAACCTGGAGCAGCGAGGTTCCTCACCCAAGCAGGGCTCGGGTGTTTAACAGCTGAGAGGTTACCTACTGAGAATTCATCCACGAGCTGGAGACAGAGCGGGGCTTCCAAAGCCAGTCTGGGATGTGCTGGCCAGGCAGGCACAAACCCAACCCTGCCTCAGCTGGTGTTCACACCAGCATGTGGGATACTGGGGTGGAAATGATGCCTGCCCTGTTTACGTGCTCCCTTCACTTGTCACTGCTTTCCACCGCTTAATTAGGAGACTTACAGAACGCTTTTGGGACATTCTCATATCTGAGCAGTGCCAGACAAAAGCCGTGCTGGGAGGGTCTTGTACAGCATCAGAGTCAGAGTAGACCTGAGGGAACAGAGCACTTTAACCCTAATTTAACACATTATTCAATTCAAAAAGGACAGGGGAAAAACATGCTGTGAAAGGGGACCATGATGAGTCCTTTTATTTCCCCAACCTGCCAACAGTAAATTAGTATTCAGTGCTCTCTGAAGGAGGAATGCTTTTCTTGTGCTGTACCACTTCAAAAAATGCTTCTTCAGAAAGTGTTTCTCAGCATGCAGGGAATAGCTGAAAGTCTTGAAAGAAAGGAGTGCATTCAAACCAACACTTGGCACTCGCAAAGATTTTGGCTTTCTATGACCCCAGTCCTCTTATTGTCCTACAACTACTACCCAAAAAGAAATATTTTCATCCAGCTGGCCTCCCCTGTGACAAAACAAGCAGGATCTTTGTGAGAGGTACCATGTTAACTTACAAACTGGGCACTTCTCTGGGATTCGGGCGGTCCCAGCTCTAATTTATTCCTCCATGTGACATTTATCCCCAGCACAGTGACATTGGCAAGGCACAGAAGGGCTGCAGCAGGCCCTGCTCTGGCCAGAGCAGTGTGGGCAGTCACCAAGAGAGCCACGAGCTCAGTGCCCTGGTGGAAGGGCTCAAATGGCCACTGGAAGGGGCTGGAGGGAGAGAAGCTGTGCCTGCACCAGCTATTGCCAGTTCCACCGTCCTGCTGGCAATAAAACCTTAGATAGATACAAGTTCCAAGCTCATTTCCACTGCTTTGATTCAGCTTGACATCAGGTCTTTAATTCCTCTTAAGCTTTGAGTTCTTTCACAAAATTAAATCATTTACTTATTTGTTACTGATCATTTCTTATGGTTCTTCCAGAGGAGATTAAGTGAGATAGTATCTGTAAGCACTTTGAAGATGTAGAAGTGCTTATTACTGTATTTAGAAAGCCAACAGAATCATAAAGTTACGGGATAAAAATACTTAAAGAAAATATCCCAGACACAACTCCTGCCTCACCAAGACAGCTGGATGCTGGGTCCTTCTGACCCTGAACTATGGGCTACTGTTTGTCACACTGACTGTCCAGGTGAGGACAAAAGGGACAGTGCCTAATTCAGAATCCCAGTTTATTCCCAAAGACATCCTCTGGGATCCAAAGCTTGCTTTTCCCTGAAGCAGAAAGGGAATTTTACATCACCCATTTGTGGCCCTGCATATGTAGGTAGACAGCTCTGGTTTCACAACTTAAATATCATGGGCTACAAATTACAGCCTGACTCAGGATCTGCTTCCTATGTGGCTCATCTGTCCCTTCTGCCAGACTATTAATTGCTGGGAGTTCGGGCAGACTGCTGGCACTTGGAGCTTCAGTTTAATCTGTTAGTGCCTGGCAGTCAACACCCCCAGGGAATGGAAAGGAGGTGCAAGGTGGAGCCTCTCCAAATTTAGGTCAGGAAGAGTCATGAGGGACACAGAGCACCCAACAGATGGATTTCCCTGTTCTCCAGCCTACAGTAATTGAAGAACTATTGTGCAATTAGTGACTAAATAATATAGAGCAGAAAACAGATTCCGGGTAGATGTTAAAATTGGGGAGGGGATACTGAAGGTGGTGAAAAGGTCACTTGGTTGATGTCCTTCTATCTCCTGGACATAATCTTGAGGGAAGGAATGTACTCTGGAATAGGGGTCTTGCTTTCACTCAGCAGTTTTTACAGCCAGGCCTTTGAGGGCTCCTGTAAAATGAATCCCCTATCATCTGAACTGTTCTGACCTCCCTGTGCATTTCAAAAACTTGCTTTCTTCTCCTCTTGGCTTTTTCAGAGCTTCTCTTCGGACTTGTCATCTCTGAAAGATTTCAGACAAACCAACCAGAAGAAGCAGCCTCACTTAGAATTGGTTTTCACTGCTCACATGTTGCTTACCGACCTTTCAGGGCAACTCTTAACCCTGGTCACCGTGACACTGCCATTTCCCCAAAGAGCAAGGAGGGATGAACAACTGAAGGGCCTCAGCTGCCGAGATTCCCAGCTTCCACCTCTGTGTTCAGTAAAACAACAAGCCTTTAAGTTGTAGGAGCTAAGGAGTATCAGGACCCTTTTCTAAACCTCAGAGAAGTGCACAGAACGCAGCAAAGGAACAGCAACGTCTGCAAAAGCGAGATTCAGATTTCTTGTACCTTTTTTGCAGAGCTTTTCTAGGGTATTAACTGCAGAGCTTTGTGCTTCTCTCACACTGAACCAAGCCTGCTCAGCTAATGCTTTTACAATTCAAAGGACCTATTTTATCTGATTATTTTTTGCCACTTGAAATTAGGTTTTGAAACTGCTCTTACAAAGAGCCATCTGAACTGATAAGAATGTGAAAAATTAGCTCAAGAGCCTATCAGAGAAATATCCTGTCAGCTGCTTCTGTGGAAGAAACGACTGCACTGAGCCCAGAAGAGGAAGCACCAAGAGCTCTTTAGCCCCTTTTCTTTTTGCATCTAAACAGGAAATCGTGTGAGCAGGGTTTAAGGAACAAAGTGGGGAGCTCTGAAGGCTGAACTCTGCTCAACCCCAGAGATGGTGGGACTGAGTCTGCACTTCAGCAGCAAAGAGGAATATGCACAAGACACTGATCTTAAACACAAGGATATCACTAGAAATTCAGCCCTTTGTGCACATGCAAGAGAAGAAAAAGAGAATAAAAAAGTGTTGGTTTTATTTCTATATCAGTGATAGGGGAATAAGTTCTCTTAATGTGCTGTCTCTGTGGTAGCTGTGCAACAGGGCACTCACTATGTGTATTTGCTCACTGCTTTTTACACTGCACAGGACATACCTGTATCTCAGAGGATGCTGAGAACCTCTGTGGCCGAGTCTAACTTCTGGTGACAAAGCAAATTACCTTGGGTAGCTCCAGAGTGACCACCAGCTCTTCAGTCTACAATCCTGACAGTTCTGTAGTTGTCAGACAAGTTTCTGAGGCTAAAACACATTCCAGCACAAACAAAGTCTCACCCCCTAAAAAGGTAATTTTTACTGTGAGGTGAATTGAGGGAAACTGAGTGATTCTGACTCCCCCTATACAGTGACCTACTCCAGGGTGGTGCTGTGAGGTTTAAGAGTGACATTCTTCCAGCTCACCAAAGATAAAAGGCTGGAGAAAAAGTGTCCTTGTGGCAACGGTCATTATCATTAACCAATTAATGATGTTGCAGTTCTGCAAATGGTACTGTGAAAGTTTTCCCCCATACCACACTCAACAGTGGCTGCAACATCATGGGCTTTTGGCCATGTTTTTGTTATTTGCTTCAGTATCCACTTCCCACCAGAGACAGACTCTCTTCTTTCTCAGTTCCCCTCAAGAATTGTTGCCTGTCCCAGGCTGCTCATGTTGTTTCAAGTCTGTGCTTACACAGAGAAAGGGGCTTTAATGCAATATAAATCCTGGGAGACCATAAGTCTTCTATCTCTAAAGCTTCCCAAGACTGAAACATGAAAGCAGCCCAAAATACTAAAGTGGAAAGGAGTAAAAAATGATTATGCTAAGAACCACACTGAGTTCAAGGCAGATTAATTTGCATGGGGGTTTCCTACTTTTCTTTCCATTGAAATACAAGGAAATAAAAAACAGTTAATCTGCTTAATTTACTCACATCCTGAAACCAGTAACAAAACCATTTTGGAAGCCAATTAAAAGTGATTGTATAATCTCTTCTTAATTCCTGCAACACCCCTGGAAAACACCACATTGAGCTCTGCTCTGAGTTCAGACACTCCCAGAGTGGCTGCAGCAACATGGCACAGTAACACCAAGTCCTCTCCAAACTCCCAGGAGTGCTTTATTCAAGATACTAAGCTAAAGACTGCAATCATTCTTGTGCTGGTTTCAAGTGTATAATGTCCTTATTTCAAGTGATCTGTGGCCTCAGCTGGCTCCAGCATTAGTAACTCACATTTTCACTGGTGACAGAGAGAAGTAAATGCAATTTCAGAAGATTTTAGGTCAAGTTCATCCATGTTTAACGCACGAGGGAATTGTTTGGCCCATTTTGCGCATCTCGATTTGTTTGACTGCTTAAAACAGCAACCATACCTGTATCCAAGCAGAGAACAGGACTTACATAGTCAAACATATATAATTCATGGATTTCACTGCACTGATGAAAGTGCAGTGGCTTTGTGGCTGTGCCCTGACACAAACCAGTGAGGTTTTCCTGGGAGTGGCTCCAGCTCACTGTAGTGTTACCCTGATGGGAGCGAGGGAATGTCAGCAGGGCTGGGTGCTGATGAGACCCGAATTTCTCCTGTTTCCTTTGAGCAGTGGCTTTGTGCTATTTCCTGTTCCCAGGTCTTGTCCTTGCTACTCATGGCTCCATCCTCTACTCGTTTCTTTCAGCCACTGACACTCCACCTTCCCACTTTTTCCCATACATCCTTTGGCAGCTTTGCTCTTCCTCTCCAGTCACTCTCCTACCTCCTGTCCCATCCTTCTTCAGATCTGTGGGTCTGACCCTGATTTCCCTTCTCATCCCTTCCTATACACATTTCTTTGTTTCCTGTGCTTATCCCCTGAAATGTTGGTCCCACTGTTTTCCTCTACTTGGCTGACTGGTGAAGGGATCCTGTCCAGGAATGTGCCAGGAGCTCGGATCACATGGAAGAGGTGACAAAACCCAGCATGTGGAAGAGAGCAAGGCCCAAGCACCAGCTGAGGGATGAAGATTAGTAAAATGATTCGATAAAAACACAAACCAGATGGGTGACACAACAGTGCTTGACACTCAGAGCAGACTGAAATCAAGATGTGGAAGAAAGTCTAGTAAATTTAGCTGATGTTGATTCAGCTGACGTCCCCAGGGTGATCCACTAGATCTGCTTTATCCTTTTACAGCTTCCACAGGCTGTTGCCTCATCTCGGAGCCTTCATTAAAAAAACCCCAACCAAACACACACGCACACCTTTCCCCCTCAAAAGAAATTGCCAGCAGGGTTTATCTGCACATACACTTTAGTCTGTGTTCTGTATATTGGTCTGTGCTGAGACTTCCTGAAGGAAAGGTATTTCCAGGAACCACTGGTGTGTTTCAGGTACGGGCTGACCAGCTGGAATTGGGAAGAACAAGCTGGAAATGCTCAGCTGAAATTCTCATTACTGAGTGTTTGGCAGAATTATGAGCATTCATTCTCTTGAAGCCTGTGATAAATGCCAAGAAAAGCTGAATTTCTAGGACTGCCTATTAAAGTGCCTACAATGCCCACACCCCAGAGCGTGTATGCATGCCAAAATACCCCATTTAATTAGCACATCTGATATATATCAGCAAAAATATTTTCCAGTAGATGCTGTAAACTGTAAATGAAATATGCTAATTCCTCTCCCACTTTATCCCTACAAAGGGATTTTTAGGTTCATAAACCTGCCACGACGTCCCTCGGTCACGCTGTATTTCCAGTGAGGCACAGTTAACTCAGATGAAACACAGAAAGCCTTTTAGAGTGCACGAACCAGCAATTGCTTATTTAGGGTATCAGCCCAAGAATAGCATCCATTTGAAACACCAAGAGAAATTTAGGTCAGGAGAACATAATTATCCAAGTTGGAGCTTGTCCAGGTTACCTGGATTACCAGTGCTATAAAAAGCAGAATGGGACCATCAGTGAGCATAAGTGATTAGGAGCCGTGATTAGCAAGGCTTTGAAAGATCCTGATGTGAATTAGTGTTTCATTCCAACCAACTTTTGGTAAGAGTTGTGCATCCTTTTCTTTAGAATCTCCCCTTTATGCCCTGGCATTCAGCTGCTGCTTTCTGGCTTGTCACAACAGTAAATGTGGTTTATTTTTTTCCTAGAATTTCAACGAAGAAAAGTTACTTATCATTAAGGTCTTTTGCATTATATAAATAATTCTATTAAAAAAATCTAGAAAATGGATTACATATCTGTGTTTTGGGTTTTATGTGGTCTCAGCCCTGCAAGGAACCTCCAGATTGAACAGGATTAAGGGCTGTCCTTCCTATGAGCCCTAAATTGGTGTCTCATCTCTAAACCTATTAGAAAGTCAGTCAGTTCCCCCAAACCTACTGCAATATGCATCTGTACAGCACAAAAAAAAGTGCTTCCAAATGTAGGTTAAGAGGGTAAACTGGGTAGCAGCCTTTGCCTGGCAGGTGATTTGGTGCACAAGGGTGTTCTACAGTTCACTCTGTGCCGCTGCCAGCTCAGGGAGGCTGACCCACTCCATTATCCTCTGTCACAAGCCAACACTTCCCCTCGCCTTCCCTGCACTGCTTTCAAAGAAATTAAAAATAACAGTTTTCATTCCCAGAACAATAGTTCTTGCTAAAGGAAACTGGGGCAGACTTGGGCACGCTGAAGGTTGAGTAATTCCTGACAGGCTTCCGTTCTGTGTTGGCCTGTCCCTTGCAGACCTATTTGCTGACTCACAAATCCCTCCATGTGGTGGACTTAAAAGACTTTATAATAAATACACTAATAATCTGAGCTGTCACCACTGCGAGCTGCTAAGCTTCTGCTTGGGGCACTGGCAACAATGTGTTCTTATATTCCTTTATTTTCCGTGAAGGAGAGAGAGACCGAATGGATTTGTTATCAGACATCTGCCCTGTAGGATTCTACAGCTACTTATTCCTGCTTCCACGTTCTGGGAAAGGGATGGATTGCCTCGGTTATTTTCCTTGTGAACAAAGAGGGTGGGGGGAAGCAGCTAACGCTCCCTCCTTTGTCCGTGTGAATTGTGTTCTTCAGCAGGAGCGGCTGCAGTTATTTATTCTGGAGGGCTGCTCCACACAAGGGCTGAGGGAGCACAAATCCGTGACTCCACAGCGTGTTAAAAAGCAGAGCAGTCATTTCTCGAGGCCTTTTAACGGGAGCAACGAGGACAGGACTGTACAAGGTTCTGGAGAGAGACCACGACTTCAGTTCAGGAAGGAGGCTGTGACTGGAGCTCTGCCATAAACAAGGGAAGGGGAAGTCATGCTGAGTCTCCAGCTAGCGAAATCATTACAAACTGTTCTATCTGCAAGGCTTCTCTGCCCACCCCTCAGCCCTCCTCTCTGTGCCTTCCAGCTCCTCAGCTTCGGGCTGGCAGAGTAGAATAGCTCCCCCATTCATATTTTTATTCTGTGGTGCTAATCAAGTAGGTTAATTATATATATGCCAGGGCTGACACTGCCAGGAATCATGAAATTAGAACCACCTCCCACCCCCTCACACTCCCCTTCTGTTCAGACCTGGAGTATCATTAATCCCCTAGCACCAAATCAGTTTAATTCTATTCTTACAATCATGGCAAATGCATGTGCAAATTAGACTTTTGCCCCTAATTTGCATGTGCCCCTGAGTTTTGAACAGTCTGTCTTAGAAAAATGGGTCAGAATTCAATGAAGCCCCCCCACAAAAAAAAAAAAAAACCACCTCTGCTTTCCTTGCAAACGTGTTGATTTTCATGTTTTAGCATGAAAAAGAAAAAGCCCCCCAAGCACAAAACACTTTGATGTGGTTAAATTATTCTGCTTTGGCTTTATGCCCAGGAAATATTTTGGGGTTTGTACATATAGTTCTCTCATGCATTTCCATTCGGGAGCAATAGGATTGATACTGTAATGATTGCTGTGCTCTGCAAACATTTGCTGTGCTGTCTGTTTGAGCCAGAGAGGGGGTAATCACTCGTGAACTATTTCTGTGGGAGAGCTTTCCTGCTGCACCAGCCATTTCAGATGCACTGCAATTTATGCGTTGCCAGAACCGTCACAGGACAGAATGCAGCTGCTCAGACCTGGCATCAAAGCAAAAGGAGCTCTTCCCACAGTGGGCACCAAGGGCACTGCTGGACCAACCTCACTGCTCAACAAACACTTTCGTAAAACACCATCGTGTAAGACTGCGTGACTAAACACCAAACATTCTGACTTTAAAGCTCAGTCAGACTACAACAACAACATAATCCACCACATCACCTTTACTTCCCTTTAGCATTTAGCAATTCCTCAGATTGTTCCCAGCCACTTTTGGCCGTGCTGATCTGCTACTTCTGCTTAAAAATGAAATATCAAGATCTCTCTTCACTGTGTTAAGAGGCAACAAAAGCCAGATTTCTCTGGCAGCTCACTGAGACATGTTTCTTAGGGAAAATTGAAACCAAAAGGACTTTTTCAGTTTCCTATTTCCCACTTCAACTGATCCAGGAACTCCCTCCACCCAAACAGCTGGTTCCCCTTTCAGGCAAAGGGTGCAAGCACAAGTGTGCTACTTTAAGTTGTGCACACCACATTCACTTGTGCAAAATCTTAGCTGGACTTGGAGTTGTTTCAGCAAATGGTCAGAATCGGCCAAGATAAATCAGGGAGACTTGTGTTCATACCTATAAAGTACACCCATAAAGGTCCTCCCATCTCTGCCGGTTGATAATCCTGCAGCAAATTCTAGGCAGGGAGCAGCACTGTGAATTGGGTAACCATGGAGCGATGGAGAACATCCAGCGTGACTCAGAGCAAATAAAGAAGTTTTCCTTCAGAAGCAGAGAAAATGTCAGCTCTGTAGGAATTCCTGCTGTCCACCGGGGCAAGGACACAAAGGTCAGTGGGTAGAGCAGAATTGCTTTTCACATTTCATTTTGGGAGGGGAAGATAGTTATGAAATGCATTCAGCATACAGAGAATAAAATAGGATGAGAGATCCCCCCGAACTACTCTGCTCCATTGGAATTCCCCAAATCTCCTGTTCATCCAAGATCATCCAGTGGACAGAGCTTTGTTTAAACATGTTATGTGCATAAATGGAATAAGGATAGAAAAATTAAAGGTCCAATTATGCCACTGTAAACAGATATCCAAGACATGACCAAACAAGCAGCTGGAGAGACAAAACCATCCCAGCCCAAGAGGCAGCCAAATAACTTCCCATCCATGGAAGCTCCCCGAGCTCTTCTAAGCTGAGCTAGAGAAGTACATGTAGATAATTAGCACTTGCTTCTGTGATCAAATTTGTAACATTTCAGAGGAGGGTGTAAGGAATAGATGAGTCAATCTCCTACACCACTCCTCTAAGATTTTACAGAGCTCATGTCCCAGGGCCCTAAAATTCTGGTGCACAGGAAATGCACTATAGCTTTTCTGCAGGTAGTAAGGGACAGTCTTTACAAACAGAGCAGTGCAAGACCAGCAGTTTCAGATCTCACCCCACTGAGATGTTCTGGACTTGAAAAGAGACACTGGACTGGGTGGTTTCATTGCAAGGATCCTGCTGATCTGAGTCACTGGAAGACAGACACCTGATATTCCCACTGACTCCCAGAGCAGCTGCATTTGCTTAGGCTCAGAAACCAGGGAACAAAGGGCTCCCAGTACACAAAGGGTCCATGATAAAGCTGCCGCAGGCCCATCTGCTCAGGAGTGGTTTCTGTGATGGAGAAAATAGGAAAGATGGAGAGAAAGGGAGAAAAGCCCTTAAATCTGGAGCCTTTTTGGATTTTAGCATGAACCCTTTACAGTTTGCGATTGGGGTTGCCATAGCAATCCTGAGCCTTTCTGAATAAGGGTAGCTCTGAAGCCACGAACAAGTGGGCAGTGTTTGTGTGCTCTCTGGGTCTGCCCACACCCAGAGCAGCCCTGCTGGAGCTGCCTGGGCACCTCCACCTGCCTGAAACACAACAGAGCAGGTCCCTGCACCCCAGTCTTTGGGGAAGGGTTGGTAAAACTAATTAGCACCAATTAAAACATGCCTTTTAAGCACAATTTCTCATTTCAAAGCTGGTTCCCCAGGCTAAGCCACCTTCTGACTTGGGAGAGAGACAGGGGTTGCTGGGCACAGCCAGTCAGTAAAGCTGGGCCTTTAGAGCAGGTGTTCAGGGTCCGGCTGAGGAGGCTGATGGCACAGCAAACCTGGATCTAGAGCCTCACGTGGTGAAAGCAATGAAAATTTGAAGTTACATTTGGACAGCAGGACAGGATCTTAGATTGAGGGGGAATAACACTAAATTGACCCCTCCTGGCTCACAACACATCAAAACTATTTCTGCAAGGTGCCGAGAACAACCTGAACCTATTTGCTCACAGAAGCACACTTGGAGTTCCAAAGGGGAGCTCGAGCTCCCAGGACACATAATCCTGCAGGCAGTTTCTCTGGAGTGATATACACAAGGAAGTTGTAGCTCTGCACTGTTATAAAAGAGATCCCACAGCAACTTCTAGTCTGCAGCTTTCAAAGAAACTTTTACAGCAGGGAGAAGGAGGGTACGGAAGGAGGGTGTTAAACCACAGCCATGACACACCTCTCTCCAGGGTATTTGTGTTGTGCTCACACTTCTTGGCTCCTGGTTTCACTGTTATTTGTATGAGAGCCGGAGCCAGCACTTCCACAAGCCTTTCTGATCACTGGAGAAGGCACCAGCAGCTGCAGTTCCAGCTCAGCAGAGAAGAGAAGCAGCTGTATATTAAACCATTGGAAAACTTTGCAGTTTATCTGGTTTGAGAGCATAAATTGGTTTCTGTTAATGGGCCAGAGTGGCATATGTATTGAATTGTTTCTTCTCAAATAGGGGGTTTTGTATCCAATTTAGACTGTGTTTTAGACTGTGGGTGTTCTCAGCTCAGTGCTATTTGGAGAGGTTTTCCAGGGAACACATTGCTGAGGAACACCCAGGAATTTAGGGACATTGCAGTATTGATAAGATATTGGGTAACAGAGCTGCAAGAACAACCTAAGAATGATCTAGAACCATCTCTTTCATTGTGCCAGAATTATCTGACTTTGGATGAGCCAAGTGAAGGAAAGGAGAGGGATCTATTGGATTAAAACCCAAAACAAAACAAACAACCAAACAAAGAGTTGAAGAGGCAAACTATGATTGCTGTGAAAACTCAGTGCAGCCAGGACTGGATTTTGTCTCCTTGTTCATCAAGTACAGAATGTTTCCTGATGTGAGGAAGGGGAAAGAGTTCCCCTCCATCAGCCAAAACCCCCACAGTAATCTTGCCTGAGAAGTCATCACAGCTTGGCCATTCAGGAGAAGCTACAAGAGAGCAGAGCTGAGTACCAGAACCCCTCCTCACACCTGAGGCAATGTCAATCCTTTATGTGGATTGCAGAGTAGGTTTTTCTTCTATACACTTCCATTCTCATTCTGGTACCACAGAGTTTACCCACTTTCGATTCAAAAGCCAACAGCCTGTGCCACTAAAAGTCCAGCTACAACAAGCACAGCTTTTTCAACTTTGTTAAGCTCTTGTTTAAAGTTAACTCTGGTTATAGTGTTTGGTTTTTTTTTAATAACCCCCTGGATTAAGTGTGCTCTGCGTTGCTGCATCTCCTGGAAGGGAAGTTACTGTGCACATAAGAACGGGTTCCACATTAAACATCTGCTGTGCAAAATCAGCAAACTCCAGCTGAGCAAATTGCTGGGTGTTGTTGGGGCTGTGCTTGGCGCTGTGGTCATTCACTCGACTGAAGAAAAAAAACATAAATCCACCTCTCCTGCGAGCCTTAACGAGGGACTCCTGTGCATGCCAGCTGTCAGGACGGGAAAAGCAGGGTAATTGGAGCGATTAAAAGCTCACGACGGCAACAGAGACGCTTCTCCATTTAAGGTGGAGTGAAACTGTCTGATAACAGCGAGGGGGCTGCTCTCGTAAAGCCGGCAAAATTCTATCAGTCAGTCATCTTTGCACCAGCATTCTAAATTCTGTAATCTCACCCTGACTCAACTTGGCACCTCCATAATCACTTCCAATAAACGCTGGGGAACAGCAGCACGGAGGGACGTGCTGCCCCCCAAGCTGTACTGAGTGTTTCAAAGAGATCATACCCTTTGATATATGTTACAATAGTGGCAAGTTTAGTAGCTGATGGGAGGTAAACACAGAAGGGCCCTTAGTTGTTACTACTCACAGTGCAGGAGCAGTGGTCTGGGAAGGAGAAATTTCCACATGTAGTCGGTAGGACTCAATAAGATCTCAGAGACAAGGACCTCAGTAGAAATCAGGACCACCCAAAGCAATGACATTACAGTTGATTTGAATTGACTGCAGCAGTGGGATTTTGCAAATCAATCTGCTGCTTTGGCCCTCAAAGAGTTGAGCCAAACAGTGTGAGTGTGTAGGATATCTGAATATTATTTAAGTTTTCTAGAAAATAATTATATCTTTCCCAAGCATAAAGGAGACCTCGAGGGAAAACAAATAGTGCTTGTCCTCTGTCTCCAGGTGCCTTCTCTCCATACACATTTCGTGCTGGATAAAAATAGCTTTAAACCCTGGGTTAAGTAAGCTTCTTATATTTGAAAAACCTGTTTCAAGTGGACAGAGGAGGCACAACTGAGACACCATATGAAGGTTTCTGGTTTCAGTGTCTGCAACTTGAAACACCGTCCTGGTATCATTTTCTGTGTCCAAGAGGGAACTACCCAACATTGAGACACTGGTTGCAAAGAGCAGAGTAATCACGAACAGGAGGTGTGTGGAAACAGGGTGTGGACTGTCTAGTTCTCCTTTCTGCATTTCTCTCTCAAGATCAGACTGAGTTCCTTTTCAGGGCTAAATGGAAGCTGTGTGAAAAATTACTCACAGGGAAAAGACAAAAATCCATTCTGCAGATCTCAGCAGTACACCAGGAAAACATGGTAAAATTGCAAGTTGGTCAAGACCTTCACTAGAGAAGAATCATCTAATTTCTGTCCATTTCTGCAACTAAATTGTCTTGCTAACTTTATTAATCATGTGTCCAGAAACAAAAAAGCGTGGGGAGCTAAGCAAGATATTTAGAGACCTGATTCTACTGCCCAGTTGCACTAGTCTGCTCCTAGCTGGCTACATTTCAAGCAAACTTGTTCACTTCAGCATGCTTTAGGCTTCCCCTTAAACACCACACACACGCCCAAAAGGAGAAGTCAGAAGGCTAATCATCATCTCTCATTTATCCACACCAAGATCACCTTGGAGGATTATGGCCCAAGTCCTGAAAACTGATCTTTGCAGGATGAGAAGTTCAAGCATTATTATTTCTTACTATTACTACTCCCCTAAGAATCCTTTTGACCAAAGGCAGAGCTTCTGAGGGAGAAGCAGGGCAGGAGCAGCCAGGTGGTAGAGGTAGATATCCTAGAACAAGCCATTCCCACATTTGAATCCGTGCATTTTGGGATGGAGACCAGCTGAA
Organism: Oxyruncus cristatus; assembly: GCA_013399855.1. NCBI lineage: Eukaryota > Metazoa > Chordata > Aves > Passeriformes > Cotingidae > Oxyruncus > Oxyruncus cristatus. The sequence continues at coordinate 932,601 of VXAY01006112.1, forward strand.
CAGTGAAATCTGTTGGATCCCTCACCACAGGGGATCACTGCCCTCGAACCAGGGGTTTTGGAAACAGGGGTTTATGACCTTTCATGACGGTACTTCCTTTGAGGGATCAAGTCTGTGTGAGCAGCACCAAAGAAATCCCAAGCTGGAGCCATAATTCACCGACCCCAGGATTCAGTGAGCATCCCAGTGCAACCATCCAGACTGACAGTCCCTTACCAAATGTAAAGCAAAAGTCATCCCACAGTAAATCCCACAATCCCTTCCTGAGGAGAGGTGCTCCCAGCCCCCACTCCCAGCACTACATGTGTTAGGCATCGTTACAAATCCAGTCACAGCCCAAAAGGGCAGGAAGCCACAGGGCAATAAGTTGGGTGGACAGAGTTTACATGTGCTCTCTTCACAAACAGAGATTGCTTCCTTACAACTCCACCTTGCTACCAAACAACCCTTCCTAGATTGATCTCAGGGTCGTGCTTCGTTTTTGTGAGTGACTGGCCTCTTGGCCTCAGGGTGACAGGTTTCAGAAAAGCTGCAGTATTTTTCCCCTGTCCAGGACAGAGACCCAGCATCACAAATATGATTCTGTTTGTGACAGACGGGGTTTCTGTGGCTAAAACACTTCGCACCATGTCACCAGCTTACGGTGACAATCCTCTTCTCTCTCGTCAGTGCTCAGGAGGCCACAATGTGAACTTGTCAGGGGCCTGATCTGGCTTTAAAATCAGGTTCTTTTTAAGATGAATCAGTTCCCTGATCGCTTTTCTCTACAGTAAATTCATTTGATAAAACTGAGGGCAGGACAGAGACAAGAACAAGTAAAAATGAAAGGAGAAACCAGAAGAATACAGTAACCCAGCATTACCACTGAATAAAGTAATTCAAGTAGAACAATCACAACACAGAAATCACATCACTGTGCCTTAGGCAGAATTAGGTACTAGTAGTGATGATGGGCAGTTCTGGAAAGCTGTTGTGCCCTCAGAAGGATTCAGCTTGAGAACCCACACTTCAGCCTTACAGAATACCTTGAACCAGAACAAGCACATGCAGCTAATTCTTTCTCCACATGTTTAGAACGTATCAACACAAACACATAAAAAGCCCCTTAAAGAATATTTTCATATCCCAGCCTCATGTACAAGCTGTGTGGCAGTCCTGAAGACTTATGTGAGCATTTCAGAGAGTTCCATGGGGGGGGGTTGTTTTTGTTTGGGTTTTTTTTGTGTTTTTTTTGTGGTTTGTTTTTTTTTTTTTTTTAATTCCTCTCTTTACCCTTAGAGAGTTTTATGAGGAAATAGCTGAGAAACCTTGGAAAAGGACAGGCCTTCTATGCTTGTGCAGTACTGAGTCATGGGCAATGTCTGACCTTCTGTTAGCAGATGGAGAGGGGTTTCTGCTCCTGTCGTGCAGTCCAAGAGTAAGGAATTAGGGCTAATTGAACCACATACCTGAGTAAGCCAGAAGAAAGCAATGCAACACTGTCAAAACTGTAGATCTTTCTTGAATTGTCTCTTGGACTTTCCACAGGAGATTTTTCTGGCATGGAAGAATCCTTTGAAGACATAGAATAAGTGCGTGAGTCACTTTAAAAGTTCCCTTTTTAAAATAAAAACCTGAATTCCTCACCCACTCTAGAGGGGACAGGTGTTAGGGTGAAAACCATGACTCCAGTGTTCCAGTATGTTGGTGTCTCACAAGACAGTGTGTTCCTGTTGTCCAGGCAGGCTGGAAATTGGTAGGGAGCAGGGAAGCTGCCTGGGTAGGGCTTTATAGGGCCTAAAACTGGAAGCATGGGAAGCACAACTTGCTCAAGAGAGAAAACTGAAGGGGGAAAAGCCCTACTTGCAGACTTAATTTATTTCAAAGCAGACATATATTAACCCAGATTATAACAGCTTTATAACGTAGGTGGGATGTGTCTCTTAGGTAGGACTCTGCCCTATAAAGTGATATGAGCAAGTGAAGCCACACAGCCAGTGACAAGGTCCACCTTCACATGCCCACAAACACTCCAATACATTGTCTACTTGGGAAAACCGAAGAGTTTAAGGACACCTGTGTTAAGGTGGGGGGAAAAGAGGGAATTTTCAACTGGAGCAGGATTTTTGAGCTCACTGAAAGAATTACTGGGTGAAATTTTGCGGGCTCTATTATGGAAAAGGCAGGTTAAAGTATCTTACTGGCTTCAGAAAATTAACTGTAAACGAGGAAGTGAACATCTGAACAAAGGGACAAAAAAGAGCACTGCAGCTGAACTACTGTCACGTTCAAGGTAACACAGAGTTAAAGCAGGCTGTGTTTCCACACACTACACTGATGCTTCCTCAAAAATAGAACAGTAAATTGTCTCCCTCAGACTAAACAAGACACAGGAACTGAGCTGGACTGGAGCCATGCACAATACGAAGATTATACTGGTGAGTGCCTTTTGCACCAGTTTCAAAATGCCAGTATAAGACAAAGATTGCTCAATTTCTTTGGTAGCTTCTCACATGGTAACAGGTCTTTCATACAAGCTTTTAAACATTGCTTTCAGTGGGAATTTCGCCCTCTAAAGCACGTAGCTTTAGTAGGTGGTGTGTGTGCTACAGCAATGAAAAGACAGCAAAACAAAATGATAGGGTGCAGAAAATTTAGCACAGGAAGGTATAGACTGAACATGAAATTCCTGGAAAAAGTATTTAACTGTTAAAAGCATTTAACATTCCAATCACCAACCTTCTTATTTATTTCTAATGAATCACATAATGGGGAAAACACTTTGACCTTTCCCTCCCCACTAACAATGCTGGTGGTGGTTCTCAGCTTGGAAAAATTTTATCTCTGAACTCTTCACATATCTGCTCTCTGTTCACACTAGTGTTTTAGTAGAGATCATCGGAGTTAGTTTCCAACCTGGATTTTCACCTTTAAATGCAGAACTAAGCACATGCCAGGCATTAGGTAGCTCTACAAGTTACCCATCCAAGAACCCTAAATACTGTGGTGTCTGAGGAACTGCCACACTGATACTTTATACATCCATTGTTCCTAATGAGCACAGTCTACCAGCAAACTGGGATTTATTCATTCCAGAAATTTATGAGCAATTTCTAACAACAAATCCATCTGAGAATTTTGTAGTTTTTCAGCAACAAAGGAAGTGGCAGAATTTCTCAGATTAATTAATTTTAATGTTACTCACCAAAGCTTCTTGTATAACAAAGTAGGGAAGAATTGTTAATTGACAGACAGGACTAGGATAACAATCCAAAGAGATAATTTTAATCTTTTGTTTCTATGAAGCATCAAAGACTAGAAACATTCATGTTTGTGTCCTTCATCCCCTTTAACACCATTGTGACCTAAGGCAGACTTTGTATACAGCATATGATGAAGTATTTACTGAGAGGGCATCACATTTTGTACTTTTTTTTTTTCCTAACAAAGCAAAAAGGGGCTCTTACAAACATAAAGATAAACTATAACATCTCTAAAACTGTTAAAAGACGTTAAGAGAGATGAGTTTTCTGACAGAGCATTCCCCCCAGCAGTCTTACCCCAGAGCCTGCTCAAAGCCAATCAATCACTCCCCACCCTCATCCTCATCATTTCCTTTTAAGCAATAGCTGGAAACAGCCCCATCTGCTTTGAAAATCAAAGAGCAGCAGCTGGTGATCAGCCCTCTTTAGAGAAGCCTGTGAGACTTAAGTATATTGTCCTGAGCAACTCAGTCAAAATTAATTATAACCTAGCTGGAATTAATTAGAGGCTATCTTTATTTCATCTCCATTGTTGTGCACACAATTGTTTCACTACTGCTCACATGGCTTGGTAATTACAGTAAGATGAAACCACTTAAAATCAAATGTCCCGCATGGGCTTTGATTCAGATTTACAAGAGTGTGTTTGTGGAAGGGGGGGGAAGAAGAATTCTGTTTGTTAAATATGTAACAGATCTACAAACACACACACACACAAAGGTTTGTCAGTTCTTGTTATTGCTCGGTTGGGGCATCAAAACAGAACAGTTCCTTCAGAGCAGCGTATTTCAGAGAATGCACGTGAGAAAGCCAAACACAGCTGACAGAACACAGGCTCATAACTGTATGGGTGGTATGAGTGATCAGGACTTCAGTACAACTCACATGGCCGAGGATTTGGTGTATCTGCTCTGAAATTAATCCACGACCACAACAAAGAAAAAACACGGTTGTATCTGTCCGATGTATAAACATACCCAGCTACAGTGACCTGCAGGAGTGTGTGGATGTGCACTTATAAGATGTATATTTATTTTACAGGCACATGCCAGTTGGGCAGCATGCTTTTTTATTTCTTATCTGCCAGTACGGATTAATTTGTCATTTACTAGGTGTTCTTATGATAATCAGATGTTAAAATACTTTGCAGCTGGACATGGGAAAGGTGCTGGTAATTTGCCATTTGTAGTGAAAAGATGCCTTAGAGTTGGAGGAAAATTCGGTCTTATATTCAAAAGTGGCTTTTTTGTTAATTAAAAAAAAAACTAATGAGGGATAAGTTGTCTCTATGGCAGGGAAATTGTGATGGAATTCTGTTGAAAAATTCAGAAGATTTTAGATTCTTGAAGCTTTCCCCTTGCATTTGAAGGTGTAGGAAACTTCCTGAGGTCTGTTACGTGGGAGAGACCAATAGTTTTATCTTGCACTGTGGGAGTGAGTTCCTATAGACACTTTAATACCAATGCAGATCAAATGGTTCTAATCAGCATTTCCACAACCTACTATCAAAGCAGAAGAGTGTCTGCAAGTGATGCAGAGGCTTCCCAGATGGATTTCAGAGACAATAAAAAGGGAAGAGTCTCATCAGGACTGAAAAGAGACAGTGGAAGTTTTTTATTTGGTTCATAACTTCTGCTCTCATCATTAAAACCTTTGATAGGATTACAGAAATCAGAATCTCTAGTTTGATAGTATAAAAAGCATCTGAGAACAGCAAAATAAAAAAAACCCCAAACTTTGCATTTAGAGAGAGGAAAACCCACCCATTTATTTATAATCTATTGAAGTGACTTCTCCCTTTAAGCATAAAAAAGCTAAATTGTTCTAAATTGCACATGGGCTTGTTAGAGGGTTAATGGAAGCTGAGTCTCCCATGGACACAAGTGCTTCATGCTTCCAGGGATAATAAATTACATATCCCTTGTTGTTACTGGCAAATGGATGCTTGGCACTCCTGGGAATTAAGCTAAGCTTAGTCTATACCACAAAAGTGAAGGTGGAGCTGAATGATTAATTTATGTGGTGCCTGCTCCTAGCAAGACCCAGAGGCCCCAGGTCATGGGGACACTATTCTTAGAGTGTGAAATCCTCTGAAATTATCCTGAGTTTGGGATGTATAATACAGGAGGAGCAGGGCGGTCCAGCCTCACTCTGCCTTGTCTTGCACGTGGTGGTTCGTGACAGAATTTTTGCTTCATCAGTCCTGTGGCAACCTCAGGAGAAGGAAATGGCAAAGCAAAATGGTTCTTCTTGGCAGCAGCAAGCTGCTCTAAGTGCTCAGCTTTCTCCTTTCTGAAAAACACACAAAGGAGCAACATCTTAGAGAACAACAACATGAAAACAATCAGCTATTTTCAGGACAGGCTGAGGCGTCTCAGTGGCAGCCCTCCCAGGCATCCTAGAGCAATCCCAAACTATTCCCAGAGAAATCCGAGTTAAAATGAAGACTCTGCCACCTCTGGCGCTCCAGGAGAAACTTTCACATGGAGGTACAGAGTTACACCCAGTAGTGTGGCTTTGGGTACTGAAACGTTCCATTTATAAAAAACACAAAATGCTCAGGGAAATTTTAAACTGAAGAGGTACACAACTCTCTTGTACCTGCCACAGATATGCAGGGGCAACCAATTGTAGCAGTAAATGCAATAAAATAAAGATTCATCTCTTCCTTAGATCTAACAATCCTGTGACAATCTGACTTGATTTCAAAACATACAGATTTTCCCCTCTTTTACCCTCTGGACAGCAATTACTCCATTTACTGAGTTGCTTCCCAGAAACACTGTAGTCAAATATTAAAACTACTGTAAGCAGAAAAAGGTAATCATGAACATTATGTTCAGTAGAGCATGGATAAACTTGATTAGTCTGAATAAAACGAAATATATGTGATTCTAAAAACTATGTCTTCCCATTATTTGGTTTAATTAAAGGGAATTTTAGTCTAAATCCAAACTGTCAATGAAAGCTTGTCCATAAGCCAGCAAAAAATCCGTGATTTATTTATATGTGTGAAATCCTAATTATTTCACACGGCATTGTTCAAAGGATCTTTCTGTGAGACCAGTCTCGTTTTAATCTTAACAGCATAAGAGACTATTTACAGTTCTTCCTGCACTAGAAGAGGATTTAAAAACCTTGTGTTACAACCAGCCACACTGTAATTTCCAACATTTAATTAGAAAATAGATGAGATCACTTTATTTAAACTGGTACTTGAAGTAAGCAATTAAGTGCTTCACTTAATAAGAGTGTGTGCTGTAAATCTGGCCTTTCATTACATGTACAGTCCCTCACACAATAGGTTTCTAGTACCAGACAGAAGCTTGCAGGCATTGCTTAAATAAAAATATGCTATTTAGGAATATTGTGATGTATTTCCACTGCCTCTGGGGGACTTATCCTGATACAGCCTATTATGTGTCCTTATTACATAGAAGTAAGTATGCAATTAATTGGCAATCTGAAATGGATTATGGAAACATTCCAGATGGATGGGGGTTTATCACAGTGTTTTGCAGTAGCAGCTACTGTAATTTCCTCAGTTTGGGACCCTGAATTTACAAGAATTTATTTCTTTGTCAGGGAGGTCTTCTGAGCAAGAATTCCCATTTCCTTTTACATCAGAGGCAAGATGCAGCACAAAGCACCCACGAGATAACACAGGGTTGCTTCAGCAGACTGTCTTTGTGCTCAGATACAATGGGATGTGTGGGCTGCACCTCCCTTCAGAAATGAAAATGCAATCAATTGACTTGGTTAATATTTTGCTCTGTGGGAGAAACTCCACTAGACAGTCTGGAGTTCCATTAATCCGTGCCATTGCATGAGCTGTGGCAGCCTAAGCAAGAGAAAGCCCTTCGTGGTTTGCCAACCCCCCTCAGCAATTTGGGCTGAGGGGTGGTTGTTCACCTTTCCAGCTTTGCCTTCCACTGCCACTGGGGTTGGGGAACGCAGAAAAACTTGGGGTGGCCTATCTGGAGCTGCCACAGGGGGCTCCAATGTCACTGGGGCCATGGGGAGGGAAAGATCAACTGGAAGCTGCATCCAGACAACATCCAGGGGAGACCAGCAGACCTTGGCAATGCATCACAGACCAGGCTGGAACACACCACTCTCTCTTTCTGTTCTTTAAGATATTCAAATAAGATTTATTTGTGCACAAACCTCATCTGTGTAGTCTTTTGCTTTAAGGAGGTAGAAAATGTATGGAGAGCTCCTTCTGCCCTTGATTTTTACAGCCATTTTGAAACCCCAGAACACGAGCTCCTGTTGTGGTGCAGTGTCTGTGCAGCAAACAGAGGTAGAGACCACAGGAATAACCCTCCTCTTGTATCACCTTTTGGGGCATATTCACATAGTTTTTACAGTGGCAGTAAGTCTCATTGTTCATTAGGCTGCCTGGTGTAGATGAAAAGTCCCCTTCACACAGCAGTCGTGTTATGCTCTTATTCCATGGCCTGAAGACTTCTGTTTTCTCCCCTCATCATGAATACACAAGAAAGCTACTAAAATACATGGATGAGAGTTATATTCTTGTTTGTCTGGGTATCCAGTTCCCTAAGAGTGAACAGCTTGCAGCTTTTTCTATGTGCTCAGCAAGTATCAGAATTCTTGTAAAGGTCTATAAATGCATATTTGCATAGACCACAGTTCAGCCAAGTAACCCAATCCTCATGTGAACTTCATGCCCTGCTGTAGAAATTTTCACTTTAATGTGACTTAAGAGATGCGTCTGACTGCAAAATAAAATATCTTTTTACTCTTCCAGCTATACCTCAGCCTTCTGATTCCCCTTCGTCTTTGGCATTTGCAGACTGTTAATTGCTCCCTTTACATTTCCATCAACAGACCCCCCACACATCCAGTGAATCTCCGGATTGCTTTTGCCATGTGTTAGGATTAATAATTAATGAAGCCAGCTGATTGTTCCAATGACCCATTAGCATGTCAGGGCAGAGAGGAACTAGAAAGAAGACAGCATTCATTTCTGAACCTCCAATTTCAGTATCAAAGCTCAAAATCAAAACACCATCAGCATCAGAAATCTATTTCTCTCAAGAGATCTGCTTTTTTTTTCTGAGGGGTGGCCAGAACAGCCCCCCAGCCTGGAAAGAAAATATTACCATGCTCAGGGCTTTATAAACATAAACTATTGTGTTCTCCTCCAGTATGTGGCGTTTCTGTGGCATTTCTCAGGGCTTTTCTGACATTTAAGTCTCATCCAGGCATTTAATGATAATCAAGAAGAGAAAAAGAAAGGGAAAGGGAAACACACATTAGCATGAAAGATTAAGGGAAATGAATATGTATAGGACACATAAAAGACTAAAATGCTGGTATAAATGGGATGCCACAGAGCAGAGTGGGAGGGCTTCTGTTCATTAAATGTTGATATAGAGGATTTAAATAAAATTGAATAAAATCCACTTTAAACACTGGAATAAAAAGACTTGAATGATCAGCCCTGGAACAGAATGGATTTCTGTCCCTCAGAGGTCAGATCAATGCCTGGCCAACAGCAGCTGCAGATGGTCTGACAGCAGAAGCCTGCAAAACCAAAAACTTACAGGGCTAGATCAAAGCTGCTGGTTGTTTTTAACCCCACTCTTTGCTGTTCCTCTAACACAAGATTTATCTCTAGCACAAAAAAAGTATCCAGCACAGGTGTCTTAACAGAGTTGGTGTCTTATTAATTTTCATCATGTCTCACATTATGTTAGCCTCGATGTGCATAATCCTAAGACAGTACTATTCAATTTTACAAGAATAATTGATACTTCAGCAAGCAGACAGTAAATTCTCCTGCTGAGAAAAAGCAAACAAACAAATAAATGACAGCTCGTAAATTTATTTTAAGTCATGAGCAAAGCTTTACTGGAGATAGCACTGCACAGCTTATTATCAGCCTGCTGCTAATGTAGGGCTCCCTGCTTTGAGATTATTTAAGGATGACTAACTCATGTTACATTTATTTCCTCTAAACTTGCTCTGGGCTACGTGAAAAGCAGGAATCAATTAACTATTTGGACGAACTTTCAGGCAGTACTACCAGCAACGTTTAGGATTTCAACACAATACTCCTGTGTGGTACAATATCACATGAACTGAGGACAAACCCGAACAAGTAAAAATTGTGGTTTTTTTCCCGTTGTCCTGGGTTATAAATCCACTGATGTGTTTTAAGTGTGAGAGCATTTTTGAGAAGGAAACCTTGCTATCTGAGAAGTTAACAGTACCCAATGGCACTGCATAGGTTTCACTGTTTTCAGTTGTGTCTTCGTGCTTCACCACTCTTATAATTAATCTTTACAGAACTCAAGAGCTTTCTTAAGAGCCATCCTACTGCCACAGGATCAGTACTTTTTCCAGCAAATGACTCACTTGTCAATCCCCTCCATGCCATGGTAGGGCACAGAAGACAAGGGTGCTCATATTGTCTCTAGTTGGCTGCACAGCTGAAATTGTGCTGCTGTGACTTCATTGTCCCCAAGGGACTGGCTGTTACGGCAGGAGGGTTTAGTCATGACGGAAGGGAGAACCTGTGGTTATTTAAGGCAATCACTGAATCACTTCTGTGTTGTGCCTGATATTGATTCACTCTGAACTGTGCTTGGCTTTCAGTGATAATCTCATCCTACCATGAGATGTGTCAGGGGCTGCACAGGTGGGGACTGGGCTTTGTTTGGGATTCACAGACCAGCCGCTAATGTAAATTACCGACAGGTTACAACAGTGTGGATAAAACATGCCTAAATGAGATACTCTTGCCCTTCTGTCTTAGTGCAGAATACCTGACCTATACCTGAATCTTCTGCTCCAAAAGATGGGCTGGGAGCTCCAGCATTCAGATTAAACTCCGGGAGAAATCCTGTACTAGTTTAAGGAACAGCTTTATCGTGCTGCTTCCAGCTCAAATGCAAATGAGATTATAATGCCATAGTACAATGACACTTTCGACACTATGGTTCTGCAGTATCTTTCACTCACAGAAATTAAGAAAACTCTATGACAAGACAAAGAGAGACATTTCATCTGCAACCTTATGGATGGCACATTTGAAGGTACTTATTAATCCAAAGGATGTAGGTACGTTGTGCTGCTTCTCTGCAGGAAAAAGGAACAAAGACCCTCTCCAGGGATTTTCTGAGGAGTTTGCAAAAACCACCTTTTTATCATTGTAGAACAGCAATTACTAAACCACTTCAGCCATGGAGTACCAGCAGCTGTCTATCTTAATTTTTCCTGGAAATGTTAAAAGTGAAAAAACCCACTAGAAAGATCCTTGCAAAGCAGTTATGGATTATTTATGGTGCCTTTAGTACGCAGAGTCTCAAATGCACTGTTCCAGATTGAAGGAATATGGTTTATCTGTGGATGATCTATGAAAGAGAGAGTCCCAGCAGTTCAGTACTGTGGGAAAAAACAGAGATAGTGAGAGCATATTTCAAATAATAAAGTGCATTCACTACTAATTTATCTACAGAGTTACAAAATGAACAGACTGGTGAAATCCTCTGGTTATTTTGCCATGTGGCAGCACAGTGCTATTCAGGGCTACCAGATCAGTTTGTTAAATACCTGACAGGGGGGTACATGGCTAAAATTTCCTGGGATTATATACATATATACATATATATATATATACTTTCTGTGTACAAGAAATCTGACTCAAGCCTGTGCTAGGTTTGTGGTGCCATTCTTCTCATGCATTTCTCACTGTGTTTGAAAAAACTGGCTGAAGTTTCTGGTTTCAGGTCTGCTCATTTTCCTTCGAGGCAACCATTTCGCTTGCCCATTGCACTGCTACTGGAAGGGGACAGAAACTCTCCCCACCCAAGATGAAGTAAGGGGAAGAAATAGCCTCAAAAATCAAGCCTGTTGTCATGGAAACCAGAACCAGGATTTTCGAGGCCAAAATGGATGCATTTATAAATCAGAGATGAGGGAAATCCTATAAGAATACATTACATGGAAAATGTCTTTATTACAGGAAGTCAGATATATAGTAGCTCAACAAATGCTGCAGTGTAAAGCAGTATGTGAGTGATTTTTTTTTCTATAATACAATATGATCTCATCAGAACCAATGGTTGGTGTGTTGGAGAGAAAGGCAGCAGTAGCCATAGAAACAGCCAGCTCTTCCCAAGTGGAACAAGGCATCGTGTAACACCCAGTTTTGGTGGTGGCCTCACGCTCCTGCCAGATTTGTGGCTGCTTTTGAGTGCAAAGTGGGTTTTTGATGCACCTCAAGCCACAGGAATCACTTTTATTCCGTGCAACTCCAGTGCTTGGCAGGTACATGAGCTCTGAAAGGAGGTGCCTAAGGGAGAGGGGTCCTTCTGCAGGATGGGAATAAAAGGCGGTTTCAGGGAAACTTCTAACAACAGCGCTGTTACTTTTCCTCCCCGTGTTGTTAGAAAGCATGTTGCTACAGCAGTTGAGTGAAATCAGGGCCATTACACCCTGCACTCTTGCAGGATTTGTAGGGAGAGATGTACAACTAACCTGCCTGAGGCCACAGAGCAAGACAAGGACAGACCTTGGGGAAAAAAAAAGGGTTTTTTTGTTTCTCACTCCCAACCAATCACACAGAGCATTTCGTCACTTCACCTTCTTTTCCCCACCACCCTGAATCTCCCTTTCCCCACATCAGCTGCCGGCAGAGCCCAACCTGAAGGCAGAGCTTGGTTTGGACTCTGCTCTGTCATGTATCTCCTGTTTAGTGTTGGAAATCACTGCTTTAAACTGCAACTTGAGCCTTCTCTGGGGACACACTCTCTGAGTCACCTCCAGCAGCAGATGACTTGCAGGCAGCCCTTCAAAGCTGTCACAGCCCTCTGCTATGATCTTGATCTCACTGGTACCTTACTCAGGATAAAAGCACGTTATCCTCTTGCTTGTTTGCAATGCATAATTGGGCCCAAGCTGTACAGAGCCAGTCTGACCTTTAACAGCTCATTGTGCTGTGGAAAACAGTTGGATTTGCAGTTTAAGGCTATTTGTTCTTAATGATGGTTTCACTCTTACGAGATAAAGTACAACTTGAAAACAGAAAAAAAGAGAAAGCTGCTGTGTTTTACTCTATGGGAGGGAGCTGTGGGAGACACACCTGCCACACTTGTTTTGTGAAGGTACTGGACTTATCCCACACATGGGATTGACACTGAGATGGAAGCAATTTGCTGCCCTAACTTCCTTCCACAGCTTATGGCTCCACTAGGCAGCACAGTTGGATCCCATGGGATGCTGTTGGATCGCACTTTTTGTGTGATCTGCTGGATCACATAGGAAGCTGCTCCAGAACCTGGCTTGTATAGCCTGAAGTTTTGATAAAAAAATCCCATGCAACAGACTGGAGTAATTTGGTAATGCTGAGAGGTACAGGGACATGACTGCCTGCTGTACATATTATATATACATATATATACACCCCTGGGAAAGGCATGAGCTTCCTCCCTCACACTTTAATCCGGTGTCTCACCTTTTCCCAGATACTCCTGGAGCAGAGGTCCCAGCACTGAGCAGGCAGCAACAACTGGGTGCCCCCACAATCTGCACTGGTTTGGGAAGTATTGCTTTGGGCAATAACCACCCTGCTGTGGGCACTTGTTTACTCCAGGTAAGCCCAAGACTTTGGACTCTGATAGACGCACTCCACACCTGCACAGAAATATGGGAAGCTGTCAAATAGATGAGCTACGGTGGCAAGGAAGCTGTACAGCACAAAAAGAGAGTGAATAAGATAAAATCCAGCCCAGGTGGTGGGAAAAGAAGCTGCACGTAACAATTAAACCAATGCAATGTTACTTACACAAACACCTGAAATTGCAAGAAATTTATTAGTTTACTTAATGGCTCTTGAAATCACACAAGCCATGATCATGTTTCCATCACTTATTTTCAAAACCTAAGAGTTTTCCATACAACAGAGGACAAAACACTGGTTTCTTGTTACATGGTGGGTGTTTAAATATTGTACACTGCCAAGAAACACAGCTGCCCTGCCGAAAAAGACTTCCTTCACTAGTAGCTACAAATCTAAGATGTTCTAAAGGGTTCTCTCCCACTGTTTGGAGGAAGAGAAAGAGTCTGCATGCGTTAAAGAGTTGAAGAAGGATGAAAATGAGCTCAGGAATGTTACCAAGATTTTCCCATCTCCTACTCAAAGCCTTTTTTTGTTTACCAGACACGGTGCTCTAAAATGGTTTGATTTTTTTTCCCCCACTGTATTTCCACCTTATTGTCTCTGCTGGCATTAACACTTCCAGGGTTTTGGATTGACAGACCAAGCAGTCTGAGCACAAGGACACAGTTGTGATAGCACACTGTGAGGTGATCTGTGTTCACATCCAGCTCAAAAAAACTGGGCCACAGTGCTACTGTGTGCAGTGTTGCCCACATTACAATTGAAATAGCTGAAATGCAGGCTGTTCTCTGAGGAAATGAGACCTTCTGTTTCCATCCGGAGCAAAAGGATCCTCTGCTTTCCATCCTGCAGGACTATATATGGAAACAGCTCCAGTTATGCACCATCAGACTCTATGGAAAACTTACTTATCAGAACAAATACCCTGAGCAAATTCTAAAATTCCTCCATGGAAAGCAGCCTTTAAAAAGAAAAAGAAAGAAAGAAAAAAAAAAACCCAACAAAAAAACCAACAAAAAACCCCCAACCCAACAAAATTAAACCAAACGAACCAAACAAACAAAAAAGGAAACAAACCCAAGGGCCGTTGATGTTCAGTGAGAGACAGAATTCTACCATTTGACTCCTTTATTCGGTTACAGACTTGCTCTACTCCTCTGTGGTTTTCACTAAACACAGATTGCAAGCCTTTACAAACAATACAAAGAGTTAGGTAATGCAGTGAGTAATCTGGCCTGTTTAATTCAAACTAGGCCTGGGCTAAGCAGAAAATAAACAGATGTGGTTGTGTGGAGTTTCTGAGGATCACAGGTTGCATATTTCATGGAGAAGGTTCCCTTGTTAAGGATTATTTACCTTGTTAAATTAGTTCTACTTCATATGAAGTTTATAGCAGATGGTTCCTTAAAGTGAAAGATCTCCTAACGCCAACCTGGGCCATAGGTCTTGTTATGAAATTATTTATAAGAGCCGTAGATCAAACTATATCAAAAGTGTGTTAAAATGGCCAACATAGACATCCCCAAATGTCATCCAGTTATCACTGGATGCACCCGGAACTCTCTCTCTGTTTTGGCAGGTACAGAGCAGCACAAACCTGACACCTGGGGCAGGTGAAGGCTTCCAGTTCCCCCCATACAACCTGCAGAGGTGGAGAGGACTTCAGCTGTGCAGCCTAAATTCTCTGTGCCAAGTCAATCCCCTTCAGTCAGAAGTAGATGGATATTCTTCCAGTTTGATGCACAATCACATTTCTCAGTGGCATGAACAATGACAATTGCATGCACAGCAGGAGCAGCAATACAAACAGCTGTGCTGCTTGTGCTGTATCTTGTGAATATCTGACCCAAACCATATCCTCTCATATTTCAGCTGCCCAGCACTACCTACATTCAGTAAACTGCAAGGAAGCTTGGAAAGGACACTGGGATCAGCTTTTTCTTTACATAAGAACAAACATTCCTAGTTCCTCATTTTTTATTGTTAAACTATATATTTATGTAGGCTAGCTGGTAATTTGCAGTGTTTTTTATGAAGGAACTCTGCATAAGAAAAGAATAATATCTTCCTCCTAATTCTCCTAAGGTGTAAGGAAAAAAAGTATCTCTTCTCCTCACTCCAGACAGCTTCTTTTTAATTTCTTGTTTCGTGGAGTCCAGAAGTCAGCGTGGTCAACATCTCATATCTTCATTAATGCTCCAAGCATAAGCCCTATAATAGTTTTGCACATTAGTTACCCCACCTTTTGACTATTTGATCTAGCCGTGTAATAATTCCACCTAGTCTTCCCATGTAACAGCTCTAATCACAGAATCATAGAGGATGGAAAGGATCCCTGGATCCAACCCCCACACAAAATGCTACAGTATTTCAAGGAAGACAAGGCCAGGGCAGTCTGGGAGAGCTTTGTATTCATATATCCCCATCATTATGGGTCGTGCACTTCTTCCAGTCACCAGGACCTACCTAGTCTAGAGCCCAGAGGAATGTTTATTATCTATATGCACACAAGGCATGCTACAGTTTAGTTTAGGAAAGTCAGGCATTGCAGTTTTGCTGTAAATGTAGCAGCTGCATCTTGGCAACAACACATTTCCTCTCAGTTAATAGGCTATGACAGGAGGCTTTTATCCAACCTGTAACTACATTTTCTAAGATGCTGCATATTATAATCTCTACCCATAATCACAGACTCATAGAACGGTTTGGAGGGGACCATAAAGGTCATTTAATTCCAACCCCCAATAATCAGATTCATCTCTTCCCTGCACTGTTTGTGCCTCCTTTTACAGAAGGGAATTGGTTACCAGCAGACAGAGGGTTTTGTAAAAGGAAGTACGAAGCCTTGCAAAACCCAGAACTTCCTTTGTGACTACCTAAGAACAGAGTTCTGTGAGAGTCAGACCACTTCTTTTCCCCAAATATGGCAATCCTGCAGTACCCCAAAGGCAAATCAGGTAAGTAGCTGCAAAGGTAGAGCTGTCCCAGCAGCCAATTACAGGCAGAGCTGAACAACATGGATATAAAAGGGCATGAGGGGGAAGGTTTGGACTACACCTTTTAAAGTCAAAAGAATTCTATGCTGAGGTCACACTAGAAGATGATCAGTGGGCTGGGCCTGCAACTAGTTTCATCAAATATCAATGTTTTTGCAGGATTTCACATACTGTGACTGCAGATGGCTTGTAAAAATACATCATCTACATCAAAACAGGAAACACGGAGCCTAAATGGCATTAAAAAGAGGTGCAGTGACTTTTGTGTTCACTAGACCCTAAAACAGGCACTAAGGTCTTTTATAATTTAACTCCCCTGTTTTCAAGAAGTCAAGTTTGACGTCTTTTGCAAGGGCCAGAGTTCAGCAATATAATGTAACTGAAATGCTGAGTAATAACTGGGAAGTTAAAAGAACCAGGTGTGTTTCCTCCATGTGATTTACACTAGTGCTTATCTAGACTGCAGACTGCAAGAGAGTGTTGAAACCTACTGGCTTATTTTGAAGTATAGTCCCAACCTCCCTTTCCCAAAAGGTGAATATGCTCCCAAAATACCCTGCTGAAAAAATGCCAGTGATGTGGTATCACCATTTTTTGGAGTTCTCTGATGTCTGTGGCTTAGAGGACTGGTGTTCTGCTCAATGTATGTGCAAATGTAGCTAATTATAAGCTCTTGCGAACAGAAATCCTCTGTCTGCACAGTCTTTGGCACAGCAGGGTCCCTTTCTCAGCAGGCCTTCAATAAGAACACAGTGCAAGGTATGAATCATACCATATCAAAGGTGAATCAGAATGTTTCTCTGCATCACTGACAGAGAGGGTAACAAACTTAACATGTGTCTGCAAGACTGATGAGCAGCAAAATTTCTCTGTTTTAACTCAAGATAAGAGAAAAAATATTTTTGAAGGAAATAAAGGATAACCTGAATAAAACAGAAGTGCTCGATATAAAGACACAGCTGCTCAGTTCATCATTTACAGTCCATTGTTACCTTGCAATAATTTCTTTTAACTGAAGGATAACCTGAAATGATAGACTTTAACTGATATGAGAATTATTTGGAACTAAGATTTTCTATAATCTTGGCAAACTAATAAAACCAAACCTATTCCCTTTTATGCAAGTCAGAATTACACAGTCTCTTAAATAAAATAGTTTGGGGTTTTGTGGGTTTGGTTTTTTTCACTCTGCAAACAAACACAAGTCTATCAGCAATTCACAAAACTAGCCACAATTGTTTATAGAACCCTCTTGCGTTTTCTTCCTCTTTTTTATACACCACTATATTCTTGAATGTCCTTAAAAGGCATTCTAGTGTATTCTCTCCTTCCTACTGGCAGAAACAAAGCGACTGGAGACACTTGACTACCTCTGCTGGGTATCTGAGAATATACATGAGGAAGTGACTACTCATTTCAGGAGTGCTGCGACCTGTTGCCCTCATGCACCAGGTTTTAACTTGGCTTTATATGCTCTTGGTGCAAAAAGGCGATGAGAGGGTGTCAATTTGTGACCTGGAAATTCCCCCGCAGCAGGAGCATAATCTGAGCGATTTAGTGTGAGTACCTTGTGGCTTTAAGAGTTAGTTACCCTGCAGTTTACAGCCTACTGTTACAGGCAGTGACAAAACACCATCCAGTAGCAGCAGGAAGCTCGGTTTAGGTGGACAGACAAGGCAAATAAACCCACAGTTCACAGAGACTTGACCAAAAGAGGCTAAAGCAGAACATATCTGCAAAACTGGCTGCTTGGAGCTAAGGCAGGCCAGGTACCCTCCAGCAGCTTGTGGCTGGTTCTGAGCTCAATAGCTGGAGAAAAAGGTCATGAAGTCATCATATATTAGTGAAGGTGATCCTGGTCAGTCTTAGGGCAAGGTCAGCTGAACCAGAATCTCTAATCTTGTATTTCCAGACTGAAAGAGATCCTCCAGGCACAGCTACAATATGAAACACAACCCTGATAAATTAAGAATCATACAATTCTATGTGAAACAATATGTCCACAGAAATACTGGCCTTTAAAAATAAAGGGAAAAAAATTAACCGGAATGGGAAAACTTTATTTTTCTTAGTCAGCATTCATTTTTCTTCTAATACGAGCTTTTATCTCTACACGAATGCTGTCTGTAAACGTGGGAATCTAAACACACCTTCAGCAGTGTCGAAGCCCTCAGTGCAGGCTCCGCAGAGAACTTTCTAAACATGCGATGCCATCGTGTGGGGAGTTACGTCTCCAGCAGCTTCCAGATGAACTTCGCTGAATTTCGTAGGATCCTAGAACGGTTTGGGTTGGAAGGGACCCTAAAATCATCATTTCGTCTCTGCCGTAGGCAGGGACACCTTCCAGTAGACCAGATTGTGCTCACATTACATGAACATCCCATTAATTCCCTCACTTTTACTTACCATGTCCTCACCCTGCTGATACAAGCTGGGTAACTCCTGTGCCTCTAGTGGTGACCGTAAAAAAATCGAAATCTGTATCCACTGGTTCAAACGTGGTCACCTTGGAATTCTGGTCAATGTGTTTCTGACTCTCAGCTGGCAGCAAGAAAAATATTCTACGTCTTTTTATGAAGTTTTGCATCCATGAAGATTAAAAAAAAGTACAAACCCAAATAAAATGGGTATTTTTGGAACTTATCTTTATCAATATTTTTACTCATTCTTGCAAAAGACTATAACAGTGGGAGCTCTGCCATGGCTAGTACAGAGAGAATCACAGAGTGATTTTGGTTGGAAAAATCACAGAGTGATTTTGGACCTTGAAGCTCATCTCATTCCAACCCCTTGCCATGGGCAGGGACACCTTCCACTAGACCAGGTTGCTTCAAGCCCCATCCAACCTGGCCTTGAAAACTTCCAAGCATTAATAACTTCTCTGGACAACTCTTTTTATTTATTTATTTATTTATTTATTTATTTATTTAATTTTAATTATTTTTTCCCCTTCTTTTGCACATATAAAGGAACATAGAAGATTTCTGTTGAAAGCACACTGATCAGACTGTAATTAAAAATTAAATGCCAAAGCTGATAACCTGTTCCATTTGGTTGCAGGATCTCACACAACACCAGTTTCGTGGGAATCTGCACATCTCATCCCTGGCGGGAAGGAGGAGGAGGCTTCACACTGAGCTTGGGCTGCAAGGAAACCCACTGGAGTCAGACAAAGCACAGTTAATTGAGGTGTCACTGCTATGAAGGCAAAGGCCTTGGTATGTTACAGGAACCAAACCCTGTGGCTGAACAGGAGAATGCTGCTGAGTAATGTAAGCGAGATAGAAAATTGTTAACCTGAAAAAAAGTGAATTCTGGGACCAGTTTTGCAACCACTGAGGTTTTAATTTTTCTCACAGGCATTCACATGTCTGACTGAAGTGCAGGGCCAATCTCTAAGCACAGTCCCTGTGACCTTGCACTAGTCCCTATACCCTTGTACAGCCTTTTTCTGCCTCAGCCTCAGCCCGGCCTGCTTTTGCCAGTAAGGAGATAGAAATTTAACCTGTTCATTGAGAAATTGTTGTGTTTTCCCTTCACTGCCCATTGCCATTGAAATGCACGGGCCCCTGAGTGTTTACCCTGAAAATGACCTGTGTGTGTGTGTGTGTGTGTGTGTGTGTGTACACATTACACACAGCCTCTTCCTTCCCAAAAGCCAAGAGCTGTTTCCAGCACAGATCAGGGCCGGCAGCACCTTCTCCTGCAGACCTTCCCGGGGATAATTTTTGGGACGGTTTTTAAAACGCTTCGGCACACCCCAGCACCTCAGCCGTG
>VXAY01006112.1:952921-976246 GCA_013399855.1 Oxyruncus cristatus
GGCCGTGGCGCCGGATGGCGCCGGGCCCTGTGTGACGGTCCCGGGGGCGGAGAGGGGCCGGCGGAGCCCCGCCGGTAAGCGGGGAGGTCTGTCGGGGGGGGGGTCTCGCCTCAGGGCTGCCTTGTCAGCGGGGTGGGGGCGGACACACACACAAACACACACCCACGCCAGGGCTGCCCGGCCGGCTGAGCGCACCGCGAAGTGAAATGAGCCTTTCAGGGACCCTCTTTTTCTCCGGCGGTTCGCTGCTTTAAGTTAATCGTGTCTTCACGGTGACGGTGGTTTCCATTCGCTCCTCGGGGTTTACCCCACGGTGGAAATTTTCCTCGCAGGCAAACGGGGCTTTAGGCCTGAAGGTGAGGCTGCCCAACCCGGCCTCTTGTGTGCGGTAAACAGAGCGTCAGCAATAAAAATACTGCGTTAGGCTCAACACCGTGTCGCTCTGCGGAGGCTGAAGGGCCGTGTGGTGGGCTTGTCTGCAAAAAAGAGATTCCCCTGGAATGGGAATCGCGAACAGAAAAAGAGCTGTCAGGAAGGACATGGAATTTGCGGAAAGAAAACTACAAGAGGGTGTTTTGTTCCACATCTTACCTTCTTTATATTGCCGTCCCAGACACATGGGAAGGCCCATTGGCAGTGATGACTGTCATTGTGGTTATGGTGGATTTTGGGATTTCAGGCCCTGCTGTGGCACTGTTAGGTCTGTGCAGTGAGAAAGTCAGAGCACATGGCCCAAACAACACTAAAAATTAAATCTCCATAGTGCACATGAATCCTGGGACAGTGAGAGAAATCGTAGTTGTACCACTAAATGTGTAAAACAAGCAAACGAGGAAACCCCAAACCAACCCTTGCCCTGCCAATCTTAATTCTGTGGGTACCAACTCTCAATGATTTATTGACTTCACATGAATCTATGTGTTTTCAATGGGTCTTGAGTTGTTCCTAAATGTTGTTGTTACTTTGTTTCAAAATATTTTTGTATTGTGTCCTTAGAAAAAAAACCCTCTCGTCATTTTCAGAAGCTTTTTCCTGCTGGAGGATGTTTTAGTGCCACATCATATTGGCAGACGTAGCTTCAGTCCATTAATGCATCAGAATGATGTAGCATAATCTGTCATTAATAATCCATAATCAGGCTTTTTCCTTCATGTTAGGGCTACATTGCAGCTGTCAGACTCATGGTCACTTTGTATAAGCTAATTTAACCATTAGATCATATTGGTTTTTCCATTTGTAGAGACTTGAATGATGTTTGCATTGGTGGACAGGAGGTTTTTAGCAAAGAGCTGTCAGATTGTCAATTTTTAAAACACAGTTACAGATGTTCTCCAAATTCATTAAGTCTCAGTGAATACAGAGACTAAACACTAGTTTTAATAATTTCCTGGAAGGGTCGTAATTTGCTTTTCTTGTTAAACTTGTACTGGTATGTTAGTCAGTTTGAGATGTCCTCCATGTCTCTTGTGATACCTTTCTGTGTTTAGTGGTTTTTTTTTTTAATTCTTTTTCCTTTGCTTCAGGTTGAAAAGATGGGAAATGCCGAAAGCAATGCCTATCACAATCATCTTTCCAGATTTCTTCCTGAGGAGCAGACTGACATTGATGGATTGTTTGATACCTTATCAGGATCAAGTGGCTCAGCTGGAGGAAAAAATGCCAAAGTTACAAAGAAAACTATGACTCTGGCAGCACTACAGGCAAGACAATCTATTATTCGTGATATATCTGGGATGTCATGCTTTGAACAGAATTCCAGAAAGAAATTAAAGATGTGGCAATAGTTACTTTTAAAGGATTGCTCATATTTTGGGTGGGATGGATTTTAACTTTCTCCTACACTTTAATATGAGTAGTGAATTTCAGGTCTTATTTATCTCTTAAATTGCACTGTTGGGTCCATTTGCAGCTTTACTGATTCTGAAGTAAATTGGGACGTGTGGAAATATTTTTACAGCAACCAGAAAAATGGGAAGAATATTTTCCCGCCTGGAATCTATAGTGTGGGATTATTTACAGATTTTCTTGAGAAGCTGCCACCAAGTCAGTTTGTATTTGATTATATCTGTCTCCCTCAATGCATCACCACCTCTAATCTCTGCACTTGCACTAAAAAGGGAGGATTCAATTTTGCTTGATTAAGCTGTGGTTCTCCGTTTTAGCTAATTAAAATGCAGTATGCTTCTGATTAACTTTGCATTCATTTTCTAATCAAGAAAAGAGAAAAATGATTCATTGAAATAGTTGATACTTCAGTTAGGCAGGAGCTAAGTGGCCAAATGAATGTAGTGGTAAAGTGCATTTTTATATATGTTACACAGCTAATGGGATCAAATTAAAACTCATTGAAAGCAGGTTATTTTAAGGTATTTAGCAGTTCATGAGCTGCCACTAGTTTGGAAACAGCGTTGCTGCTGCCGGGCTTTTCAGCACTGCTTTATCCAAGAACCTGTCCTTGGTGTCTGTTACTAGTTTGGGACCTGGAAGAAGTTCTGTTTGTAGCTTTACCCCTAGATCAGGGTGGTGGTTGATGAACATTTGTCTTTTCCCTTTCTGCCTTTTGGTTTGCCGGCTCACATTGGAAGGCTGCCTGTAGGTGCCCAGTTCCTTGGTGCAGGGACAATTCCTGTGGCATTCCTGCCCCGTAGGTGACTCTGCTCATGTCTGGGCTAGACTGAGATGTGGCAGGTTTGTTCTAACAACAGTCTGGTAGCACTGATGAGTCCCCAGGCATTACCTCATGGACTCTGCTTAGGCTCGTGCTTTGCCAGAAGGAAACTACATGGCTTCTGGGCCAGAGCAGGCTGCACTGCACAGCTTGGGAAGCAGGCAGAGCAGGAATCTCCAGATCCTTTCTTGAAGCCATTTAAAACAAGGATTCTAGACTGTCAGAAGTGTGACTCAGTTAGCTGTTTATTAAAGGTTCCTTTTTTACAGATCTCCATTTTTTGCACCCCAGGTCTACTCTTTGGAAGAGCTAAAAGCAAAACGAGGTGGTGGGCAGGATAAGGTAGGGAGTAGGTAGGTAACTCAGCAGTGTGAAGTAAAAGGCCCTTGAGTATAAGGTTTTAGTTGTGTTCCCTGCTGCTTCTTCCACTTCAGGCTCATTTAGCATTTTCAGAGAGCCTCTCAAAGACAGCTGTACCCCCTGTGACCATCCCTCCCTCAGTATGGAGTACTCTGATGTGAAGGACTGTGGCTGCTATTTCTGCTCCTGCTGAAATCAATGGGGATTCTACCACTGACGTCAAAGAAAGCAGGGTAGAGCTCTGGATATTGGATCTCTGTATGCCCAGCAACAGCCATTAGCATCAAATAGGAACAACCCAGGTGGCTTCCAGAGGAGTGATATTGAGCCAGCAAATCAGTAAATGGAACTGGAATAGTGTTATTGGCAGGTGCAGCTTCATTGATTTCAGCATCGTCCCCACTGGGCTACACCCCTGTACAGAACAGTCAAGGCAGGTCCTCAACATGCTGTGCACAGTGAGGACAGTCTGTAATCATGTCCCAGTGTGTGCATGTATTTGAGATGATTTATTTTTAAACCATGTAATTATCTTGAACACTGTGAAAGTTGAATCCAGAGTCAGATCTTCCCCACAGAGCTGTGATGTGTGACGATGTATACCAGTTAGATTTCAATTCAAAGGGCCAGGCATGCCATTCAGATGAATAACGCCTGANTTCTGTGTTTAGTGGTTTTTTTTTTTTAATTCTTTTTCCTTTGCTTCAGGTTGAAAAGATGGGAAATGCCGAAAGCAATGCCTATCACAATCATCTTTCCAGATTTCTTCCTGAGGAGCAGACTGACATTGATGGATTGTTTGATACCTTATCAGGATCAAGTGGCTCAGCTGGAGGAAAAAATGCCAAAGTTACAAAGAAAACTATGACTCTGGCAGCACTACAGGCAAGACAATCTATTATTCGTGATATATCTGGGATGTCATGCTTTGAACAGAATTCCAGAAAGAAATTAAAGATGTGGCAATAGTTACTTTTAAAGGATTGCTCATATTTTGGGTGGGATGGATTTTAACTTTCTCCTACACTTTAATATGAGTAGTGAATTTCAGGTCTTATTTATCTCTTAAATTGCACTGTTGGGTCCATTTGCAGCTTTACTGATTCTGAAGTAAATTGGGACGTGTGGAAATATTTTTACAGCAACCAGAAAAATGGGAAGAATATTTTCCCGCCTGGAATCTATAGTGTGGGATTATTTACAGATTTTCTTGAGAAGCTGCCACCAAGTCAGTTTGTATTTGATTATATCTGTCTCCCTCAATGCATCACCACCTCTAATCTCTGCACTTGCACTAAAAAGGGAGGATTCAATTTTGCTTGATTAAGCTGTGGTTCTCCGTTTTAGCTAATTAAAATGCAGTATGCTTCTGATTAACTTTGCATTCATTTTCTAATCAAGAAAAGAGAAAAATGATTCATTGAAATAGTTGATACTTCAGTTAGGCAGGAGCTAAGTGGCCAAATGAATGTAGTGGTAAAGTGCATTTTTATATATGTTACACAGCTAATGGGATCAAATTAAAACTCATTGAAAGCAGGTTATTTTAAGGTATTTAGCAGTTCATGAGCTGCCACTAGTTTGGAAACAGCGTTGCTGCTGCCGGGCTTTTCAGCGCTGCTTTATCCAAGAACCTGTCCTTGGTGTCTGTTACTAGTTTGGGACCTGGAAGAAGTTCTGTTTGTAGCTTTACCCCTAGATCAGGGTGGTGGTTGATGAACATTTGTCTTTTCCCTTTCTGCCTTTTGGTTTGCCGGCTCACATTGGAAGGCGGCCTGTAGGTGCCCAGTTCCTTGGTGCAGGGACAATTCCTGTGGCATTCCTGCCCCGTAGGTGACTCTGCTCATGTCTGGGCTAGACTGAGATGTGGCAGGTTTGTTCTAACAACAGTCTGGTAGCACTGATGAGTCCCCAGGCATTACCTCATGGACTCTGCTTAGGCTCGTGCTTTGCCAGAAGGAAACTACATGGCTTCTGGGCCAGAGCAGGCTGCACTGCACAGCTTGGGAAGCAGGCAGAGCAGGAATCTCCAGATCCTTTCTTGAAGCCATTTAAAACAAGGATTCTAGACTGTCAGAAGTGTGACTCAGTTAGCTGTTTATTAAAGGTTCCTTTTTTAGAGATCTCCATTTTTTGCACCCCAGGTCTACTCTTTGGAAGAGCTAAAAGCAAAACGAGGTGGTGGGCAGGATAAGGTAGGGAGTAGGTAGGTAACTCAGCAGTGTGAAGTAAAAGGCCCTTGAGTATAAGGTTTTAGTTGTGTTCCCTGCTGCTTCTTCCACTTCAGGCTCATTTAGCATTTTCAGAGAGCCTCTCAAAGACAGCTGTACCCCCTGTGACCATCCCTCCCTCAGTATGGAGTACTCTGATGTGAAGGACTGTGGCTGCTATTTCTGCTCCTGCTGAAATCAATGGGGATTCTACCACTGACGTCAAAGAAAGCAGGGTAGAGCTCTGGATATTGGATCTCTGTATGCCCAGCAACAGCCATTAGCATCAAATAGGAACAACCCAGGTGGCTTCCAGAGGAGTGATATTGAGCCAGCAAATCAGTAAATGGAACTGGAATAGTGTTATTGGCAGGTGCAGCTTCATTGATTTCAGCATCGTCCCCACTGGGCTACACCCCTGTACAGAACAGTCAAGGCAGGTCCTCAACATGCTGTGCACAGTGAGGACAGTCTGTAATCATGTCCCAGTGTGTGCATGTATTTGAGATGATTTATTTTTAAACCATGTAATTATCTTGAACACTGTGAAAGTTGAATCCAGAGTCAGATCTTCCCCACAGAGCTGTGATGTGTGACGATGTATACCAGTTAGATTTCAATTCAAAGGGCCAGGCATGCCATTCAGATGAATAACGCCTGATTTTGCCTGTCTTAACATCAGGGATGATGTGAATCAAGTGATCTCAACTTTGTTCCATGCTTCAATTTAGTTGATATGCAGAGGGAAATTTCTCAGGATTGTTTCTACACATGCACATGGAGTTAAACATATTGTCTTGAGGCCAAAACAGATGTGGCAAACATTTTACTTTCTCTTTGTTTTTAAACATCTGTGAGCTCCACTGTCAAAAGCAGACTTGAAACACAATTTTTAATATTTCACTGGCAAAGTTGTAAACCGTTGCAACAGAGTTATCATGTAGAAACACTTTGCTAATATCCTGTTGGGACTTAACAGTGTTGTTTTTCTGAAGTCCGGTATCAGTTTCAACCTGAATTAGTAAATAACCACTATAAAAATAGAGATTTTTTTTATTTTTTCTCTTGGAAAACCCGTCCTTTGGCAAAAGTTTGTTGCTCGTAGTAGATACTACGTCTCAGCTGGAATACATTAGTTATTCTTCACTTATGAAATGTGCTCTTTGCTGTTTCTCTCAGGCACATGTTCAGGAGGCACTGCCAGAGCAAATGACTGTTCGGTTGTACAACGGGATGAAAAGCATTGACCTGCCTGGGAAATCATCTGGGCTGAGTGAACAGATTGCTAAGGAGCAGTTTGTAATTTTCATGTCAGACCTCTTAAAAGGGAATGCAGATGAGAAGATTACCATAATAATGAGAATGATCTCCAAGACAGAAGGGCCCGTGAAGGGCAAACAAATCCAAGAGGTAAACGGAGTAGTTAAAATGTGTGCTGGGGGGACAGTAAGAGAGCAGGGCTGTATTTAAGAGCCAGCAAGGGTTGTGGTGTGACTGATGCTTCTGGAAATTGAGCAAAATACTTGTTAGAGCTTTAGCTGCAGGATAGTTGTGGGAATCAAATATAGCTTGCAAGGTGAAAGAGTGGGATCTTGCAGAACAGTAATTCACCAGCAGCTCCTACCGCTTCAAAACTTGGTCCTCCCTCTTTTATGCTATATTTTATGGAGTTGCTTTATGGAGTAACATGTACTAAATGTCTTGAAAAAGGCTCCTGTTCAAGACCTATGACACTGAAATAGCATTTAGTTCCTGACTTGTCATGGCAAGAGATGTTTCTGCCTTGGGATTACAGCATCAGTACTGCTTGACTTTATTTTCAGACAGTCCTTTGAAGCTCTTGGCAATTTTCATCTACGAAATACCAAAATGGTGATGGTTTAATCTTTTCAGTTCACAGAGGATCTGATCATGTCTGTAGTCCATGTGCTGAACTACAGGAAGGAACTGAAAGGTTGGAATTTGGAGAATACTCGGGATTCTGCCAGTGGAGTAAAGGCTTTGGCTTCTCAGCTGCTCTCAGAGTTGAAGCTTGCAGGTAAGCACCCCTGATGTAGCAGATCTCAGAGCTCCTGTGATCACTGATCTCATGAGAATTTCTCTGTTCAGGTCACATCTTTGAATTTAAATGGTGAGACCAACATTTTGAATCTAGTTCTTTTCAAATGACACAGGAATTTTATTTACTTTACCTTACTAGCTTTCTCCCCTAAATTCAGGAGAGCTTTGGGCTGAAGTCCCAGATTAGGTGGACATGCAAAACTGTTTGTCATGGAACATGTCTGTTTTACAAACACCTGACTTGCAGATGATGGGCATTTAGATACATGGGCATCTAAGTATTATTTATTTGAGTATATTTATCGTGTATTTATGACGACATGTCCTTTTACAAAGCATTGGTCTATCTTAGCACTATTGTAATAACAGATTTTGCTGTCTTGCAAAGAACATCCCCTAAGTTGTAGGCAGGAGCCCATGTTTATAAATTACAACAACCCAGCCAGTGAATGTCACAGGTAAATGTTTCTCAGTTCTGTGGTTGCATTTGCTTAATGTAGTTGCCACTTTACTGTCATGGCTCCTTTCATGTGTGGTTTCCTGTCCATTAAAATAATGAAATATTGTATTTACACTTAAAAATCAGCTGATTATTTTCCAGACTGGGAAACTTACTCCTGTTTCTATGTGTCTTATTATTTAGATGGAACAAAACCTGTGGGTCCTCAGCTGCTGGAGACAAGTTTTGATTCGAGTGTCATTGAGGACTGGGTGTTCAGAGTTCCCCAGGTCTCAGTTTTCCTCAGTGTTGTGATCAGGCAAGGCCTCCACGTTCTCCATTCCGTCTCAGACCAAACCAACGACACCCTCAACCTGGTTCCCCGCTGCAAAGGCATGAAAGGAAGAGGACTTGTCAGTCTCTTTGACATCCCATCCATCATATACATCAACTCCCACCTGCCTGCAGAGCTGCAGCACAAGTGGCAGCTTTTGTTTTCTTCCAGGCTCCATGGGGAAAGCTTTTCACAGTTGTGTGGGCACATAGTGAACAAAGGGCCTTGCATAGTGATCCTGAAGGACTTGGATGGTTTTCTCTTTGGTGGGTTTGCATCTCACTCCTGGGAGGTGAAGCCGAAGTTTCAAGGTAAAACTTGTTTTTCTGTTTTTTTTTTTTTTTGTATCCCATGGCTCTGGTAAACATTCCCTGTTCTGTGCAGGTACAAGAATGGATACTTAATATCCATTTCATGGATACTGTCACTTTACTTTCATAACACAGTATTTCTTACACTTCCAAGTGGCAAAAATAACATTAATTTTCAAAAAATACACAACGCATGCAGGGTTATTCTTAACATGGCAGTCAGGCATTTTACAGATTAATATTTATAATTTGTTGTTTGATAAGACTTTTAAAATCATAGGACTTATTGATCATGGAGCAAGTTTTCAGGGAAATTTATCAAGCCCTGTAGCTGCTTAGGTTGAAAATTAAATGAAAATTAAGGAAGCACAGCATAGATGATGAGAGATTAAATGATTTGTCCACAGGATGGCAGTGTTCCATCAGGAACACCTGAGCCAAATGCCAGGTTGAGCCTCCTGTTGCCAATTGTGCACTGACTGTCTTTGTTTTCCTTCTAAAATCCAGCAGCCAAAGGGTTCTTTGGACAAACTAAACTTTTTGTTCCCGTGAAACCTCAGTGGAGAAGAGAAGGTTTTTTTCATAATTCTTTGGAAAGAACTTTTGTGATGGATTTTTGAAAAAAAACCAGCTATGGGCTCTGGGTAATCTGTCCTACTGGGAATCCTCACTTTGGCTACATCAGAAACTCACTTCCTATACTTAATTAGTATTTGATAGGTACCACTCCAGTCAGTTAATATGTTGTGTTATGTTGATTACATAATTTTCTTGTATTTTTGGCTTGATAGAATAGCACATACAGTGTGTTAGTCACCCACAGCACATGTCCCTCTGAGTACCAAGCTGGACATAATGAAAGTTGTGCTCTAAATCATTGACTCTGAACTGATCCATGTATCAGTGGAGTCAGAACTAAGGCACTCACATCAGTGTGGGCAGATGTGGCAGCTGGCCAGTTTTAGATGACAGCAGGCAGCCTGTGGTAGGTGTGCCCTCCCACGGTGACATAACGTCCTAGTCATGCCTCTGACTCTGCCCTTGATCGCAGCTTGTAATTGCATCCATTTCTGTGACTCTGCACAGAGTTAACTGAGAGTAAACAACAGGTGTAG
This sequence comes from Oxyruncus cristatus, assembly GCA_013399855.1. Taxonomy (NCBI): domain Eukaryota; kingdom Metazoa; phylum Chordata; class Aves; order Passeriformes; family Cotingidae; genus Oxyruncus; species Oxyruncus cristatus. The sequence goes on from VXAY01006112.1 coordinate 962,420, forward strand.
ATCTTGCTGAGAGGTAACTACTGGCTTTCTGAGATGGCAGCTGCTGTCTTTGAACTATTCAGCTTCACTTCTTCCATTGATTTTTCCATCCTGTTGGTAGGCAAGTTATTGCTTGACCAGTTGTCTGACTTCAGGCACTTTTCTGTTTACAGGTGACAACAGATGCTTTCTGTTTTCTGTTTCCCCCTCTCTTGCTGTGTACACATACACAGGGTACAATGACCACTTCATGTATTTGAACAATGGCCAACAGACTATGCCAAATGGACTTGTAAGTATTCAGAAATGACAGTTTGGAAATTGGATTTGTGGCTTGTGTTTGGAAGAGTGTTTTTGTTTTGTTCTTTTGTTTGGTTTGGTTGTTTTGGTGTTGTTTTGTTTTTTTTTTTTTGCTTGTTTGTTTGTTTGTTTTCTGGTTCTGAGAGCAGATTTAATTCACTTTTTATTCTCAGAGGAAGTTTGCATCCCTTGTGCCCCACTTTTAGTAGGAGGATTTTTTTTCTTTTTTTTGTATTGAAGCATCAGTGTAAAGTGTGAGCTGTGAATGATGATGGAGAAGTGCTTACAGCACTGATAGAGCCCCTACTTTTCTTTACAGTTAATATGTATATTGACTGAATCAACTAAGATAGAATTTACCTGTGTGTGACCCAAGCAGGTGGGCCTTATGTAGGTTAGATTTCTGGAGGTTCTGGAGGTTCTTGTTGCCAAGCTTGGTTATCACAGAAGTCCTTCTAGGTGTCCTCCCTGGAAGAATTGACTGCACGTATCCACACCACTGGAGCAGCACAAAATTGCTGATCTGTGTAACTGAGGATCCTTCCACTGGCTGCTCTCACTGCCACACTAACTGCTTTTTAAATTAAGGAAGAGAAAGCCCAACAGATTTAGAGTGCAAACACTGCAAGTAGCTGCTGCTGCTGCCGTGTGATTACAGTGGCAGGAGCTTCTCTTACTCAAATTCACAAATGAACTCTCCAGCTGCAGAGGAGTTTCCACAGAGCTACAACACATTACCTTTTTTGAAACTGCTTTGCAGTTTTGCAGCATTATGTGCCCATAACTTTGGGAATTGCAGCAGGCTGGAATAAATTTGCTCCGAAGAAAGTGAACAACAGCAGGCTACATTATTTGTTTCTGTAGATGCCTTTCTAAATGGAAAAAGGGCAGCAAACCAGGGCACTGTCACCCTGTTTGGAATGGGACTGTTAGTCAATAAACAAAAGCCAGGAGCTAAATTTCTGGTACAACTCATGGATACTGGTGTTCTGTGAAGTGTAGAGGGAGGGCAGTATCACTCAAGTAAATTACTGTTTGTCTTCAGGAATGCACGATGTGGGTACAGAAGCCCAGGTTCGCTCTGAATCCCCCTTTATTTAACCTACCCATAGAAGTGTGGCACAGACAGTGAGCACAGCAATTTATTCTCTAGGGCTTCATGACTTTCCCAGTCTGTTCCACCTGTGCAACAAGTGTTTAATGTGCTGCTTTGGTCGACAGGGTATGGGTGGACAACATGGATACTTCGGGCTCTGGATAGACAGTGACTATGGGAAGGGACACAGTAAAGCCAAACCTCGATGTACCACCTACAACAGCCCCCAGCTGTCAGCCAAAGAGGATTTCACACTGGATGCCATGGAAGTCTGGGCGGTGGGAGACGTCCCTGAAAGCGTGGTGGGTGAACCTGTGAAATGGTGTCCTGGTTGGAACAGAACATGCAAAACTCACAGTTGCAGTGGTCTCGTTAAACTCCCTCTCTCTGTTGTAATTAATAATATTTTCTATTACTGGCCCTGTGGTGCCACGTATTTTGCAGCAGGCAAATAGCAAAATAGTAGTGGAATTACGGAGGTTGCCAACAAGAAGGAACTTCAGGAGCCAAGAGGTGATAGAGTCAGAAGAGCAGTACTTTATTCTGAATTTCCAAAGGCCTTTCCAATATTGAGGAATGGTCTCCAAGAGGAACCTCCTTGGAGGGATTCAGTAAAACCCAGTGTTTATAAAACGGAAGGCAAGCGCTCTCAAGTAAACGCTCAAGTAAAGCCCAATCTGTAGTTCAGGAACAGACCCAAAAGATTTCTTTAGCAGTAGCTTTAAATTTACTGTTGTTTTACAATAAGTCTATGTGATTAGATTGATGCCAGTCTTTCTGCACTCGGTTTATTTCTGGGAATGAGCAGGAGCCCTCTTTCCAGTCTCCTCTGTCCCTGTAATTTATTCTCATATTAAACTGTCTGGTCTGTATGGTTTGGTGTTAGGTTTGTTTTTCAGATTTTTACTTCTTTTTATACTAAACTTGTGTGCCTTGACTTCACTGGACACAGAGCTCTAAATAGAAACAGAACAAACTGTTTACAGAAAATGTCAAATTGTAATTGAATCTCTTCTTTAAAAAAAACCCTCACTTCTGCACTTCAGACTGAGGTGAGGTTAACCAGGATGTTCTGGTTGGCTTGTAACCTGAATAAACTTGAAATAGTTCACTGTCATCTTAGGAGAAGTTTATGGCTATTTTGTGTGACTGCAGCTATAAAAATAATTTGATGTATCCCAGTGAATCTTAAAGACCTTACTTGGAAAGTATGCCTGCTCTGCTGTGCCAGGCTTGCAAACCAGATCACTTATGGACTTTTGAGTGTGTCTCCTTCCTGTAGCCCGATATTGAGATTTTAAATTGACTATATTCTATTTTCTTTTGCAGACAAAAGGTAAGAAGAGTATCCTGGATGTGGATCCTGAGGCTCAGGCCCTATTGGAAATGGCTGGAAAAAGTCGTCAGAGCGAAGGTCTCCGGGAGCCCATTGAAGAGGATGAGGATGATGAGAACTAAACGAATCACATTAAAATGAAAAGCCCTTTATTTTTATTTGATTCCAAGTGTTAATGTTCCTTGGACAGGATGTTTTTCCTCTTTTTTTTTTCCCCTTAAATTTACCTGACTATGTGGGATAAAGCTTAAGCCTCGTACTTATGTAATATTTAGGTCTAATACAATATTCTGCCTGAAGGGTTTTGTTTGGGGAGGAAAGAAAGAATAACTGGGGACACAACCATTAGACATGTCTGAGTCCTAGCTGAATATGAATTTGCCTGCATTCCCCATAGATCATGTCTGCAAACTAAATTAAAAGCAGCAGAAAATATTGACAGTATGGTTTACTGACTTGGAGAATTGATATGCACATATATATATATATATATCTATAAAGACTGTCCAAGACACTGATTAAGGCTCTTATACCTCAACTGCACATATTTATTTGCATGCAATGAAATTAGTCACTTAAGCCTGAAAATTCTAATGATGTCTTACATTGGTAAACAGAGAATAGTCCACGATTCCATATGAAGGGTGCTGTTAATTTGCATTGCTTCAGTTAAAGCATTAAGTTTCACATTATCTAAGTCAGTTTTTTAGCAGGTGACTCCATATGGGCTGTAAGATGTCCAGAATACTCATATACAGCAACAAGTTTTGTAATATTACACTATAGTTCAGCGCATCTCACTTCAGCTGCTTCTGCAGAAATTTGTCTGTTGTTTTTTAAACTTAGGAAAACGGAATCATTGGAATCATTCAGCCATATTTTTTCCTAAAAATGGGCCATACTTTCAGCAGAAATTCTCCAGGGAAGATAACTTCTTTAGTAGCCTCACTTGAGACTGGACTAAAAGATCAGGCTGTAAAAAGGAAGCCAGTTAATTGGGAATGGGATCTGCAGATACCTTGTAAAAGGAATAAAAATCAGGGTTATGTAAAATGTTTGAAGAAGATTGCTGTACACTTTATTTCCTCATAATTAATCGTTACTGCATTATGGAAAAAAATGCCTGCAATATGAATTGCAGTTGGTTGGGGGTTTTTCCTCTGTTTTGTGACTGTTCACCAGTCAGCGCCAGTTTTGTCAGGTCTGTTGTACTCAGGGCTTCTTCTACTTGAATTTGTTCCCATCTGTCAGTAATTAGTTTGACCTCGCTAATTCTGTGTGTAATTAACTTGTCAAAAACAACCCTAATTTCTTCCAGGGAGTGTAATTTCTAACTCAGCAAATAGAGTTTGCCTGTTGGTGTCTATGATTGTCAGCCTTTCTCCTCCTGAGGAAAAGGACTGTATCCAATCCTCTTTGTCCTGGCATGACTTTGTCTTCTGTGCAGCTTAGAGCAAAAAATGTACCAGAATTCTGCAATTCCTGTTCATGTGGCCTTCCTTCAAATTCTTTCCCTTGGTGTTTTTTTTTTGTGTGTGTGGTCTTTTTTTTTTCCCCACCTGCTGTTTTTCTTAGGGAGCCAGGTTTGAATATTCTGAATAATCTGCACTTGTGCCTTAAAGTAGGTCCCATTCTTTTAGATTTTGTTAAGCAAAGTGAACTTAGCTTGAACTTGAAAGGAGAGCATGAAGAAATCACTCCAGCCAGACATCCTAGAACTCAACTGTGCATTTTGTACACTACCTGAACTAATGACTGGGGCATACGTGCTGTTTGCTCCAGTACAGAGTGTCCTGTGAAAGGCCTAAACTAATGTCCTTTTATCTTGTATTTGCTTAAATAAACCTGAAAATCTCCCAAGTTTGTAACACATACAAAAAAAATGTAAACAGCAAAACAATTGCATTGATACTTTTGTATAATTTTCTTCTGTGTGTATATTAATAAGAATGTTAAATAGTACAGTGTAGGGAGTGCTGTACAGACAGCAAGTCAGTACATGAAGCTCTCTGCAGGTGTGGTGGTACCAGCTTTTGTTTGAACATTCTCAAACTCCCACCATAAGTCTCAGAGGTCTTTTCCACTTAGGCACTGAGTACTCCAAGTGGATGGCTTGCAGGAGTGAGGCAGCTGAATTTCTGCAGTTACACATAGAACAGCTAGACTTTATTTTCCTTCCGTTAGAAGGCGGAGACGTACTTGTCTTAGAGAACTGAAACTGTTTGCAAGGGTTTTAAAAATAAAATGGTGAGCAGACTGTGTCTGGGGAGGGTGAGTTTCACAAAGCTACTCTTCGCCATTTCAGTGGCCAAGTTGTCTTTGATTTATAATAAGTATCAGGATAGCTGTTTCTTTTTAGACTGTGAATCCAAAATGTAATCCTGTTTAAACATCACGTTGTGACTATCAGCATAGCATTGTGACCTCTCAAAGTGTAGTTTTTTGACAAGTTTGTGTCTGAGACTCTTCATCTTCACTTTGAAGTGATGGTGTTAAGCTGGGGCAAGAAGAAAACGGACACTATGGCACTTTAGTCTCAGTAAAGCATTATTTACTAGGACACTACTGATCCAACCAGCAGGTGGAATTGTTCAAAATTGTTCTTTAAATGCAAAAGATGGGCTTGGGAGAGACTCAACTTTTTTTTTTCCCCCCCTAAACCTAATGATTAAGCACTCTGGGCTTCCTGCTCATGCACCTAAAACATCCAGAAAGCATTGTCAGCAGTGGGCTTAGCTGTGATCTAAACATCTCAGTCCCTTTTGTGCAGCTCTTGATCCAACTGCAGAGCTCAACATCCCTGTTCTGTATGTGACTCATCTTTATTCTCAGATGCTTGTGAAAGCAATTCCCTGCCCCATTAAATCCACGTACTGCCGTGCTGTGGATCACATCACCCTTCCAGTTTGCTCCTCTCGGTCACACAGCTACAAAAGTGACAGCTGAGGGTTGGCACTTCAGCTCTCTACTCAGACATCTCCCCACAGTTTCCTTGAAAGGCTTCCTGAATCAAGACTGGATATCTGGCAGTCTAGAAACAGTACAGATTGACTACAGGAAAAGAAGTGCTGATGAAGGCAGGTCTTTTCCAGTCTTCTAATTTAATGTAAAAGGATGGGTCTAAATCAAGTCTCACACAGATACTTGTCAATAACTTTTAAAAATGTAGATTTTTATTAATAAAAATGACTTTGATTTAAATAAATAAAATTTCAGTTTATGCACAATATATTTTTCTGTACAGGTGTGAAACTCTTATTTTGTCTGGGACTAGCACATATGTTATAAAAATATACCTGCTCTTGGTTTGGAACAGGAGCTGCTGCAGAGGTTTCTGTAGAACAGCTCAGGTGGAGCATGTAGAGGAGACTCTATTGGTACAGGTGCACGTGGGTATCTTCAGGAAGGATGTGAGGCATCAGAAAGAGATGCATTTGGATTATCCAGCATCACAGCTCTGTTCCAAGCATGTTTTGGAGGAGGTCTGAGTCAGTTGTGACATCCCTTTGTGTGCCTCGGGCGGCAGCAGCGTTTTTCACACAGTTTGACGAGCTCGGAGACAACGAACACTGAGGAGGCCAGTCCAGTGAGGAACAGCAGGTCTGGGGGAGGAAACAGAGTGCAGGGGAGCTCAGCTGGGCAAGAATCCCCGTTCAGGGCCTTCCTGCAAGCTGGCATTTGTGCTGGTGTCACCCATGGGTGCATGGCCTTGCTATGCCTTTGCCAGCTGGAGAATTAGGGAACCCACTGTGGTGGACAAGGGATCCATAGCTGGGTCCACTGGTAGAGGGTGGAAACTTCTACATTAACAATTTGGGATCACTGACCACAGCTTATGACAACAGGCCTGGTGTGGATGCAACACAGTGTGGTAGGGTGGAGTTTGCTGATCCAAATGGTAAAACCTGCATTGCCTCTCAGCTGGGAAACAGTCACCCTGCTCTTTCTGAAGGGAGTGCACAAGTATCCGAGATAGATTTATGGACAGAAAGATCAGAACTCTTGGAAGATCTTAAATGAAAGAAAAAACAAACCAATATTTATTTTGCAACTTACCTAGCACTCCTAAATTCTCTGTCTGGAAGATCTTTTGTAGGGGAGGGATGTATATAACAGCCAGCTGTCCCAAAAATGATCCAAGCACGGAATACAGGAACATGCGGTTCCGAAAAAAGCCAATTTCAAGTATCAACTTTGTCTAGAGAAGTGGAGGGGGGGGAAGAGAAATGTAACTTCACCGAACCTCTGTTGGAACATAGTGTCACAGTGTTTCTTTACATGCAAACCCCGCTTTTTGAAATCACATAAACACTAACGGAGGCAGAGTTACATAGTTGAAAGCAGTTGCAGTTGAACCGTGATGGATAACTTTTATATAAATAAAGTTTAATAAAAATCATAGTGCTTTAAATGACATCAAAAAAACCCCAAAAACCCCTTGCTATGAAAAATGCTGGTATTCTAATGTTCATGTTTGTTATTTGAGATAAGAAATTATTGCTGACAGAGCGATCTCACCTGAGAGCGACATGTCAGGGCATTGAAGAGGTCAAAAAACACAAAACAGGTAAAAGTCATCGTTGTGGTTCGAGGAGTTATGCCACTTTTTGGATTCTGGAAGCACAAGTAAAAATTCAGGGCTTAGTTAAACCTTACAAAAATATGTCAATTCAAGAGGTGAATTAAATGTTCCCTTTAATGATCCCAGACATATCAAAGGATAATAAAACAAAGGAGTAAATCTTGTTCTAGCTATTATAGGTAGCATTAATTTCTCTCTACTAATTTTTTAGATTGTGATCTTATCAACCATCTTTTAAATTCTTAAGCTGGTGTGGAATTGACGTGGACATTCTAAATTAAATTACCTAAACTGTTAAAGTAAAAATCACTATTTACCAATAGCAATCCATAGCACTTGGCATTTTCTATCTACATGGAAAGGGAGAAGTGAGAAGTCCCGTAAAGCATCAACACCACATCAGAGTTTGCTTATGTAGTTAGGAAGCTCCAAATTTGAGGTAGAAGCAGAGCTATAAGCTGACCCTGCTTTCTTAACTCTCTGCCTGCACTGATCCTTCCCCACAGGATGCATTCCTGAAAGTCCTTTGCATGTCCTTCACAAAATGCCCTTCCCTTCATTCTGCACCCCGATGAAAACAAGATCAGGTTGCAGATTTTCCTCACCTCCTTCCAGAAGACAAAGAGGGTTCCACTGATGATAATGAGAGCTGACATGAAGATTTTCAGGATCAGTGATTTGCTGAGTATGGTGTCTGTGATACACCGGGGGGGCTGTTTGATGGTGTCCCTGTCAACAGGTTCAACTCCCAAGCTGCCTCCAAGAGAAGCAGAGGGATGTGTTTAGTTAATGCAGGGCATCCCTAAGTGGCACTGCTGATACACCAGGATGGAGCTGGCGGAGGCAGTTCTTTGGAATACAGCATGAGTATTCTGGCAGGGTGACATAAGGCCCCAAATTTGTCTGTCACACCAACACCAAAGGTCTTTTTTGTCTATGGAGCTGCTAAAATGACACATTAGACCAGACACACCTGCCAGAGGGAGAGCTAATTCTGAGAAGTGTGGCCAACATCTCTTCCATGTTGTGGAAGCAGTAATTGTAATTGGTTGTAGTTGTAATTAGCAGTTGGATGAGGTTCTTAAGTGTTGTGATTTTGGGGCATAAACCCCCACAGGTACCCAGTATTCCCTTGCCAGTCTATGAGCAGCTGACGCTCTCAGGATAACAGACCATTCCTAGCCAAAAAATGGCATAGTTAAGCGATTCTACCATGAAACAGCAACACATAAATGTGAAATGAATGCTTCTGGAGAGACCAGCAGGGAACAAAAGCACAGTTTGTCTTATCTAACCACCAAATAATCAGTGCATTGACGAGGGATCAAAGCCAAGAATATTTTGCTCATGTGGCTCTTCCATACCTCTGAGCTGGCGGCCCATCCATGATGATGTTGATCCATAAGATCTGCATAGCATTGAGTGGATTTGGTAGGTTGAGCACTGTTGACAGGGTAACCAGGCTCAAAGCTGAGATACTCCTGCAAAGCACAGAAGAACATTATTCGGCAGGGACTCTCCCCGAAGGTGCTTTCTCTGGGAGTGAAGCAAACAGGAACTTACGTGCTCAGCTGGAACCGGACAAAATTTTTTATGTTGTAAAATATTCCCTTTCCCTCTTCTATTGCATTCCTGGAAGGGAGAGGAGAGTTTAAGTAAAGAGCACTCACACTGTTTTACACTGAACTCCCTGTGACACTCCAAACACAAGTTGTCTTCTCTAGCCCTTATTTCAGTTGAAATTCAGAGCACAGCTCAGGATGAGGTTGTCAATGCGGTTTCTCACTTACAGTTACTTTATCAGAACTAGAAGATCTGAAAACGTGGGTCACATGGCCAGGTTTTGGTTCATGAAGCAGGCCTAGGACCTATTTATATCCTCACTGGACCCCGCCCACTCTCTCCGTTGTTGAGAACCAACAGAGCATTGCAAATTATGTTTTTCCTCTGAGCTTCCTGGATGAGGAAGTGAGCGAGTGAGACTCATAGAATCATAAAGGTTGGAAAAGACCTCCAAGATTGTTGAGCCCAACTTTTGGCCAAAAAAGTTCTGATCTACCCAGACTTCTGCATGCTCTCAGTCCCCCAGTTGGCTGCAGCAATGAGAAAGCAGAGCTTTCAGGGTGAAAGGGGGCTTTGTCACCACGACTTGAATCAAACTGCTGTGTCTGCAACTGAAAATAAGCCAGACCCACGCTGGATATCTCCACGTACATGTCCTGCATCTCGCCTTCTTCCCGGGGCTAGTTACACGACAAACCTGCTGCAGTGGATAGCCAGAAAGCATCTGGAGTAAGAAAGTGCCTGCTGGTAAGAAGGTGGCTAAACCTACATTACTTTTGAGAAGTCGTCGTCCACGAGGATCATGTTGGCAGCCTCTTTGCTCACGTCTGTGCCGGCCTGTCCCATGGCGATCCCGATGTCCGCGGATTTGAGGGCCACAGCATCGTTGACACCGTCTCCTGTCATGGACACCACAGCACCAGCCCTCTGCAAAGCCTGTGGGAGAGGAGAGGTGACAGGCTCTGTAGCCAGAGGATAAGTAAGTCCTGGAGGCAATCACAGGGTACACAAGTAACATCAAGAGAGCAAAAGTGCTGTGTGACTCTGAGGGTAAACCACGCTCAGCAGCCACTGAGGACAAAACTCAGACCAAGAATTAAGAGACTGGATTTTCAGGAGTATAGAGCATCTCATAACTCCAGTTGAAGTTGGAGGAGGGGAGTCAAGTCCTCAGGGATTATTCTCCTGATATTATGCTTGCTAATAGCTCCCTAGTGTCTTTCAAATGCCCAGGCCACACTTGCAAGAGAAATCACAGAATCATAGAATATCCTGAGCTGGAAAGGACCCCCAAGAATAATTGAGTTTCACTCCATATCTAAAACCTTCAGTGTAAATAGTGGCAATGCTCTAGCTGAGGTTTGACAGTCCTTTCGTTTGAGCTGATCCTGCCATGGAAGACCAGGTCATCTAGAAAACTGAGGCTCCCTCTCCCTCTTCTTTTTGTGAGGCATACAAAGGATTTGAGAGGCTTTTAGTACCTTTATTATTTTTAGTTTGTGCTTTGGACTTGTTCTGAAAAAAATGGAAACCTGAAAAAACAGAAGACAAACAAAATATGATTAATCTTGTATTGGATGGAAGCGATTGGGAATTGGCCTTGTTCATGTAATCAAAACCATTACATTTTGGACAGTGGATGACAGCTCTGCCTCTTCCAGTTGGTCCAGCTCTTCCCCAGACATAGCTTTCAGCTTCCCATTGCAGAGACCAATATTCTGTCCTGCAAAAAAAAAAGCCCAAAGCGAGATCTGCCCATCAGCTCTGGAAAAAGCCAGCTATCTCCTGACTCAGAGAACAGAGGCAGCAATTAAAGAATTTATTGGGAAATATGTCTGAACCTGGGGCACCTGACAGGACACACAGCTCTGGGACTGGGCCAGGCATCCCGTGCTGACTCAGTGGGAATTATGGAACCAATACAGTACCCAGAACTGGAGCTGGTACTAAATCTGTCCCTCTGCTCTGCTTCTGTCATTCTGCTCTGCTACTTGTTCTGCACCTTTCCAATGGCAAAATGAAAAAAATGTGAAGAGCTGAGATACTCACACTCTGAACATTAGTGGATTGTATAATCCCATCAATGCCATCTGGGTCTTTTGAGGATCTTACACTGAGATTTTGACATTTCTGGTGCTAAAATAGTGGAATGAGTGAATGAAGTCACTGGAATGAAGATCATAGTTCGTCCCTGCTCTATTACTGCATTTAAGTTTTGATTCAATGGAAAAGCAAGAGCTCAGTGACTTCTAAAACCTCTATTGCACACACTAATAGGATGATGAAGTTGGTTATTAAGTGATGTAATGTTTGACTGATCTGACAGAGAAACTATAGGTCCCCAGGAAAGAAGCGAAGTTTGGTACCTATAGCCACAGCTGTTTCCAGGGCATCTCCAGTTATCATCTTTACTGACACACCAGACTCAAAAAGGACTTGAACAGCTTCCCTCACTCCAGTCCTTGGGGGATCAATTATTCCAACCAGACCTAAAAATGTTAGTTTGCCAAGTTCTGGACCTGAAGCCAAAGCAAGTACTAGAAATAGAAGGGGGAAAGATGACAAGAGTAAATTATTATTAATGTATTTCCATACGTTAAAAGGAACATTTAGAGGAGATATGAAATTGCCAGTTTTCCAGCAGAAAAAGCCATTAAAACCAGATCTTTAGTCATTACGATCAGGTCTTGTATGGGCACAAAAGTTCAGTTCACTTAAATATAGTTCATTTGCATCAGAGCATTTCTGTTTGACATGTTTCTCTTAGGATTTATTTCCTTCTCATTTTAAGCTGTCTACCATGTCTTCCCCAAACACAGATGGATTAAATCGGGACAGTGCCATGTTAGACCAGACACTATTAAACTGCTAAGTTAAACAATAGCACTTACACTTTTTTTATTTTAATCTAAAAATGTGAAATGTAAATTCAGTGAAACCAGTGAGACTTTCATCATGTAAACATCAAGGCTCTGAACATTTTGTTTCTGTTCCTGGTGCACATCCATATCATTCAATCGTTAAATCACTCAAGGATATTTTGCCAGGGGTTGGTGTCAGTGTTGCTTTGATGATGGAATCATAAGCTGCAGCAGCTGCCTGAGCTAATCACTTCCCTTCAGAGCAGTAATTTGCCATTACCACAAGGGCAGATGATTTGGATATTGTAAAGCAAGCACCGTACACGAGTTACTAACCACAAGACATAGGGCTGGAGAATATGTACATTAACTATACCATCTTCCGGATCTGGCTGCCAAGACTTGTTCTCATCTACTTACAACCTGGGAACATGCAGAGGAGACAGTGTCTTTGTTACTGTGTGAAAGCCTAAGATGTTTCTGAAGGGATGTTTCTAGTGCTGAAGGAGAGGACGAGTGTACAAAAACTTCTGTGGGCCGTGCACTGACACGCAGTTGGGATCAAAAGGAGATTGTTAGATTTGGTTCTAGTAAAGAACTAAATTGAACTCAAAATGGAAATCTCAGCACCCAAATCCACGTTTGGAACCCCTTTCAAAGTGGCTTTTTGATGCTCTTGAGGCAGCTTCTCCAAAAGCAAAACTTGGCAGAGCAGTGCTTAGATGTGGCCCAGCACAAAGCTTTTCAGTGCAATCACAACACTCCATGGAAGAAAAACATTCACCTTTCCAGCGCTTATTTCAGTTCCTTTCAAGCTCACTGATTTAAACCGAGCAAAAAACCAGATCAGCCGGCAGACCTAAGACATGGCCTTCGGCAAACTCTTACAAGGGTTACAAAGGGATCATGCAAGTGATGTTAAGAACCAATGAATTTAAGCTGAAAGAGATTTAGATTGGATATTAGGAAGAAATTCTTCCCTGTGAGGGTGGTGAGGCCCTGGCACAGGTTGCCCAGAGAAGCTGTGGCTGCCCCATCCCTGGAAGTGTCCAAGGCCTGGTTGGACGGGGCTTGGAGCAACCTGGGGTAGTGGAAGGTGTCCCTGCCCATGGCAGGGGATGAAATGAGATGAGATTTAAGGTCCCTTCCAGCCTAAATCATGCTGTGAATCTGTGATGACTGAGCCTCTGTCCTCTAGGGCCTGATAAACCATAAACCTAAGACTGACCTCGAAGTCCTGAGGAGCCCATTCGTTTCTCTTCCTGCTGGTAGAAGGCTTTCTGCTGGGGTGTGAGTGACAGTGAGATGCCACCACTGTTGTACAGAGTGCAGTATTGAATAACTTCTTCAAATGCTCCTTTCATAAAGTAAATATCTTCCTGATCCTTTAAAGCAAGGAGATAATACACTTTATATATTAAAAAAAGAGCACATTTCTTTTTTTTAAAAAGGATCTTTTGTTTCCTCTTTTACCTGTTTCATGAGGTGCCCAGGAACTTGCATTATGTATAGGATGGGATATTTTTGTTCTGGCCATTTATCATGTTCAGCCATTGGAGACAGAATGGTAATGTAAAGGTTGCTGAGTTTTTAACCTCACCAGTACAGTATCAGCCAAAAATGAGCTCCTTGACCCAGTAAGGGATAAAGGGCCAACCTTTTCCTCCCAAACACTGTATCTCTCTTTGCCTGTCAGTTATGTCTGAAAAGCTTTTGTTTTCCTGCTCAGAACAGTGTATGGAAAGTATTCTCTCCTCCCACTCAAACACAGCTTTACAAGGTAAAATTACACCCAAGTTGGGAATTTGGAGGTTTGTTCAGTTTTCTCCTGACATAGTTAACCCCTGAAAACATTATTTGCTGAAGAGATACCATTTCATGCCCATTGTTGAGGTGCACAATTAGAAACATGAAACCAGCCACCGCCACTGTTTGCTTTACCTGATTTTTCAGTGTGCATTTCACAGCCATCCACTTCTGTTCGGAGCTAAATGGAATTTCCTTCTTTCTTACATAAATGTCTTTTATGTCAGCTAATTCCATCTGAAGTAAGGTAAAACAAAAAGAGCACTGTAACACTGAACATTGCCAAAGCTTTTTTATATATATA